>CM040403.1:80247978-80457141 GCA_022702515.1 Ilyophis sp. 1 JC-2022
TTGAACTGTGTATTCAAGTTTATAATATATAGAATTGTTGTAGAGCTATTTACTGTGTTTACTATTTACCCAGTTTACTGCGAACTGCATTCAATGTTCATTACTAGGGATAGCTGCTACTTTATGGGAAGAATGTGCTTTCTTATCTGTTCTGTAGTTACTTTGATGACGTTTCTGTATGCAGTTAATGTATGTCGCTTTGGATAAAAGCGTCTGCTAAATGACTGTAATGAAAGTGGAGAAAGCAACCTGGTCTTGTGCCCTTTGCATCAATAGACGGATGTCTGATCACAGCCAAGGGCATGGGACTAGGCTGACCTTTGAGCACAGCAATAAACCTGAATAGCTTAGCCAGACATCCAGCTGTATAACTGCATAATGAATGTACAATGCCAGCATTGGAAGTCTAGTTGCAGACTGTTAATCCTGTATTTTAGGTGAGTGACCTGAAAATTCAGGTCTGGTAAGGGGGGGATGAACAAAGACAGCACCTGTGTAGTCGTCTGTCGGTTGCAGTATTCCACCAGAGCATGCAGTGTGTTTCAGAATGGCTGTTTCTGATGCGTACCCAAGTTATAGCCTGTCACCAATCAAGAACGACTATGGTTAAAGTTTATCCAGTGCACTGCCACTGAACATTCGGAAGGTAGCTCACCGTAATTGCTTCAGTAAATATATGAGGGTAGCTGGTATATAAGCTGGGGGTTTGTGACTTTACTATGCATTACAACATGTATGAACAGTTTAAAACCAATTGAGAATTTTTTTTTTTTTGTGTTGACAAATCACATTTTTTTTGCATGAAAAATCACATTTCTATACTTAAATTCCTAAGAAGAATAATATAAAAGTAAAAGTGCAAATAACCATTTATCAGAAAGATTATATCCACCTTGAAAAACATGATTTATCAAAACTGGACTGAGGTTTGGAAAAACACTCTTCAATTAGTAAACAGCAAATTTTTTAATGGATCATAGGGAGATTTTCATTTGCCATTTTAGAAATTTCTGGTGAACCAATGCAAATGATCCAGTAAAAAAAGAAATGCTGGAAAACCTGTTTGTCTTTGATTTTTAAAAAAAGTGGTTAAATCCACCTACACGCCGTGACAACAGTCTTGTCTGAACAGTAACCTGTCATGTCGTTGACTGGAGTGAAAAAAAACTGCCTCTAGAGGCAGCTCGAGGGAGCCGACTTGTGTTTGAATTCTGTAATGCAGACCATCCAAGAAGCTCTGAGTGCATCCGAGAAGCTCATATTTTTCAAGGTGGGTAGATTTCTTCTGATAAATGGTTACATATTTGCAGTTTTACTTCTACACTATTATTCATAGGGATTTAAGTATAAAAATGTGATTTTTCAAAATTGGTAAAAGTGGGCTGAGTGAGTTTTATAAAAACTCTCTTCAATTTGGAAAGCACTATAAATGACCTGGAGGCAATGTTAACTGTAAATGTTAAATGTTAATTATGAAGAAAAATATGAGCTGTTTTTCGATGGCGATAACGACAATGACAAGCATGTAAATAAATAATAAATAAATAAAACTTAAATAAAATATTTTTGCCAAAAATATTACAAGACAGAATGTAACAGCTTTGACTTTACTTGGGTTTTCGGTGCTAACCACCCCCATAATAAACAATCAAACAAAAAGTAATTAACCAAAAGGAATTAATATTTGGTCTACACTGGTCTCCTCCATGCAAATGGTTGCTTTAAAGTAAAGCAGCTAACAAGCAACTTTCCAGATCTGCATCAGTATGTATATTATTTTTAGACAACACAAGTCAAATGATGTAAAATGTAAAAATTAACACAAAAATTAAAAATTTCAGATTTTTCTGAGATTAAATTTTTTTAAAATTGAAACCAAATTAACATTATTTTTTAATTTCCTTGGATGGAGCTGAAAATTTATTACATGAACCAATAACAACCACTATCAATGAAGGAATTGTACTCAGTTTTAGTCAGCTGATTCAGTCTGTGTTTGTAACTCGTGTAGTGAGGTTTGGTCACTTTTATTCAGAATAAATTAAGCTCAACACTCAAATAGAATTCTATACGTCAGTAGAGCCCAACTTAGTGAAATAACGTAGACACGACAATGGGTTGGAAAAATTACATGTTTTATTGGCAACAACTATGAAGATGTGAATAGAAACAATAATTGATATAACATGAGGAATATATATTATGACTTAATCTTAATCAGAGGAAATTATAATTATGTGATGGCTAAATATAGAAGCTAACAGTCCTACCATTAACAAAGGTTAGTTTGTGCTATGGGTTAATGACACGCTAAACTATATTTTGTGGTTAGCTTGTTTTATTAGTCTCATAAATATAAAGTTTTAACAGTGAAAAACTATAAGGTCAGGGAAATTGGCTATTCCCGACCAAAATGCGCATCGCAAAACAAAATACAAACAACAATAGGAACCAGCAGTAAAATGACCTCAACTGGGTATTACAGGTTTTATGCTAGTCTATTAATTAATGTCAGTGCTAAATATGTCATGATTCTTGCCTTTCTTCCCTTATCTCCGCGTCTTTTTTGTCGTTTACCGGTAATCTATCGGATTTTCCTGTGTTCCGCTACGGGTTTTGCTTTCGCCTCGTCATTAGTGAGTTCACCTGTCATTTATTTCCGCTCACTATTTATACCCCGCTTCCTGCCTCTCTCGTTGCTTCCATGTTATTTCACGTAACATTCGAGCCGGTAAAAAGGGTATAGGAAGTTGTGCTGCTATCGACCGCTTTGCTTATCAACGCGGGATTTGTTAGCAGTACAACCTTAGAAAGAGAGCAAGTTCTCTTTTATGCTCTAATTTCAGAGCAGAGGTTTTAGTTTCTTTTGTTTTCCACTCATACTTACGAGTGCTCTCACCCAAAGCCTTTGGGGTCTTTTGAGTTCTCAGTTATTTATTTTGTTTTGCTAAATATTAAAAATATTTTTTAATAGCTTTTAGTTCCATATTTCATATGTAGTGGAAACATTACACATTCAATTCCAAATCAAAGCATTAACACATTTTATCAAGTCTGCGTTATTCTTTTACAGGAAGCAAAGAAAAGGAATATTAATCTGTTCAAAAAAATAGCAGTGTTGACATTTTTCTCTTCAAACTCAAACACTTACTGTATAAACTGAAGAAATTTTTCAAGATTTAACTTCACTTTAAATTACTGAACTAATATTTAGTTGCATAACCATTGTTTTTGATAACTGCTGCGCATCTGCGTTGCATCGAGTCAACCACCTAGAAACAGGTATTTCAGCCCAGGATGAACAAACTACATTCCACAGTTCCTGTGAATTCTTGGGTTTTGCTTCAGAAACTGCATTTTTAATGTCACCCCACAAGTTTTCAATGGGGTTGAGGTCGGGGGATTGAGCTGGCCACTCCATTACCTCAATCCTTTTTGTCTGGAACCAAGATGTTGCTCGCTTACTTGTGTGCTTGGGGTCGTTGTCTTGTTGAAACACCCATTTCAGGGGCATTTCCTCTTCGGCATACGGCAACATAATCTCTTCAAGTATTTTGATGTATTCAAACTGATCCATGATCCCTGGTATACGATAAATAGGCCCAACACCTACGATAAATAGGCCCAATAGTGTCCCCATACCATGATTTTTGCTCCACCATGCTTCACTGTCTTCAGTGTACTGTGGCTTGAATTCAGTACCCGGGGGTCATCTGACGTACTGTCGACGACCACTAGACCCGAAAAGAACAATTTTACTCTTATCAGTCCACAGAATGTTACGCCATTTCTCTTTGGGCCAATCGATGTGTTCCTTGGCAAATTTTACCCGATTCTGCACATGCCGTTTTTTCAACAATGGTGCTTTACGGGGGCTTCTTGCTGATAGCTTAGCTTCGATCAAACGTCTTCTGACTGTAACAGCACTTACAGGTAATTTTAGATCATCTTTGATCTTTCTGGAGGTGATGATTGGCTGAATCTTTGCCATTCTGACTATTCTTCGATCCGTTTTAACAGTAGTTGCTCGTTTTCTTCCGCGTGTTTTTTTTTTTTTTTTGCCATTTTAAAGCATTTGAGCACTTTTTAGCTGAGCATCCTATAATTTGCTGCACTTCTTTATACGTTTTCCCCTCTCCAATCAACTTTTTAATCAAATTACGTTGTTCCTTCGAACAATGTTTGGAACGTCCATTTTACTTAGCAATTCAGAAGGAAATATATTTTATAACAATGTGTGAAACATTTGCTTCCCTTCTTCCTTAATAAAGGACAATTAATGACACCAGTTTTTTCACAGAATGAATTCTCAAATGAAACTCCACACTGCTATTATTTTGAACACGCCCCTTTCAATGAATGAGTCAATTACTCAGAACAAGCAGCGTGCATGTCATGACAGTTGGGTCTGTTGTTTTTCTATTACACTACTACATCTACAAGTCAATTATTTGCCATGCAGAAATATAACTACTACTAATAACAGTGGTTCATCAGGTTACTGATGTTGTACTGCTATTTTTTAACACAACTGTATATCCGATTGGGACAAACAAAGTATCAACTTGATGCATGACACTGGGCACATATTTCTTAAATAACAACTATATAGGTCAGAGGTCAAGGTCCTGTAGATACATTCAAAAAGAGGTGCAACAAAAATTGCCACTTTCTGGGGCTAAAATTGTCTATTCTCATGGTTTGCATTAAATCTGTGCCGTAGTGTAAATAGGTGAAATGCATATAGCCTGGTTATTGAATCTGGACATGAACATACTTTCAACATAGATTTCAATTTCACAGCCTAGCAGAATTTACCCATCTCAATGTCCTAACATATCTACTGTACATATTTACAAGGCATAGTTCTTCTGTGGTGAGTCATGGTCTGCAATATAAAAAGGACCTATATTGAAATTGGAATTGCAGTGCATTGGGAAGAAAACAAACCAAGGCCGTGGAAGGGCAGGCGGGGGGAGGCTTTTTTCCTGATCGCTCAGTGATCTGAATTTCTAGTTATTTTTCTTGTTACCTATTTTGTTATGCCACCAAAACAACATCTCATCATTGGGTATTTTTTATCATACTATTAGTTGCCAAAATTAAGATTGGAGGTCACTTCATAGTGGCAAGAAAAACGCATTTTGCGAACAGATTGCTAAATAAATGTAGCACCCCAGACGACCCAGCAGTACAAAACAAAAATACAAATCCAGGGCTCTGCATCAGATACTTTTCCACATAAACAAACAGTAGAACAATAAACCTCAATTTGACATGAAAATCAGATTTTATGGGACTTTAAGCAACAACATAAGATAAACCAGGTTCAGTTCTGTTTGTTTAAAACAATATTTCTTCTCACGTTAATATTTACAGCAATCCCAAACTGCAGGCTATTTGAGAAACACACACATCTGTCTCTCTCTTTTTCTCTCCCCCCCCCCTCTCTCTCTCTCTCTCTCTCTCTCTTTCTCTCTCTCTCACACACACACACACAGACACACACTATTTGTAAAGTGCAATCTGCAGAGCAATCTTGTAGAGCACATGTACGCATAGGCACTGAAGCAGGGCACACAGTCTGTGAACCAAAAAAAAAAACACATTTCAGTGATTCCCAAGCTGATATAACACTATTATAATACCACTCAAAAGAATTTAAGAAATGTTTTGATCATTTTTGTAAGTACGCCTTTTTAAGCCAGATAGGGTTAGAATATCCCCCTTTGGGTTGTCATTTGGACTATAGACATCACGTTTTTATGGGACATGCATAAATTGCACTTATCTTTAGAAACTTTTTAAGTTAACCCAGATTTCCTTTTCATGTATTTGAAGCACAAATTTAGTCAGACTAAACTGACAAACTGCCTCGAAACACCCATTATGCACCATTTGCATGTGTTTTGTTTGAGTGTCATTCCATGCATGCCAATTTTAGCAATAAAATGGCTGAGCATTTTCCATTCATCATCACATCATCCTTTTGGGGGGTGCATAACTTTTTTTCATCAGGGTAATAAACTAGTGTCTAATCAAAAGTTTGTTGTTTTGTGTTTTCTGTTCTTGAGCCATCAAGTAATTATTTTGTCATTAGTCGTCACCATTTTAGCTCGTTAGCTCATATTTATATGCACAAATATTTTTGACCCTTAACTTCTTTTGAGTAGTATATTTTACTACATATTTTACCTTAAAAATCATTAAGAAATTTATTGCAAGCAGATGAATCTTTCAACACAGATTATAGTGCTAACACAGACATCATAGTTTATAAATTAGCAAGGAGAGAGGAGGAATAGTGACCCTGATATTGACACATAAAAAAGGAATGTACGCCCATTCTAGAATACACACAGTATAACCCCTTCTGTCTACCCACCCATCTATCATGGTAAACAGATATACAGTGCATACACCTATATGTGTGCATGCACCTATATATAAGTGCAAGAAACATTTTTATGATAATTCTGAAATACATTTTCAGAATGCGTTTGCCCCCTATATAGTCCAGGGCACATTCACAGCTAGTGCAGCTACAGCGCCTTCCCCAAGAAACTGCAGAGGAAAGGGCTGTTACAGATATGTGCCAGTGCCAACGGTCCTGTATACAGCTAAAAACACCTTATTACACATTCCACAGTGCTTATCTGTGCCCAGTAGATTCTTATACCACCAGATATACATTCATGTGCCATTCTTATCAATGCAAAGCAATACAAATGGAAATAAAATACATTTCTTAAATGTAAACATTTTCTTCCACGAGAAGTCGTGTTGGTCCAATGTTTTGTGAAAGGGACCCTCAGCAGGTAACTTCCATAATGTACAACACAGCTTCTCAGCTTTCAATTGTCACAACTTAAAAACCCTAACACACTATTTGCACTAAGTACAATTTGCTACTTAAAAACGTGAATGATATGCGCTAAAAAAGGGGAAAGATTAAAAAGCAGAGGGTTTCAATCAGAAAATGCGTACCAAATTATTTTAGCAGTGCAAAATCTTAACTGGAAATTGTTCATGGAGAACAAAAGCCTTTCTGTTTTCATATGGCATCCCATGTGCATTACCCTTCAGCAGCTCTGTGGAATGCTCTCCAGTGCCATCGTTAAAAAAAGCCCCATGCAACTGGGACATTTTTTTTTTTTTTTTCTTGACATGCTTCCCATGAATTTCTTTTTAAAGGATTAGGCCTATATGAGTCCCTCCTGAAAGGGGATTATTAAAATCAGCCTTTCTACTTCTCATTACTGAAAAAAATAAGTTAAATTTTGTCTTCTCGTAAAATTAAAAAACATTGTCAAAGAGTAATGTCTTGCATAGCCTCACAAACACATTCCTTTTAGTTCTCAAATTGTCTGCTCTCTGGAATGTTCTATAATATGTTACTTTCAAGTAATGAAGGTTCATACCCTTAAACCCGGGTTCTGACTATTCTCTCTGAGGGATAATAAGCCATCATATAGTACTTAATGGCTCACACAGCTATGTTGTGTACATAAGATTGCGCTCTTAGAAATGCCAGAGGAATTATGGTGGTGGCATATCTACTGAAAATCTGCGAAGGTTTGACGATATCCCTTATTCCCCCCAAGCCATGTCATACAATATATTTTTTTCCAGTAGAGTCAAACGACACTGAATACTTTAAGATACATGCAGCCTTAGTTTTCTTCTGATGATTGTAATGTGCAAAAAATCACCCCTGAACTTAACTCAGAGGACATCGCCATCCATTGCATTGGCATGTTGCATTACACAAAATCAAAAAGGTTCCGTTGCCAAGCTTA
The DNA here is from genome assembly GCA_022702515.1 of Ilyophis sp. 1 JC-2022. Taxonomy (NCBI): domain Eukaryota; kingdom Metazoa; phylum Chordata; class Actinopteri; order Anguilliformes; family Synaphobranchidae; genus Ilyophis; species Ilyophis sp. 1 JC-2022. The sequence continues at coordinate 80,255,778 of CM040403.1, forward strand.
AAACGAAAGCACAAGTCCCAACACAGAGGGCTTTACAGCGTAAGCGTCTGACATAAGGGACATAGAGCGATGACGAGGGGAGAGGGGAAAAGGCTACAGGTTCCAGTCCAGCCAGCGGATGTAGTTCTCCGCGGTCCGCTGGCCCACTGAGAAGTAGGTGGGCCAGAAGGCAAAGATCATGCAGCCGTGGAAACCGTCCTCGTAGTGGTCGTTGGTGACCGCCACGCCCGCCTCCTGCAGACGACGGCCGTACATCAGCCCGTCGTCCCGCAGAACGTCATGCTCGCAAGTGAGGATGTACGCCCGCGGGGTCCTCCTTAGGACATCCCGCTCTGCCAGCAGGGGCGCGGCCCGCACGTCCAGTAGCGCCGGCACCTCCTCGATGATCCGGGCTGTCCCATGGGCCTGCATCACCGGCTTGTAGTGCCTCTTCACGGCGGGCGGGAGCAGCAGTGCCCAGTTGAGTTTGGCGCGGCCCAGCGTGGCCTGGTTTTGGTCCAGGGCGGAGTGATTGTTGGCCAGCATGGCCTGGATGAAGCTGGGGTCCCCATCCAGGTACTCCAACCAGAACTTAGCCATGAGGGGACGGTACAAGATGGGTATGTCTCGGTTCTGCTGGTACGAGGGTGTGTTGAAGTCCAAAGCCTGTAGCACAGGGTAGATCAGGGCTTGGAGCTTGAATTTGATGGAGATGGTGTTATCCATGGCGATCTGTGCGACAGGGGACAGGATTCATCCATATTATAAATGTTGAAATGCCAGATGCATTGAATATTGTTAGCATTCATTATAGAACGTACATATACAACCATCCAAAATGAAAACTTGATTTTATAATTATTTTTTTTTTTCATCCAAAATTTTCCGTACTCAAAAAGTTCAGTTCCAAATTCCTGCTGTGTTCCGTGTGACTTTGGAGGTACACATCCAAAAAAACACACAAATTTACATCTTGGGAACCATTGCCTAGACTTTCCAGGAATTCCACCATGGCACTAACACAAGGGGGTGGGGTGGGGGGGGGGGGTCCTACCTCCTGGGCCACAGCTGCTGCCAGGTTCCCCCCAGCACTATCTCCTGAAACTGCGACCCGGTCTGGGTCCACAGAGAACCGGGCCAGAACCTCAGGAGTCAGAAAGTGCCTGGAGGCCTGGAGAGCGTCATCGTACTGCTTGGGAAAATGCACGTCCGGGGCCAGCCGGTAACTGAGAATTTATATTTGAAAAAATAACCCGTTAAAGGAATCAGATCCCTCTGGTCAGAATAAACTCATTACAATTAATTAAAAGCTGTTTTAAAAAATACCTTTGGGATAAATCATACTTACTCTACAGACACAACGATGGCATTCATCTCCTCTGCCATTTTCCTGCAGAGGAAGTCATAGGACCGCATCCCTATATGCACAGAGAAGCAGTCAGACCCTGTTAAATGATCAACAGTAATGTTGCATTTAAATACTCCATGGCTACCACATGCAAACCCTTACAGGAAACACAGCTACGGTTTTTCGTCACACACTCTAATGTTACACGCAGTGTGAGGTCTGGTTCTGCTTTCTACTGTTATGTCTACAGAACCAGAACACACTCTCTCACACACACACACACACATATTCATTCACATAGACATACACAAACAATGTCTCATGGATACATTCATTCACTCACGTGCACACTTGCATACACACACACACACACACTTAATTCCACTTACTAGCACTCCCCAGGGCCCAGCCCCCACCGTGGAGGTAGACCACGCCCCTCTTCAGCTGGCCCTCCTTCCCTCGAGTGGACTCAAACAGTCGCACCTGCACACCGCTAAAATACGTGTCCTGCACCCGCACGCCCTCGCTTGACTCTGGGCCCTGTATCTCAAAGTGGTTTACTGCAAAATTCAGCACGTGGATGTGGTGACTCAGGCCTAAGTCATGGACCAGATTCCCCTGTGTGGTGAACAGGAGAGAGGAAGAGAAAAAAGGGAGGGGAGGGCAGGAGACAAAAGAAGTAGGGATCGGAGAGGAAATTAGGTGGAGTAGACAAGAGGAGAGGCTCATGGTCCCCATCTATCAGTAACACATGTGGTGGGGTAGAAGATAAAGAAGCAGACTAGAGTGCAGGGATGGTCATTGGTATGAGCCCCCTTGGGGCACTGCAATGAACCCTTTTACTGGGGATTTTGGAGATACAAGTTCTGGCTGGACTGGAATCTGTTACAAAGTTCACCCCTTGTGAAGCAATATGAGTATGACTATAGTTCCCTTAGCTGGAGACTTTGACTGGGTCTTTAGCTCAGTGGGCTAATTGTATCTCACGTTGTGTGGAGCAGCTGTGGTTTGAAACTCGCGGGAGACCAACTAGCAGACCAACTCCTGTAACAGGTGCAGCCTCATGTGGGTTTACTGGCGGTTAAAGATAATGTGTCATTGTTATGGCCGGTGGAAATAGGGACCCAGTAGCAGGCAGGAGTACAAAAAAACCGAAGTTTAATGTCAGGTAGCAAAATCAAAATCCAAAGAAGAGTACAAAAACAGGCAGAACAGTACAAAATCACAGTCCAGAAATCAGGGTCACGAGATCACGGGCAGAAGTAAAAAAAAAACAATTAAAAAAACTGGAAATCAATAAGGCACAAAAAGAACCCAAAAAAGAACGGACAAAGAAACAAACACAAAAAACTAACAGAACTCAGAAAAACAAATACACAGGGGGGATATATACTCGGAAAACAGATACTCTGAAAACTCAAAATACACTGGCAAACAACAACGCTATAAAGTTTGAGGAACTCGCGAAGAGTGCCTAGGATGACTGGGTTAAATACACAGAGGGAGACAAGAAACGATGAGAATCAGGTGTAAGGAAGCAGGAAGGGGAGATGGCTCACAGGTGAGAACAATAAGGGTAACAAGGACCAATAACACAATAACGAGGGCAGACGTAAAACACAGACTGGATCTTCACATAAACAATGATGACAATAGACCTGGAGTTAACAGGTAACAGGTGCACAGCTCGAAGAGGAGGAACGCGGAAGTGGACACATGTGCCGAGAATGCGAAATCACAGATAGATACAGGGATAGGATAACGAGGGAGAATGACAGCTGCAGGTAGAGACTCAAGATAAATTAGTAATTAGTAATGTTAGTAGAAAATTCAAAATCCCTAATGTTAGTAAGTTAGTGGTTTAGTATTATGTACATGATAGTAGGTTAGTATTAATTCTAATCTAACAGTTAGTATGATTAATATGTTAGTAATATATATATATATATATATATATATGAATTAAATCGGAAGGAAGAACACAAGATACGAAATACAGAGGAAACCCGAATGTAACAAAATCACCGGAATAGTGCAACGACAAAGACAGGGAGTGGAATCTTGGGGAACACGAAACAAAGACAGACAGATGAGACTCGGACAACCCACGAACAGAGGGGAATGCAATGATGAATGAAAAGTAATAATCCAGAATAATAATGAAAATAAAAATACAAAACAGACAGAACTCAAAACTCAGAACATAACAGTCATATATAAGGTTGTCTGCTGGAAGGCCTTGGGTCGGCTTCCTGTCTCCTCAACATGGTTAGCAGACGTACGCATGTGCTGCCTTGGTTCCCTTTTTCAGCAGATCTGATCTTGTGATACAGTGTGTGAAATTAGGCAAAAGTTCATGTCTGGAAGGAAATAAACGGCAATATGCTAATATGCTGTCTCTCATCCATAGGGTGTGCAGGGAGAGATAAATTCTGAATACAGAGGACAAGAATGCCTCCAGCTCCACCCCCACCCCCCATGAAAGTCATGTCACTTCCCAAAAAAAGAGGCATTCACAGTGGATTATATTGATATTTTACTATTTAAAAATTCAACCAGGAGTCACTTGAATCAGTCAGTAAACTACAATAACAAATACGCTGCTTAATTTATGATTTACTTTACTTGCCTGAAAGTGAGTACAGACACAGATCTAGTCTGTGTCATAGTCATAATTTGAACTAGAACTTGGTTTTCATAGCGTGAGGAAAAAGTGGAACATGATAATGTGAATATTTGATCTTGGGAGCTGGAAAACATTCATTCCACTATCAAATTTTGTAAAATGGTGCCTATGAACGGTGCCTATGAATGGTGAATAAACGTTATGGCTACAGGTAATAGGCTACTTGCGTGACAACTAAAAACCCAGGCAAAACAACCGCAAAATAATCGCGCCGGTGCTGCGGCTCAGCAGAAGGGAACGGGTTTGACAGGAATTCGAAAGCATAATATTAGGCACTCTCTGTGAGGAATAACCTAATTGTTTGGAGAAACAGTGCGAGAGTGAGGCCAGGGGAAACGGGTGAAAGTTTACGACAGGTTATTTAAAAAATCGGTTACATGAGTAACGTTAACAGCGAAAACATCTGATTACATTACAATCTGAGAAATATGTTATTGTAATTCGTTTTCATTGACATTGCTGATAATTTATCTTCAATCAAATCTAAAATAACTGAAAGCAAAGATAGGCGGCTACTTATCTGTATTTGCCTGTGTCTAATAACAGTCGTATTGTGCATTTAATAACACTTTTATATATAAATGCATATTTTAGGTCTGTTATTAAATATTGTTACTAGTCTATACGTCAGTTAGGCTATATTAGCTTACGGTCATGTCAACGACAGGCATTGTATTCTAGGCTATCTGAAAAAATATATATTCGTGCATTGCGTGGATGTGCACTGGATGACGTTTAACGCTTGACAACTAGCATTAATGCTACCGATAAATAAAGCTATAGCTACAATAAATGGCCACATCATTAGTTTGTCACAATTCCAGGAATCCAAACTCCCAGCTTGTCCATACGATGATTTTTCTGAATTAATAAAAAGGCAACAAAATTATACAGCCCAGCTATGACACAAAACATTAAATTATTTTATATTGGTATTCTTACCAATCGTATGGCACTTCGAAACGTTGCGTCTAGAAGCATCAGTTTCCATGGTTCTGAAATTGTACTCGGCAGTGGGATGTAAATGTAGTAAGCGGCAGCTGTCAATAAGCACGTAATAGCAAAAACCCGCTTCATTGCCACGGTGTGCAGCCAACGGTCAACAATTCGGCAGAATGGCAAAATCCTATTCAGAGGAAGTCTTTCGCTGCAGCGATGTGAAGCAAGCCACAGGAAGCCGTACACCGGCCTTCAGCGACTTCAAAATAAAAGTACATTGTCGCCAATAAATTCTTAAAGGCAGAGTTCCCTTTCTGGGGTTTAAATATGTAGCCTAGCTACACTACCGTTCAAAAGTTTGGAAACACGTTTGGAAAAATGTTTGGAGACATTTTTTTATGTTTTGGAATTTTTTAAATAACTTTTTCACCAAGGTAGCATTCAATTGATCAAAAATACAATACAATACATTGATAATGTTACAAACTACTGTTTCTATTTAATTCTATTTCTATTTTAGCAATTGTAGCCATTTTTACACATAGCCCCCACACCCGTTTTAAGTCACCAAAAGTAATTAACATAAATTTAAATAAAGTCATCATATTTAATATGTGGTTGCATATCCTTTTCATGCCATGACTTCCTGATGTCTGTGACCCAACAATATAAAAAAACTCTTGATATCTTATTTTCAGGTACTATTACAAATGATACTACAATGTCTCTGCATTTGAATGGATCTCTATGGGAATTGGGACTAGATTATGCTCAACGAGGGAAAATGACAGCTGCAGGTAGAAACTCAAGATAAATTAGCAATTAGTAATGTTAGTAGAAAATTTTAAATCCCTAATGTTAGTAAGTTAGTTGTTTAGGATTATGTACATGTTAGTTTGTTAGTAGGTTAGTACAAAGTCTAATCTAACAGTTAGTATGATTAATATGTTAGTATACAGGTGCAGCTCAAAGAATTAGAATATCGTGAAAAAGTTCAATATTGTTTGTCACTCATTTCAGAAAGTGAAACTCATATAAACATCGAACAAAAAGTTCGGAAATTTGTGTTTGGTAGATTATTTCTCTGTTGTAACAATGCTTCTTGGCAATACATTTTATACAGTTGGAAAGCCTGTTTATTTCCCTTTTAAATGGTGCCCCATGTGTAAGGAACATGCATTTTTGGGATGAGCAGAACAGCTGAGTATGTGGGTTGCGCCCATGTACAATTTGCCAAATCTTCTCTGCCAATGCCAAGTGTTATCCATTGTTTGACTACCGTTATTGATCTAGCCTGTTTACTGACCATCGTTACTGACTGCCTATCGTTTCTACTGCCTGTTTTTGACCATGAGTTTTGCCTGCTCTCTGTTTTGTACCTCTGCCCCGCGAATAGGACTTCGGTCTGACTCCTGCTACGCCCCACGACCAACGAACTTTGCTTTACCCCTGTATTGTACTTCTGCTCCGCTGACAGCTACTCTGGTTACTGACCTTGGGCACGGATTACTTTCAGCTTTCCTGGCGTTAAGTTATGCGATTTAATTGGAAGCCACCCGTCTGTTAAAAAAATTATAATACACATCGGGACAAATTACATTCCACGGAAGGAATCAGAAATGCTGAAGCGAAATTTCATCAGACTTTTTTTATCTGCTGGTAGACTGTGGTAAAGACATTTTTATCTCCGGTCCAATCCCCACTCTCAGACGAGGGAGGGAATCATTTAGCAGATTACTTAGCCTGCATTCGTGGCTGGAGTCGCAATGCAGCCACTTCTTTCTGTTTTATTGACAATTTTAATCTTTTTTGGGAGCGTTCTGCACTTTTCAGGAAGTCTGCACCCAAACTCCCTTGGATCAAATATATTATCATCAAACATCTTTTACAAGGCCCTTTCGGCCTCTTCGACTCACACACATCTCAACAACAGCAGCGGTAGCTTCCGCTGCTGAAACGTCCTCCTTGCTATCCAGGTCAGATGAAAATTGCGCTAGCTTCCCCTGCAGGCCTGACTACGGACAAACCAATACAGGCTCTATTTTATGGCGAGGAGCTATCAGGAGCAGATGTGTAGAAGTAATAGTCTGAAAAGTCTTTGTTTAAACAATTCAACTACAGTTAAGGTAGCTTCTGATGTTGAAGCTCCCATCTCGCCAACAAAGTTTGATGAGAAATGTGCTAGCTTCTCCGGTCGGCCTGATCACGGATTTCCATCTGTTATTACTGGGAAGAGAAAGTGCAAACCTAAGCTAAATGCCGGTCGCATTCCAAATAATTTGGTTAGTATTTTAGCTAAACCTTTGATCCAAACAAAGTCAGACATTAATCTTAATATGGCACTTTTAAATGTAAGATCTCTTACAAACAAGAGTTTTTTAATCAATGATTTTATCTCAGAAAATAAATTTAATTTTTTATTTTTAGTTGAAACATGGCTTAAGAACGATGGTATTGCAACTCTTGTTGAAGCCTGTCCCCCGAATTATAAGTTCTTTCAATCAGTAAGACAGGACAAAAGAGGTGGTGGTATAGCTACAATTTTTTCTGATCAGTTTTGTTGTTCTGAAATTGATCTAGGCAGATTTTCAGCGTTTGAATACCTCACTACTGTGTTAAAAGCTGAATCAAAGGTGATTATTTTAACAATATATAGACCACCCAAGCAATCATCAGTATTTCTTTCAGAATTTTCCGAGCTTATGTCCATTATTTTTACTAGCTATGATCGAATATTCCTGACTGGAGATATGAATATTCACATCAATAATACTACTGACTCTAAGGCTATGGAATTTATAAATCTCCTAGACAGCCTAGGATTAACACAACACGTTACAGAAGCTACTCATCAGTTAGGTAATATACTCGATCTGGTAACATCTCAAGGGATAACCATTAATACGGTTTTAGTGTCTGACATTACTATCTCTGATCACTACTGTGTGTTCTTTGATGCTATGTTAGATATACCTAGTAACAAAAGATAATTTATTACTCAAAAAAGGTATTTAGATACCATAGCGGAAATAAAATTATCTGAACTTGCAAACTCTTTCGATCCATGTAAAGTACACTACTCGATAAACAAAATGGTTGATGTTTTTAATAGTAACTTGAGTAGCGCACTGAACATTGTTGCGCCAGTTAAGACCAAAAAGAGGTCACGTAATAAAACATCGCCATGGATAAATAACACTATCCGTGACCTTAAGAGAGTGTGCAGAGCAGCAGAAAGAACATAGAGAAAAACTGAATTAGAGATTCACCAAAGCATTTTTAAAGAGTACATTACTATATATAACAAGGCTATTCGCTCTGACAGAAGAGCTCACTTTTCAAAGATCATTACAGAGAATGGCGGCAATTCCAGGGTATTATTTTCAACTATTGATCGTCTATTAAATCCAGCACCAACCTCTGACACTCATTTTAGCTTCTGTATCAAAATGTGAGGAATTTGCAAAAAAAATTAACAATAAAATAACAACTATTAGAGCTGGTATTGTTAGACACACCAGTAATACACATGATTCGCCTTGTAACAGACCTGCAACCTTGAGGAATTTAAATATCTCTGAAGTAGAACTTTATAAAATAGTATCACAGAGTAAATCATCAACTTGTAATCTTGACCCTGTCCCCACAAAATTTTTATAAAATGTTTTTAATAGTCTCTCTGAACCAGTTCGTAAAATAATTAATACATCTCTTGAGACTGGAATTTTCCCCAACGCATACAAAACTGCTGTTGTTAAACCGCGACTGACGAAATCAAATTTAGATGATAAAATTCTAAATAATTATACGCCTATTTCCAACCTATCTTTCATGAACAAGATACTTGAAAAAGTAGTTTTTAATCAACTTAATAACTTTTTTAATGAAAATGGTACCTTGGAGAAATTCCAGTCTGGTTTTAGATCGAACCACAGCACAGAGACGGCTTTAATTAAAGTAACTAATGATCTTAGACTTAGTGCTGCTGCTGGCAGGGTCTCAATTCTTATCCTTTTGGACTTGAGCGCAGCGTTTGATACACTTGATCATAGCATACTAATCAATCGATTGGAATACTGGGTTGGATTATCTGAATGTGCACTGAACTGGTTTCGAACATATCTTATAGATAGAAAATGTTATGTTAGTTTGGGAGATTTTGTATCTGAGAAACATGATATTACCTGTGGTGTTGCACAGGGAAGCTGTCTTGGTCCTCTTCTTTTTTCATTATATATGCTACCTTTAGGTGAGATTATCAGAAAACACAATGTCGACTTTCATAGCTACGCTGACGACACACAATTGTATATTTCTGTTGAGCCGAATGATTCAAGTGCATTATGCTCCTTGACTACCTGTCTGTCTGCAATCGATCGATGGATGAGCAATAATTTCTTAAAACTTAATAAGACAGAAATACTTTTAGTCGGCCCCAAAGCCAAAAGGGAAGCACTTTTTAATAGGTTAGGAAACTTAGCTCACCAGATTAAATCGGAAGTAACTATTTTAGGAGTAATTTTAGATTCTGATTTAAGTTTTAAAACTCATATAAATAAGGTGACCAAAACAGCTTTCTTACATTTAAGAAATATTGCCAAGGTCCGTTTTTAACCCAACAGGATGCAGAGAAGTTGATTCATGCTTTTATTTCAAGTAGATTGACTATTGCAGTGCTCTTTTTACTGGTCTTCCTAAAAAGTCAATATATAAACTGCAGCTAATTCAGAATTCTCTGCTGCCAGACTTTTAACAAAAACAAGGAAGAGAGAACACATTACTCCAGTTTTAGCTGCATTGCATTGGCTCCCTGTTTCTTTTAGAATTGATTTTAAAGTCCTTCTACTTGTTTTTAAAGCTCTTAACAATTTAGCACCCTCTTATATTACTGATTTCCTGTCTTTTTATGTCCCCTCACGAGCCCTAAGGTCCTCCACAGCTGGGCTTTTAATTGTTCCTGAGGTCCCCCAAGGGAAAATTGGGGCATCTGCTTTGAACTTTTATGCACCTCAGTTGTGGAACTCAATTCCAAAAAATATTGGAGAAGCCGGCTCAGTGGACATTTTTAAACGACAGTTGAAAACATACCTTTTTAATATTGCTTTTAACTAACTCTTTTTAATTTTTAAATATTTTTTATTATTCACTTCACCTATTTTTATTATACTTGTGATTTTTGCATTTTGTGGAACTATTTTTATGTTTTTATTTTGTTATTACTCATTGTATAATGTAAAGCACTTTGGGCTGCATTTTGTATGAAAAGTGCTATATAAATAAAGTTATTATTATTATTATTATTATTATTATTATTATATACACTGATCAGCCACAACATTAAAACCACTGACAGGTGAAGTGAATAACATTGATTATCTCGTTGTTATTTTGGTTCTGTACTCTAGCACTTTGAGTCTGAAAGGATACAATGACAATGAGGTTGAAGTGCAGACTGTCGGCTTTAATTTGAGGGTATTTTAATCCATATCGGATGAACCGTTTAGAAATTATAGAACCTTTTGTACATATGCATGCAGTGTATAGTCAGTTGTATAAAACTGTATATATATAATATATATATATATATATATATATGGCAAGCCAAACAGGAAATATATATTGAACTTTGATATATATGGAATGAACATTGATATGGAATGAACTTTGATATATATAGAATGAACATTGATATATATACAATGAACATTGATATATATGGAATGAACTTTGATATATATGGAATGAACTTTGATATATATGGAATGAACTTTGATATATATGGAATGAACTTTGATATATATGGAATGAACTTTGATATATATGGAATGAACTTTGATATATATAGAATGAACTTTGATATATATGGAATGAACTTTGATATATATGGAATGAACTTTGATATATATGGAATGAACATTGATATATATGGAATGAACTTTGATATATATAGAATGAACTTTGATATATATGGAATGAACATTGATATATATGGAATGAACTTTGATATATATGGAATGAACTTTGATATATATGGAATGAACTTTGATATATATAGAATGAACTTTGATATATATGGAATTAACTTTGATATATATACAATGACCTTCGATATAGAATGAACATTGATATGGAATGAACTTAGATATCTATACAATGAATCAGATCAGGCATCAGATCAGCGCATCTCATTTGGTTTTTATTGAGACATAATCCATGTAATTCAACTGATTTTTAATTGATTTGGGACTGAACATTATATTATTATCTGAATTTTGAGGTCAATAACTTCAGCAAAGCAATGGCTGCTGAAGTCCGAGGGTCAGGTTACCTTGGAAGACCAGGCAACACGTCAATTTACCCATTTAGAAATTAAGTTGTTGGTGGCAATAAAGTCTTTATCTTTTAATATGAACGGATCAGAAAAGAAGGAAGTTGGTGAAGTTGGCCTGACAGCGATAACCACGTAGAAGCATGAAACAATCAAGCTCAAGCTAGTTAACGTTAGTGCTAAATTAAACACTCAAATGTGTACACGCTTATTTCAGTCAGTGCAGGAGATCGCGGAAATACGCGAACCTGGACGCTTCGAGCTACGCAAACCGTTTTTACTTTTCCACTGACATTTGAGAAAGACAAACCAGAGGAAAGCACAGATCGAAAAAGAAAGTAGTGTACTGTTGTAGCCTGCTATAACATCTTTCGCTGCAACGCTCGGTTTTGCCTTTCACAAATGTCAGTGGGGAAAAAACGGTTTGCGTAGCTCGAAGCGTCCACGTTCTTGTATTTCCGTGAGGTGTGTTTCGGCCCTGACCTTAGTATTTAGCTATCATGATCTCCTGCACTGACTGAAATAAGCGTGTACACATTTGAGTGTTTAATTTAGCACTAATGTTAAAATGTAGCACTAATGTTAACTAGCTTGAGCTTGATTGTTTCATGCTTCGACGTGGTCATCGCTGTCAGGCCATATTCACCAACTTCCTTCTTTTCTGATCCGTTCATATTAAAAGATAAAGACTTTATTGCCACCAACAGCTTAATTTCTAAATGGGTAAATGTGTTGCCTGGTCTTCCAAGGTAACATGACCCTCGGACTTCAGCAGCCATTGCTTTGCTGAAGTTATTGACCTCAAAATTCAGATAAAAATATAATAATATAATGTTCAGTCCCAAATCAATTAAAAATCAGTTGAATTACATGGATTATGTCTCAATAAAAACCAAATGAGATGCCCTGATCTGATGCCTGATCTGATTCATTGTATAGATATCTAAGTTCATTCCATATATATATCAATGTTCATTCCATATATATCATTGTTCATTCTATATATATCAAAGTTCATTCCATATATATCAATGTTCATTCTATATATATCGAAGTTCGTTCCATATATATCAAAGTTCATTCCATATATATCAATGTTCATTCTATATATATCAAAGTTCATTCCATATATATCAAAGTTCATTCCATATATATCAAAGTTCATTCTATATATATCAAAGTTCATTCCATATATATCAATGTTCATTCTATATATATCAAAGTTCATTCCATATATATCCATGTTCATTCCATATATATCGAAGTTCGTTGTATATATATCGAAGTTCGTTGTATATATATCAAAGTTCATTCCATATATATCAATGTTCATTCCATATATATCGAAGTTCGTTCCATATATATCAAAGTTCATTCCATATATATCAATGTTCATTCTATATATATCAAAGTTCATTCCATATATATCAATGTTCATTCTATATATATCAAAGTTCGTTCCATATATATCAAAGTTCATTCCATATATATCAATGTTCATTCTATATATATCAAAGTTCATTCCATATATATCAAAGTTCATTCCATATATATCAAAGTTCATTCTATATATATCAAAGTTCATTCCATATATATCAATGTTCATTCTATATATATCAAAGTTCATTCCATATATATCAATGTTCATTCTATATATATCGAAGTTCATTCCATATATATCAATGTTCATTCTATATCTATCAAAGTTCATTGTATATATATCAAAGTTAATTCCATATATATCAAAGTTCATTCCATATATATCAATGTTCATTGTATATATATCAAAGTTCATTCCATATATATCAAAGTTCAATATATATTTCCTGTTTGGCTTGCCATATATATATATATTTGTGCTCTGTATAAAAGTGTAAGTTAAGTGTAATATACAAACCCCAATTCCAAAAAAGTTGGGACAGTATGTAAAATGCACATAAAAGCAGAAAGATGTGGCTCACTTTAAGGGTTGTTTCTCCTGAAAGAACCCTTTAAGTGATCCATCTATATCTACTGCATATCTGGCAGCAGAGTGATAGTTTGAGGCTTGTTTCAGGTTTGAGGCTACTTCAGACCCTTGATGGCTTACAGCCATTTAGCCATAGTTCCATACTATTCCCATGTAATTTACAGCTTAATCTAATCCCACCCCCAAATTCCCATAGAGATCAGCTATTGCAGAAAACAAGTAAAACTAGAAAATGTTCTCAGTAGAGCAGACCTCCGCAAAGTCTGACAAAATCCCCCTATACCAGACATTAACAAAACCGTAAGCAGACATGGCTTAGTAGTTGTTCCTGGTGAAACTTTTTGTTAAAGTTGTGTGGTGTTGCGTGAATCTGTTCAGTAGTTATGTGCATTTTTGTGAATGGGCCACACCCACAGCCACACCCCCTTTTGGCCAATTGGTGTGAAAAGTTAATCAGCTCTTCCTTGGCCCATGACAAACTTATCCTCAACGTTTTGTGAATACGTTACGTGAATCCGTTGGAAAGTTATGTGCCATTTTGTGATAGGCCACGCCCATTGCCACACCCCTATGTTGTCGGGGGCATTAGCCCCTGGTAGGGGTTCCCAAGGCAAATTGGTTCAGGGGGAGGGACCAGACAAAGAGCGATTCAATGACTCTCATGACACGGCCTCATAAGAACAAGATAACCTCGCCCGGAACTGGGAAACCGTGGCACCCTCCTGGAGCCAGACCCGGGGGGGGAGCCCGTCGGCGAGCGTCTGGCGGCCGGGCCTTACCCCATGGGGCCCGGCCGGGCACAGCCCGAAAAGGGAACGTGGGGCCGCCACCATGTGGGCTCACCACCCGCAGGGATCGGCATGGGAGTCGGGTGCTTTGCCAGACGGGCGGTGGGCGAAGGCGGGGATCCGGGCGTGCTGATCCCCAGCATCGCAGACTGGTTCTGGGGACGTGGAACGTCACCTCGCTGGCGGGGAAGGAGCCGGAGATGGTGCGGGAGGTGGAGCGGTACCAACTAGATATAGTTGGGCTCACCTCCACGCACAGCACTGGCTCCGGAACCAAACTCCTGGAGAGGGGCTGGACCCTATTCTTCTCCGGAGTTGCCCAGGGTGAGAGGCGCCGGGCGGGTGTGGGGATACTCACAAGCCCCCGGCTGAGCCCGACTGTGTTGTAGTTTCACCCAGGGAATGAGAGGGTCGCCTCTCTGCGACTATGTGTCGCCGAGGGGAAAGCTCTGACCGTTGTTTGTGCTTATGCACCAAACGGCAGTTTGGAGTATCCGGCCTTCTTGGAGTCACTGGGGGGCATACTGGAAAGTGTCCCGCCCGGGCACTCCATAGTTCTGCTGGGTGACTTCAACGCTCACGTGGGCAACGATGGAGAAACCTGGAAGGGGGTGATTGGGAGGAACGGTCTGCCTGATCTTAACCCGAGTGGTGTTTTGTTATTGGACTTCTGTGCTGGTCATGGATTGTCCATAACGAACACCATGTTCGAGCATAGGGTGGTACATAAGTGTACCTGGTACCAGAACACCTTAGGCCAAAGATCGATGATCGACTTTGTAGTCGTATCATCAGATCTGCGTCCGTATGTCTTGGACACTCGGGTGAAGAGAGGAGCAGAGCTGTCAACCGATCACCACCTGGTGGTGAGTTGGATCAGGTGGCCGGGGAGACTGCCGGACAGACCCGGTAAACCCAAACGTGTAGTGAGGGTGAACTGGGAACGTCTGGCGGAGGCCCCCGTCCGCAGGGTCTTCAACTCCCACCTCCGGAGGAATTTCTCGTGTATCCCGGGGGAGGCTGGGGACATGGAGTCCGAGTGGGCCATGTTCAAAGCCTTCATTGCCGAGGCGGCGGGCAGGAGCTGTGGCCAGAAGACCATCGGTGCCTGTCGTGGCGGCAACCCCAGAACCCGCTGGTGGACACCAGCAGTGAGGGAAGCCGTCAAGCTGAAGAAGGAGGCTTTTCGGGCTTGGTTGGCCCGGGGGTCTCCTGAAGCAGCAGACAGGTACCGGAGGGCCAGAAGGGCTGCGGCTTCGGCGGTCACTGAGGCAAAAACCCGGGTATGGGAGGAGTTCGGGGAGGCCATGGAGAAGGACTTTCGGTCGGCTTCGAGGAAGTTCTGGCAAACCGTCCGACACCTCAGAAAGGGAAAGCAGGGCTTGACCCAGGCTGTGTTCAGCAGGGGAGGAGAACTGCTGACTCGGACTGGGGATGTTGTCGGGTGGTGGAAAGAGCACTTCGAGGAGCTTCTGAACCCGACCAACATGCCCTCTGTGGAAGAGGCAGAGCCTGAAGACTCGGGGGGGGGTCCGCACCCATATCCCTGGCGGAAGTCGCTGAGGTTGTCAAAAAGCTCCGCAGTGGCAAGTCGCCAGGGGTGGATGAGATTCGCCCTGAGATGCTGAAGGCTCTGGACATTGTTGGGCTGTCTTGGTTGACACGCCTCTTCAGTGTCGCGTGGAAGTCGGGGACAGTGCCTGCGGAGTGGCAGACCGGGGTGGTGGTCCCCATCTTCAAGAAGGGGGACCGGAGGGTGTGCTCTAATTATCGGGGTATCACACTTCTCAGCCTCCCCGGGAAAGTTTACTCGAGGGTGCTGGAAAGGAGGCTCCGACCGTTGGTCGAACCTCAGATTCAGGAGGAGCAATGTGGCTTTCGCCCTGGCCGTGGAACAGTGGACCAGCTCTTTACCCTAGCAGGGTTGCTCGGGGGGTCATGGGAGTTTGCCCATCCAGTCTACATGTGCTTTGTGGACTTGGAGAAGGCCTTCGACCGTGTCCCCCGGGGGATCCTGTGGGGGGTACTGCGGGAGTACGGGGTACCGGGGCCGTTATTGCGAGCCATCCAATCCCTGTACGACCAAAGTGAGAGCTGTGTCCGCATCCTTGGAATTAAGTCAGGCGCGTTCCCGGTGGGTGTTGGACTCCGCCAAGGCTGCCCCTTGTCACCGGTCCTGTTTGTGGTATTCATGGACAGGATCTCAAGGCGCAGCCGAAGTGAGGAGAGTGTCCGGTTTGGTGACCTCAGAATTGCGTCTCTGCTTTTTGCGGATGACGTGGTTCTGCTGGCTTCATCGGACCGTGACCTCCAGCAAGCACTGGGGCGGTTTGCAGCCGAGTGTGAAGCGGCCGGGATGAGAGTCAGCACCTCCAAGTCTGAGGCCATGGTTCTCTGCCGGAAAACGGTGGAATGCTCCCTCCAGGTTGGGAATGAGTCCTTGCCCCAAGCGAAGGAGTTCAAGTATCTCGGGGTCTTGTTCACGAGTGAGGGTAAAATGGAGCGGGAGGTCGACAGATGGATTGGTGCAGCGTCCGCAGTAATGCGGGCATTGTGCCGGACCGTCATGGTGAAGAGGGAGCTGAGCCGGAAGGCGAAGCTCTCGGTCTACCAGTTGATCTACGTTCCTACCCTCACCTATGGTCACGAACTTTGGGTCGTGACCGAAAGAACGAGATCGCGGATACAAGCGGCCGAAATGAGCTTCCTCCGTAGGGTAGCCGGGCTCAGCCTTAGAGATAGGGTGAGGAGCTCGGACATCCGGAGGGAACTCGGAGTAGAGCCGCTGCTCCTTCGCATCGAAAGGAGCCAGCTGAGGTGGTTCGGGCATCTGATTAGGATGCCCCCCGGGCGCCTCCCTTTGGAGGTGTTCCGGGCACGTCCAACTGGGCGGAGACCCCGAGGTAGACCCAGAACCCGATGGAGAGATTATATATCTCTCCTGGCCTGGGAACGCCTCGGGATCCCCCAGGAGGAGCTGGAAAGCGTCGCTGGGGAGAAGGACGTCTGGAACCCCCTTCTTGGCCTACTGCCTCCGCGACCCGACTTCGGATAAGCGGCTGATGATGATGATGATGATGATAACTACAACAAATGCTGCATCAAGCGCAATGCGCTCTTTCGAACACGCAGGCTATTAGCCCTATCTACGGTGCTAGCCTAGTCGTCAATGTCCCAATTATAGTAGCCTATTCATATTTCTCTGACATTGTAAACAACTTTAAACTCTCAAAATTCCAATGTGGGATTCCTACAGTGTCACCGCTTGTGCATACAAAACCCGTTTACAACCATCTTGCCACAGTCAGACAATAACATGCATAAAATGTAGGCCTACCGTTTCTACATACTACAAAAATGTTTGTTCCGATATAGGAACAATAATAGGCTATTATTAAATAGTTGAAACTGTTACAAAACATTCAGTGTCTTTTTCTTTGCGTAGCTAGGGAGGGTACTGTATGTAGGCTACGCCTACCCAATGTAGCCTACCTTCGGTATAAACGTTGACATTTTCTTTCTACAAATCTCTAAACAGATTAAGGAACCAAATATACTACCTCTTAACGATTCTACAACTGGTTTCTGTTGAATGTTCAAGAGATTCTTATTCCATTTTCCCACTGCCCAGCAACGTTGATGTTTCCACAGAGCTACATCGCACTTGCGGCTGTAATACATTGCCGTTATTTAAAAACGCATACTTTTTAAGGTATATAAATATATTAGGCTACATATTTTATGCGAATTATGCACAGAACTGTTATGTGGTATTATGAATCTACTGTATGTGATAATTCTGACATCGTAGCTAGCAGCAAGTGTTTTGATGTGCGTCAGAATATGGTCAGATCCATAGACTAGCCTATAAAAAAATAAGGAGAAGCAAGGCATTGCTGAAATAGCTACTGGGTCGGCGGTTTTTTTATTCACTGTGATTTAAATTTTTTAAATTATAGAAATACATTTTTTAGTTTGAAGCGAGGCCCCTTTCAGTTGAGAGGACCATTTCTGCGGCTTGTTTACTATTCCGCGGATGGCCCAGAATTCCACTGAAACTTCCACGATCGCGGAATCCTGTGGGGACTACTTAGAAACTCCGTATTCGGCAGAGTTATCACAAATCATGTACTAATAATGCTAAAACATGGAGTTTGTTGTTTCCACTCATAGTTTGGTTGCAGGAGAAATAAATATCTGAGTTGAGCAAAACCTTGCCGCCAGCGCCATTGGCCACTAGGGGCGAAGGGGTTAAAAATCTAATCTACATGAGAGAACTCTCTCTTTGGCTCTTATGCACATCGTCTGGCTGTGGCACTGTGGGTCAACAGCTTCACGCAGACTGCCACTCAGTGTAGTACCAATCTGCCTCCTGCGCAACTGCAGCTGCGATGACCTTGTTTGTCTCCTGTCCTCCGCCCCCGCACTCCAAACTGGGCCCTGCCCACACAAGGCCTGCAGAAGAACCTCTCAGGCAGACACACACTACAATATTCTCGCTCTGTTAACAGGGTTGTAGTGACATTGACCGAACATTCTGTGATTGCTAGGCCTCCCTATGGCACCTCCCATGTGTCTAGGACAACAGAGAACAGTGTCGTAAATCACAATATGTCTGTGGCAATTTTTTACACAGGTGGGAGTTTTTTTTCTAATCAAGAACATTCAGCATTTCAGAAAATTCACTGAACAAAAAAATGTTCCAGTGCAACACAGCCAACCCCCCGGCACACACCCAATTATTCATAAAAGCTCCAGAGAAAAGCCGTTTATATTCTTGACTATAAAAATTGTTTCCTCATGTGCATCATGGCTTTCTCTTATACACAGGTGCCTGTCCATAACATGTTTGGCCTTATGTTGTGTGTGTGTGTGTGTGCGTATATACAAACCCCAATTCCAAAAAAGTTGGGACAGTGTATAAAATGTTAATTAAAAACAGAAAGCAATGTCTTGAACATCCTTTTTGACCTGTATTCAATTGAAAACAGTACAGAGACAAAATATTTAAAGTGATGGACAAGGGATTCTAAAAACTTACATATAACCAAAACTTAAATAACCACAACATATCACAGAGGGATGTGTCCACTACACACCCATCGCATATCTTTTCAAGAAAATGTCTATGGGTATATTAATATACATCTAAAAGTCAGCAAATAAACTCAGGGCCGTATTTACTAAGGACACAGTCGCAGGGCAAAACTATAACCTATATTGCAACTCTTTTGCGGTCGCAGATACCACTACATTAAGGACCGAACTATGCAATCAAAAAAATTAAACGCCTCCATTCAGAATATTTGTGGTAAGAGACACCTATAAATATGCGGTAGGAGACATCTATAACAATGCGCTAATAAATGGATACGGATACGGCACAAGCCGCAATATAACCACATAAAAAATAAAACAAATTTACGAGGTAAATAACGCTGTGTTACAGCATATACAACAATAACGGAGAGGAGAACATTTTGGAATGACATCAAATGAATTTATGAACAGTAGAGGATGTAAAGAAAATATGGTGTGATTTTAGAAAAACTTGCGGGAAAATGTGGTGGTCCAACTAAAGAAAGAATAGCCTATTAACACCGATAGGTATGCAAAATGAGCAAGTCGTGGGAGGAATAGACATGGGTGAACTTAGATCATTCACAATTCATTATACTGTAAGCCCTTCTGTCTCCTTTCGAGTGCTATGCATTAGAGTGCATTAGGTTCCCAAACCGCTCCTGGGGCCCCCCTGTGTATGCTGGTTTTGTTGTAACCACAGTTGCAATTCCAGAATTTTAACAAGCTGTTAATTTTTCTTAATTGGGTGCTTTTTATGTTTAGAAAAATTATTCACCCTCTTAAGCCACATTATGTCAGAAATAGCTATGCATGCTATGTAGAATAAACTCCCCATGTTCACGTTGTGCTTATTGTGCTACATTGCAACAATTACATAAAAAAAGGTTACAAAATTATATATTTTAACTGATCAAATTAAAGAGTGAAGTGAATCAATAGGTTCCTAATTAGGTTGTTGAACACATGTTTAACTCATATTCTTTGCTGTAAGCTTAACACAATGCAGGTTTGGCTCGTTATCATTTGCTTTGTGTTTGAATTCTTCATTAACTACCAAATCGTTAGTTTTAGTGGCCATGTGTTCACACTTTCACCAATTAGGAGCATAATGATTCAAATCAGTTTTTAAATGGATCTGTTAAATAATTTTCTTATCTCTTTTAAATAATATAGTGCAATAAGCACAATGTGAATATGGGGTGTTTATTCTACATGGCATCCATAGCTATGATATAATGTGGCTTAAGAGGGTAAATAATTCCTCTAAACATGACAAGCACCTAATTAAGAAATTAACAGCTTGTTAAAATTCAGGGATTGCAATTGTGGTTGCAACGAAAACTAGCATACACAGGGGGGCCCCAGGACCAGTTTGGGAACCCCTGCATTAGAGGATCCATTTGTCCTACAGCCCAACACCCTTCTTATGCATCCTGTGTGTGAGCTATAGGCTAGCTATATCAGTGCAGACAAATTGCGCCTGCTTTCAGTAGATCTAAAAATAATCATGCAAAGAGGTGAGTCGCTGTTAATGGCCGTTTTAGTAAATACTTAATCTCCCCCGTTTTAGCTCTTTCACTCCAGGTATACATATACATAAACACATTTAACTATGCATCAAAAGGGAAAGGAAAGTTGCAGAGTGACGTTATCCCCGCAAATTACATTCTATAGATTTTTACCCATTGTGACCATTTAGTAAATCCGATGCAGATGTTGCGACTTTTAAGCGATTGCTTTTGCATCGGAAAAGGAGTCGCAATCCTTTAGTAAAGTAGAGAGATGCATAAAAAGGTGGGGAAAGAGATTTGGAGAGGGATAAAATTGGGATAGGGATAAGGAGAGTGGAAAAAATAAACACTTTAGCTAACTATTCAAATGCTGATAATCAGGGTGGAAAATTAGCACCCGCCATCCGCCAATTGTGGGTAGATTTTTGAATTGTCAGGTAAATGTATCAAACCTACCCGCCACAGTGGCATGTAGCAAAGTGGATACAAGCAGGAATAAAAAAAACTTCAGGTTTCTTTCTCTGATTGCCTAAACGTGAGAAAAAAACGTTTGTTAGAATATCCCGAGGCGAGCCCGCCTTATGCCGTGTTCACAACTCATCCATTGTTTTTACGTACCATCCTCAAGGCAATCCCCTGCCCCCAGAGCAACGCAGCGCCGGAAACAATGATAGAAAATAGGCTACCGTCTGAACTCTGGTGCTTCTTTGTCATTCGACATTGCAGGTATAGCCAGGTACTAGCGACCTTGTGATATTAAATTCTGTTTATGTTCACGAGAGACTTGCTATTAGCTTTTATTTCAGGTATAGGTATTATTCCTCCTGTTAGCGTTTTGTGCTATTTATTAAATTTTTTTCTGTTCTCTCTGAGACAGATTTCCTTTGTTTGTTTCGCTTTGGTTTTACATCTTTTTGGCCGCCTGAACTTATGTGCCGAAGGTGTTCTTTTCTTTACTAAGTTTCCCGTTTTGGCTCCAGTATTGAGCTCGGGAGATTTAGTTTGTGTTTCACTCGTTATTCGAGTTCGCCCTATTTTAGTGGGTTGATTTTCGTTTGGCTGTTTAGCCACAAGAAGGTAGTTTCCTGTCTTATCTTTCTTTGCATTTATTATTTTGTTACTCCCTTTATTTGTTCTCACTGCGTGAGTGACTTGTTCTGATCCCCCGTCTGTAAGGGATCTCTGTCAGAGACAGAGATGGGAGTGTTGGAGATCCAAATGCAATAGCTGGGCAATCTTAAAGTGTTCCTAAGAACACCACAGGAAACGGACAATGATCCGTAGTGGAGAAACAAAAACAAAAGAAGACAAACCTCGCAATGATAACGAGGAACTCGATAATCGAGCAAAACAAAGAAATAAGCTATAACGCTTATCTAACTCCCGTTTGTGGAGTGAAACAACAAAAACAGAGAACTGAAAAGACCCCAAAACTTTGGGTAAGACACTCGTAGGTTTAGAGTAGAGAAACAAAAGAAAACGAAAACCTCTGCTCTGTAATAAGAGCGTATAAACAAGACTGCTTTCTTTCTAATGTTGTACTGCTAACAAGTCCCGTGTTGCTAATCAAAACGGTCGATAGCAATACAACTTCCTATACCCTTTTTTACCGGCTCGAATGTCATGTGAAATAACATGGAAGCAATGAGAGAGTCCGGAAGCGGGGTATAAATAGTGAGCGGAATTAACTGCCAGGTGAACTCACTAATGGCCAGGTGAACTCACTAATGACAAGGTGAAAGCAAAACCCGTGACGGAACACAGGAAAATCCGATAGATTACCGGTAAACGATAACAACGAATAAAACGACGTGGAGATAAGGGAAGAAAGGTCAGATCCATGACAGGACCCCCCCTCTAAGGAACGGCACCGGACGCTTCCACAACCTTATCTCTGCGGAAGTCGGTGATTAACTGAGGGTCCAGGATGTTTCTCGATGGGACCCAGCAACGTTCCTCCGGACCATAACCCTCCCAGTCAACAAGGAACTGCCACCCTCTGCCCACACGTCTCTCGGCCACAATGCGGCGAACGGTATAAGCCAGACCCCCTTCAATGAGTCGGGGAGGCGGAGGTGGTCTCTCAACCGGGGTGAGGGGGCTTACGAGTACTGGTTTAAGACGGGAGACGTGAAACGTGGGGTGGATGCGCATCGAGCGCGGCAGTTGCAGTCGAAATGTGACTGGGTTGATTTTTTTTATAATTTTGAAGGGGCCCACAAAACGAGGGGCGAGTTTGCGGGACTCAACCCGCAACGGAAGGTCCCGAGTAGTAAGCCAAACCCATTGTCCAACTCTATAGGATGGTGCAGCTCGACGATGCCTATCAGCCGCAACTTTTTGTTTAGCCGAAGCCCGTATAAGAGACGACCGCACTTGTCTCCAAACCGACCGACACCGCCGAACGAAAGACCCTGCGGAGGGCACCTCCACCTCCCTCTCAAGCTCAGGAAAAAGAGGTGGTTGGTAACCCAGCTGAGCTTCGAAGGGAGAGAGGCCGGTGGAGGCGTTACGCAGCGTGTTATGAGCGTACTCCGCCCAGGCGAGGTGACGGCTCCAGGAGGTAGGCTTGGATGCGGCAAGGCAGCGAAGAGTATTCTCTAGACTCTGGTTAGTACGCTCTGTCTGGCCGTTAGTCTCCGGGTGAAACCCGGAAGATAAACTAACCGAAGCCCCCAGCAGAGAGCAAAACGCCCGCCAAAACTTGGCGGCGAACTGAGGACCGCGATCGGACACCACATCCGACGGAAGACCATGCGGGCGAAACACATGGTCAATCATAAGTTGCGCTGTCTCAGGTGCCGAGGGCAGCTTGGACAGCGCAATAAAATGGGCCGCTTTGGAAAAAACGGTCGACCACCACTAAAATGGTAGTATTGCCTGAAGATAACGGCAACCCCGTGATGAAGTCCAGGGAAATATGACTCCAGGGACGGGTGGGAATAGGTAGCGGGCGGAGAAAACCCGAGGGAGGAAGGTGAGAGGCCTTACTACGAGCGCAAACCGGACAAGCCGCGACAAATGAGCGTACGTCTCTCTCCAGACTAGGCCACCAGAAACGCCGGGATAAAAAGTCCCTAGTTCGATGAACCCCTGGGTGACCGGTGAGTTGGGAGGCGTGACCCCATTGGAGGACCCGCGACCTGAGACGAGGAGGCACGAAAAGACAGTTTGCCGGTGCCCCACCTGGACCTGGGTCCGAGCGCAAAGCTCGCTGCACCGCTGCCTCAACCTCCCATATAACCGGGGCAACAATGAGGTCAGTGGCGATAATAGGCTCGGGAACTGAGTCTGTCTCAGAACGGTCGTAAATCCGCGAGAGAGCGTCAGGTTTGACATTTTTAGACCCGGGGCGATACGTGATAATGAAATTAAATCTTAAAAAGAATAGCGCCCACCTAGCTTGCCGTGAGTTACGCCTCTTAGCCAGCTGAACATATTCCAGATTCTTATGGTCTGTCCAGACCGTAAATGGATGTTCCGCTCCTTCGAGCCAATGGCGCCATTCCTCCAAAGCCAACTTGACCGCAAGCAATTCTCGATCCCCTACGTCATAATTCCTCTCTGCCGATGTTAGGGCGCGAGAGAAATAAGCGCAGGGGTGCATCTTGTGGTCAAGTGGCAAACATTGGGAAAGAATGGCTCCGGCGCCTAGCTCGGAGGCGTCCACCTCTACCACAAAGGGAAGGGAGGGGTTGGGTGTAACCAGGATGGGTTCGGAAGTGAACCTTCTCTTTAATTCTGAGAATGCTGCCCCTGCCTTAGAATTCCATTGGAACTGGCTGCCGAGGTTTTTCTTAGTGAGAGCAGTAATGGGCGCTGCTACCGCACTAAAATTCCGAATAAAACGCCGATAAAAATTCGCAAAACCTAAAAAACGTTGTACCTGTTTTACGGAAGACGGCGTGGGCCAGTTCTTTACAGCGGAAACCTTCTCCGGATCCATCTGTACCTTACCCTCTTTAATAATGAAACCCAAAAATGAAACAGAGCCAGTGTGAAACACGCACTTCTCTGCCTTTACGAATAATTGGGCTTTGAGAAGTGCAGCAAGAACCTGACGAACGTGACCGACATGTGTGGTAATATCGGGCGAAAATATTAAAATATCGTCAAGATACACGAAGACGAATCTCTCCAGCATCTCCCTCAGCACATCGTTAATAAACGCCTGAAACACAGAGGGGGCGCTAGTGAGCCCGAATGGCATGACGCGATATTCGTAGTGGCCGCTGTGCGTGTTAAAAGCGGTCTTCCATTCGTCGCCTTCGCGAATGCGAACGAGGTTATAGGCATTACGTAGGTCCAGTTTAGTGAAAACAGACGCCCCCTGGAGGCGCTCGAAAGCGGAGTTCATAAGAGGAAGGGGGTACCTGTTCTTCACCGTTATGTTATTTAAGGACCTGTAATCAATACAGGGTCTGAGACCTCCGTCTTTCTTTTTAACAAAAAAAAAACCCACCCCTGCAGGCGAGGTGGAAGGTCTAATAAACCCATTGACCAAAGCCTCCTCAATATATTTACGCATGGCTGCGCTCTCAGGGATGGATAATGAATAAAGAGACCCTCTAGAGGGGGTAGTGCCTGGGTATAGCTCTATAGCGCAGTCATAAGGTCTGTGAGGTGGTAGTGAAGTGGAACGTTGTTTGCTAAATGTCTCCGCCAGATCGGCGTACTGTTTAGGGACATTAGCCGGCAGCTGGAATTCGAGTGCCCCTCCCACTTCAACACCCTCAGTGTCCGAGACAGAGTGAATATCCCAATCAATATCTGACTCGGACGTCAACTCCTGCCACGCAGTAGGTCGTTCATCTGAGTAATCCCAGTCTAAACTTTCCTCTCCATTCTCGGAGGGAACATGAGAGGACTGCTGGTTAATAGCGTAATTCTCCTCACTCTCTGAGTCAGACTGTGTATAATCCTCACCCCCTTCTCTCAACAAAAAATGACTGATGGCATAACAATGGCGTTTGCATTTGGGACCCCATTTCTGAATAACGGAACCCGCCCCCCCCCAATTAATGTGTGGGTTATGGCGAGTAAGCCAGGAATGACCCAAAACCAGCGGATAAGCTGGGGAATCCACTAAAAAAAATTGAATCTCCTCCGTATGCTTACGAAACGGAACGCGCATTCGTATTGCGGCGGTAACCCGGGAGATAGTGCCAGTGCCTAAGGGCCGGCCATCTAAAGCCGTGACCAGGCGAGGTAGAGACAAAGGATAGGTGGGGATCTTGTGGGATTTAACCCAGTTGGAATCGACGAGGCACTCGACTGCCCCGGAGTCAATAAACGCATTGCAGGAAATCTGGCGGTCGTTCCAGCGCAAATACACCGACAGGCAGGTCCGAGGGTAATTTAAATCTAGTCCCGCTAGGCGACTCGGTTCCACTAGCGGAGCTAATCTTTTCCCCCGAAGTTTGGGACAGTGGTCCCTTAAATGGCCCCTCCTTTTACAATACCTACACCGCAATTCACGGGACTTAGTATCCCTTGTTTTGTGCATGGAGGAACTATCAACCTGCATGGACTCCTCCTGTTTAATGGGAGCTACAAAAGGACTGTGAGCTGGTGCTGGCGTATGAGGGGAAGAGTAACGAGGTGGGTGCTGTTTAAAACCCTTATAAGCCTTCTCCTTGTCTCTCTCTCTAAACCGGTTATCCAACCGAATGGCCGTAGATACTAGAGCCCCGAATGTAGCGGGTGGTTCGATACCCGCAATGGCGTCCTTTATAGTTTCCGATAAGGCGTTTAGGAATAGAGCACAGAGAGGCTCATCGGCCCACCCTGTTACTCCCGCTAGCGCACGGAAAGTAATGGCGAATGCAGCCACGGTGTCAGTGCCCTGACGAAGACGGGTTAATCGCATGGCAGCCTCCTTGCCAGAAACGTCCTGATCGAACACTGACACCATCTCTGCCATAAGCCGCTCTGTATTGCTAACAATGGGTGAATTAGCCCTAATAAGTGGGTCGGCCCATGCGAGAGCATTACCGGTTAAGAGAGAGAGAATGAAGGCTACTCTGGACTCTTGTGCATGAAACCGCGAGGGCTGTACTTTAAAAAAAATTAAACATTGTGTTAAAAACCCCTGACACTCCCCAGAAACTCCATTATACCGCAAGGGGAGTTGGAGTTTAGGCTCCCTAGCATCAGGTGTAAATGTTGGGGGGGTAGCCTGTATAGATGTTTGTGCAACTGGAGGAAGATCGGACCTGAGAGAGAGAGTAAGGATGTTTTCAACCAGATCTCGTAGCGTTACAGCTTGTAGCTGCATCTGCTCATGTAAGGCCTGCTGTGATTGTTGCAAGGCACGAATACTCTCTCTCTGGTCCGCCAGGGCTGCTTCCTGAGTGGCAATGATCACTTTAAGATGGTCAACTATCGCTGGAAACTCCTCTGTGGCTTCCATGTTCTGTAAGGGATCTCTGTCAGAGACAGAGATGGGAGTGTTGGAGATCCAAATGCAATAGCTGGGCAATCTTAAAGTGTTCCTAAGAACACCACAGGAAACGGACAATGATCCGTAGTGGAGAAACAAAAACAAAAGAAGACAAACCTCGCAATGATAACGAGGAACTCGATAATCGAGCAAAACAAAGAAATAAGCTATAACGCTTATCTAACTCCCGTTTGTGGAGTGAAACAACAAAAACAGAGAACTGAAAAGACCCCAAAAACTTTGGGTAAGACACTCGTAGGTTTAGAGTAGAGAAACAAAAGAAAACGAAAACCTCTGCTCTGTAATAAGAGCGTATAAACAAGACTGCTTTCTTTCTAATGTTGTACTGCTAACAAGTCCCGCGTTGCTAATCAAAACGGTCGATAGCAATACAACTTCCTATACCCTTTTTTACCGGCTCGAATGTCATGTGAAATAACATGGAAGCAATGAGAGAGTCCGGAAGCGGGGTATAAATAGTGAGCGGAATTAACTGCCAGGTGAACTCACTAATGGCCAGGTGAACTCACTAATGACAAGGTGAAAGCAAAACCCGTGACGGAACACAGGAAAATCCGATAGATTACCGGTAAACGATAACAACGAATAAAACGACGTGGAGATAAGGGAAGAAAGGTCAGATCCATGACACCTTCCTTCGCGTTTGATTATCCGTCACTAAAATCCATTACACAACTAGAACCCATTTTCGACTCCACCTTTTTTTCAGCATACAGAAATAAATATTATGGTTGTAAGCTTATTATGGATTTTCCTTGTCCATCACATGTTTTAACTCATCAACTTTATTGTTTTTTGTGAATATACGCTCATTCCAAATTTTATGCCTGCAACACATCACAAAAAAAGTTGGGACAGGGGTAGGTTTACCACTGTGTTACATCACCTTTCCTTTTCACAACACTCTGTAATCTTTTGGGAACTGAGGACACTAATTGTTGTAGTTTTGAAAGCGGAATTTTTTCCCATTCTTGCTTGATATACGATTTCAGCTGCTCAACAGTCCGGGGTCTCCATTGTCGTATTTTGCACTTCATAATGCACCACACGTTTTCAATGGGAGACGGGTCTGGACTGCAGGCAGGCCATTCTAGCACCTGCACTCTCTGACTACAAAGCCACGCTGTTGTAACACGTGTAGAATGTGGCTTGGCATTGTCTTGCTGAAATAAGCAGGGATGTCCCTGAAAAAGACGTTGTCTAGATGGCAGCATATGTTGCTTCAAAATGCATATGTACCCTTCAGCGTTAATGGTGCCTTCACAGATGTGCAAGTTACCCAGAGGGGCACCAGTGTACAAAGACACTGGTATACAGAAACCGGGGCTATCTATCTATTCATGCACTATAGCCTTTTATCTGTTTTATTGTTTTTATCTTATTTCCTTTTATATTGTCTTTTAAATGTTCTCATTTTAATTCTTCCCTTTTTTAATGTATTTTAATTGTATTGTCAAATCTTTTCTCATCATTCTGTGAAGCACTTTGAATTGCATTCAGTTGTATGAATATGTGCTATACAAATAAACTTGACTTGACCCATGCCATGGGAACTAACACACCCCCATACCATGACAGATGCTGGCTTTTGAACCTTGCATTGGTAACAATCGGAATGGTCCTTTTCCTTTTTGGCCCGGAGAGCAAGATGTCCATTACTACAAAAACTATTTGAAAGGTGGACTCAGACCATAGCACACGTTTCCACTTTCTCTGAGCTCAAGCCCAGAGAAGCCCACAGCATTTCTGGATGTTATTGATATATAGCTTACGCTTTGCGTAGTAGTCTTAATTTGCATTTGTAGATGCAGCAATGGACTGTGTTTACTGACCACGGTTTTCCGAAGTATTCCAGAGCCCATGTGGTTCATTACAGAAGCGTGTCGGCTTTTAATGCAGTGCCGTCTGAGGAATCAAAAGTCACAAGCATTCAATATTGGTTTTCGGCCTTGCCCTTTACACACAGAATTTTAAAAATAATATTATGGACTGCAGATGGTGAAATCCCTAAATTCCTTGCAATCGTGTGTTGAGAAACGTTGTTCTTAAACTGTAAATTATTCACTCATGCATTGGCTAACCTCAACCAATCCTTGCTCGTAAACGCCCAAGCATTCGTGGATGCTCCTTTTATATCCAGTCACGATAAACTCACCTGTTATTTATTCACCTGATTACCTGTGGAAGGTGTTTTTTGAACATTCCACAACCTTCCCAGTCTTATGTTGCCCCTGTCCCAACTTTTTTGGAACGTGTTTCAGACATAACATTCTGAATTTGCATATATTTACAAAAGATAAAACATTAAATATCTTTTCTTTGTACTGTTTTCAATTAAATATATGTAAAATAGAATTTACAAATCTCTGCTTTCTGCTTTCATGTGCATTTTACGTACTGTCCCAACGTTTTTAGAATTGGGGTTTGTATAATATATACATTAACGTTCATATATTCATTCATATTTTAAATGTGGCCTTGGATTCAGAGCAGGCTGCAGGCCACAGGCCCCAGGCCTCAGATTATCACGTGTTGGGAGACGAGACTGGACAGAATGTAGAGCTCATCAGCGCGTGCGGTAGGGCTCCATTTGAGGACATATGCAGCTGAAAAGCACAAAGCCACACCACCCCACCAGAGAGATGTATTGTACATATAGGGCCACCATGAATCAGGAATGATTCATTGTTTACCTTTGACATGGGGGTTTGCCTGGTTCCAGTGATCTCATGGTTGAGGTGCTCAGGGGTCAATTTGGGATGAACTATGAACAGATGGTACGTGCCAGGAACGGTTCTGACATGTTAATAGACATTTTTTTTCTTCTCTTTTTTCTGTACAGCCACTGAACTGCTGGTGCACCAGCTTAGCTTAATGATCTTTATGGTGTGTGGATCGACCGGTGTAATAGACTCGGAGCAGACACTCCGTAAAAATAACAAAATCTGCAGGACAATGGTTAAAAAAGCAAAGCAATATACAGTGCACTCCAAAAGTGCTAGGACAGTGACACTGTTTTTTGTTGTTGTCAGTATTTGAGTCTGTGTGATGTTTTTCTGTTATATCTGTTTCGGTCATGTCCGTTTTTGTTTGTATTGTTTTCATTAGCCGTCTCCCAGCCATGTGCTCTTGTGTTTACTTCCCCATTGTGTTCACCCTACCTTATGTGTCAGCTCCTGATTACTTATGTGTCTCACCTGCCCTGCTGTTCGCCTGTTTCTCGTTTGCTTGTTAGTCTGTGTATTTAAGTTCCACTCTGTCTTGTGTTCTCTGCGAGTTCAGCACAGTTTCCTGCTTTGCTCTGTTTTGCTACAAGCCTTTCCTGGCCCGTGTTTTGCTAGTTTTTTTTTTTCTTTCTTTCTTTCTCCCCCCCATGATTATGGCTTACAGCTAATGAAAACCCAAATTCAGTGTCTCATAAAATTAGAATATTACATAAGATCAATAAAAAAGGATATTTTAAACAGAAATGTCAGCCTTCTGAAAAGTATGTTCATTTCTATGCACTCAATACTTGGTTGGGGGTCCTTTTGCATGAATTACTGCATCAATGCGGCGTGGCATGGAGGCGATCAGCCTGTGGCACTGCTGAGGTGTAATGGAAGCCCAGGTTGCTTTGATAGTGGCCTTCAGGTCGTCTGCATTGTTGGGTCTGGTGTCTCTCATCTTCCTCTTGACAAGGTTTAGGTCAGGTGAGTTTGCTGGCCAATCAAGCACAGTAATACCATGGTCATTGAACCAGCTTTTGGTACTTTTGGCAGTGTGGGCAGGTGCCAAGTCCTGCTGGAAAATGAAATCAGCATCTCCATAAAGCTTGTCAGCAGAAGGAAGCATGAAGTGCTCTAAAATTTCCTGGTATCTGGCTGCGTTGACTGTGGACTTCAGAAAACACAGTGGACATGGCACCCCAAATCATCACTGACTGTGCAAACTTCACACTGGACTTCAAGCAATGTGGATTCTGTGCCTCTCCACTCTTCCTCCAGACTCTGGGACCTTGATTTCCAAATGAAATGCAAAATTTACTTTCATCTGAAAAGAGGACTTTGGACCACTGAGCAACAGTCCAGTTCTTTTTCTCCTTAGCCCAGGTAAGACGCTTCTGACGTTGTCTCTGGTTCAGGAGTGGCTTGACACGAGGAATGCAACATTTGTAGCCCATGTCCTGGATTCGTCTGTGCGTGGTGGCTCTTGATGCACTGACTCCAGCCTCAGTCCACTCCTTGTGAAGCTCCCCCAAATTCTTGAATGGATTTTGCCTGACAATCCTCTCAAGGCTGCGGTTATCCCTGTTGCTTGTGCACCTTTTCCTACCACACTTTTTCCTTCCACTCAACTTTCTATGAATATGCTTGGATACAGCACTCTGTGAACAACCAGCTTCTTTAGCAATGACCTTTTGTGGCTTACCCTCCTTGTGGAGGGTGTCAATGACTGTCTTCTGGACATCTGTCAAGTCAGCAGTCTTCCCCATGATTGTGTAGCCTACTGAACCAGACTGAGAGACCATTTAAAGGCTCAGGAAACCTTTGCATGTTACGATCCGCTCCGCTCCCCGTCCCTTCCTTGGTGTTTTCCTCTGTTTTCCCTGAACCTGATTGTGTCATGTCGGCATTCATTTCCTTATTGTGTCCACATTGCACTATGACTACTCGCACCACATCTTAATTACACAATTCACACGTAATTGCTTTCACCGCATTCCTCATGCATTTTCTAATTGTTCAATCAATTCGCTGATTTCGCACGCATTTCCCGCAAGCTGCAGTTTATCAGTTCTAATGACACTAGTTATATTTACCGTGCTGTTCCTGTGAATTGTTGTCAGAGTATTACGGTCCTTGTCGCGTTTGTACTTGTTTCCCGATTTTCTAGTTTTACTAGGCTCTGGCTAACCGAACCAGGTCTGGATGCCATACGCCCTGGCTTCCCTGTATGGATCCTGACTCAGCCACCGCCTGATCCTTCGCTACTACCCAGGCTAAAGACCACTCCAGGCTACTTCGCCTGATCCTGCTCTCCAGTTCACTGTGGGTCCCACAGTGGACTTATCCTTGTACCTATGGAAAATAAAGACACTTTATTTTCTAAATTCTGTCTCGTCGTGCATTTGGGTCCTTCCCTGCCGGTCTGTCACATTGCAGGTGTTTTGAGTTAATTAGCTGATTAGAGTGTGACACCATGAGTTTCCAATATTGAACTTTTTCACAATATTCTAATTTTCTGAGACACTGAATTTGGGTTTTCATTAGCTGTAAGCCATAATCATCAAAATTACAAGAAATAAAGGCTTGAAATATTTCACTCTATGTGTAATGAATCTATATAATATATGAGTTTCACTTTCTGAAATGAGTGACAAAAAATATTGAACTTTTTCACGATTTTTTGAGCTGCACCTGAACTGTCTGCGCTTGAGTCCCTACTTCACCCTGACAGTTGAATTGGCTCTGTACTCCAGCACATTGGATTTGAAATGGAATAGTGACTATGATGTTAAAATGCAGACTTTCAGCTTTAATTTGAGGGTTTTTACATCCATATGGGGTGAACCGTGTAGCAATTGTAGCCATTTTTACACATAGTCCCCCCCCCCATTTTAGGACACCAAAAGTAATTGGACAAATTACCATAAACTTAAATAAAGTAATCATATTTAATATTTGGTTGCATATCCTTTGCATGCCATGCCTTCATGATGTCTGTAACCAAACATCAAAAAACTTTTGATATCTTATTTTCAGGTACTCTTACAAGCGATACTATAACCTCTCTGCATTTGAATGGATCTCTATGGGAATTGGGGGGTGGGACTAGATTAAGCTGTGAATTACATGGGAATGGTATGGAACACATGGTTGGCTAAATGGCTGCAAGTCATCAAGGGTCTGATGTATGAAATGTAGCCTTAAACCATCACTCTGCTGCTAGATATGCAGTAGATATGGACGGATCACTTTAAGTGTTGTTTCTCCCGACTCATTTTGCTATTAAACTCTATGGAAAGATTGCTCTACTTTATCCATTATACTGTAAACTGGAAAGATGCCTTGGGGGATATTCTGGATCAATGCCTGTTTTCCACTTCAGCTAAGAATGATTTGATTTACTTTTTTGAGGAAGAGTTGTACTCCTGCAGAATTCCAGACACTAGTAGCTTAGGCGCCATTGTGCGTACAGGCCATCCTTACTACAAGTGGTAGCCCAACACCATATTCATTTAGTTTACATTTATATGACCATACATAACACGTATTTTAGCTGCACAGCTTTGTAATTTTTTCTTTTAGACTGCTTGATAACAATATTTCTGTTGCAGCATAATAATACTCTTTCATAATGATACTCTTCAAAACTTTTTTTGTTTTTAAATGTTACCAAAAGTTTTTTGTTCAGTACATGGTAATGTGGCAGGTATTACAGTTAGCTAGACTACGCCACCTTGGGAATTTCACCCAAGGAATTAGTTTTGTTCTTTTACCATGCACCGAGCACTTATGCTTCTCTACTCAGGCACCTTCAATTAAATTAAGTAAATTGAAGTGGATTCAATCAATAAAACAGAGTTTATTAAACCAAATAACAAAGTAAAACATGTACCCACAGATATACAATTAGCACAAGGTATAATAAACAATAGAATAACCACTGCCCTTCTTCCCCCAGGCCAGTTAGGGGCGCTGCTGAAGTGTGTGAGGAAGAGAACGGCGCGGCGAGAGAGGGCAACTTACCGGAAGGGGACAAGCACACACTCGTGACTGTCAGACATACGCACTGCAAAGGGTGAAATAAGCCAAGTGAGTACGTGCGGTTTAAATTCCCAATACTATCCACACACACACATAAACAGCAGACGCAACGTAATAGCCGCCGTAGTTATGTGGTTACGACTCCGTTAAACGCAGTGTCGATCACCGGGAATGATAATATAGACAAAACAGCAGCCAGCAATGTCCTCTATGAAAATAAGAAATAAAAGTTACTAGGTAGCAATAGCGCCTTCTATCATAGGCTCCTACCTTCCATTAGTCTGAGAAACCGAAAAGTTAAATGTTTCGCTGTGGTCATGGTACCCAGCTTAATAAAAGTACCTGAAATCTGAATTATAGCCGTCTCTTGCGCCACCAGCCCAGCTACAGGAACCTATAATGGTCAACACTCATCAGTTTACCTGGGATCAGCACAATCATTATGCATCACATGGAACTACCAGCCTACCTTCACAACAGAGGAAAGCAGTATGCCCAATGGAACACCCGGAACTGCAACAGGTAAGACCTTTCTCCTTACCTGGCTACTGCAGCCTATTTATAGGCTGTTGATATAATTGGGTTCATCTGTCAGCCAATCGGGGAGCTGAATGCCTTCTCACCCAAGCAACAACTGTCCAACCAGATAGCCCTGCTACAATCTACCCCTAGATTTTGTATCGTCGTCCCGATGATAAAATAAACTAAGTCCAAGGCCTAAACATAGCGGAAAGCATACTGCCGGAACCAGGCACCTGGGACTGTGCAGACCCCCCTGCTCTCCCCACTGCTGTCTCTGGTAAATGATGGATATTGGTATGTCTCCCTGCAGTGGTTCGGGTTGTTCTTCGAAGTGGAACTCCGCTTGCGCTCGAATCATGCCTGGAAGAAACTGGGGATACACAAGGTGGATTAGGTGGCAAGGTGGGTGTTGCTTATGCCAAAGTCTCAGTTGCAATCCAGAGATCTCCTCCTTCCTCCATGGAGTCCTCCATTGGCACCAACACATCATCCTCTACACTCCTCAGGGGAGGGTCAGGGGCCAGGTTTGTAGGGACTGCTTTTAACATTGTTCTGTGCAGCCGTTTTACCTGTTGAAGGTCATCAACTGGTGCCACAGTGTATACAGGTCCTCCATCGTCTGGTGCCTTCAGTACCCTGTACACAATGGGGCTCCACGAATCTTGAATCTTGTTCCTTCCCCTTACACCGTAGTCCTTCAGGTAGACAAACTAATTTTCCTGCAATTCAACATCCCCCACCCGGTTATCATGCCTAGCCTTTCGGCATTGTGCTGCTGCCTTCAACCTTTCTCTCGCCCCCTCATAGGCTACCTGCAGCCGGCGCTGGTGTTCCTGTACCCATTCCACAACCCCCCCGGTACAGGTTCTCTTGCTCTCCCCAACAATAAGTCAATGGGTAACTGGGGTTCCTGGCTAAACATCAGAAAGAAGGGGGATTCTCCTGTTGTTTGATGGACCATAGTGTTATAGGCGAAGGTAACCTGTGGGGTTCTGTCCACTCCCTCTTTTTAGCCAAGGGTAGCGTGCGCAACAAATCATGCAAAGTTATATTAAATCGTTCACACTGCCCATTTCCTTGAGGGTGATAATGTGTGGTACGCGTCTTTTGGATGCCATACAGATCACACAGCTGTTGTATTAAAGTACTCTCAAAATTTCTGCCTTGATCCGAGTGGATCCTACTTGGCACTCCAAATTTATAGAACCATTCCTGCACAATCACTCTTGCTACGGTAGAAGCACGTTGATCTCTGGTGGGGATGGCTTGGGTGTATTTAGAAAACACATCTGTCATCACTGACACATGCTCTCTCCCATCTCTTGCAGGCTCTAAAAGAGTAAAATCAATTGCTAGAATATGGTTTGGTTGGGACGCTAGTAGATGACCCATAAAGGTCCTGACCTGAGGCTGCATAGTTTTGGCTAAGGTGCACCGCTCGCACTGTTGACACCAATCCTTGATATCCTGGTGCATCCCAGGCCAATAACACCTGTCTCACCAGCTCCGTTGTGCGCTCCACGCCCTGGTGTTCATGACTATTGTGTAGCTGGCTCAGCACTTTCTCCTTCAACGCCTCCGGTAGGAGCAGTTGGTAGACTGGTTCCCCACCGTCTGATCGAAAGGTGCGTCTGTACAGGGGTCCATCCAGCTCCACAATCCTCTCCCATTGGCAGAGCAATTCTAGCAACGACTTGGAGAGCAGCTTCCTCTCACTCGAATCCGGAGCCCGTCCTCTCCGCCAGAACTGCTGAAAGGTATGTATGGTAGGGTCCAATCCCTGTAATGTACACAAAAAAAGAGAGTGACATGGTAAGGCAGAGATGACAGTCTGTAGCACTGTCCTATTCCCCTCCTGAATGCTACTGTGTTGCAGGGGCTCTGGGACGATGGTTCCTGGGACAGCCTTCTCAATGATGGAAGTGTCAGCAACCCCATACTGTCTGGAGAGCGAGTCTGCATTCTTGTTAGCGCGGCCTGGACGATACTGGAGGGTGAAATCAAATGCAGATAACTAGGCCGCCCAACGCTGCTCCGTTGCCCCCAATTTTGCAGTGGCGAGGTGACTTAAAGGGTTATTATCTGTAAAAACAATGCATTTCTGCCCCAAGAGGTACGACCTAAATTTTTCAGTCATAGCCCACTTCAGACCGAGGAACTCCATCTTCATGGAGCTGTAGTTAGACATATTCCTCTCCGTAGGCCAGAGTCCACGGCTGGCATAGGCTATTAGCCTGACCTTTCCGTCTTGCTCCTGGGATAGGACTGCACTAAGACCCTTATGACTGGCATCAATTTCAAGGATAAAAGGTAAGGAGAAATTTGCATATGCTAATATGAGTGCAGCCACTAACCTTGCCTTCAGGTCTTGAAACCCTTGTTCACATTCCTGTGTCCAGTTACTTTCCAGGATCTTCCGTATACTTTTTTTTCTTTCCGTCAGCTCTGCCACCAGCCGGTGTAGGGGAGCAGCCAGTTTCGCAAACCCATCCACAAATCGCCTGTAATAGCTGGCGAACCCCAAGAAAGATCGCAGCTCGGAGACATCGGCAGGACGTGCCCAGTTAGAGACGGCAGTGATCTTCTCTGGATCTGTGGAGACACCTGCGCTAGAGATTACGTGACCAAGGAAAGTTACCTCCTCCCGCAAAAAGCAGCACTTCCCCAACTTTGCTTTCAGACCTTCCTGTTGGAGACGACCTAAAACTAACTCAAGGCGTTTCACATGCTCGTCTACTGTTGACGAGAAGACCACCACATCATCCAGGTTTAACAGTAGTGACTGAAACCGCTGATCCCTGAATATACATTCCATCAACCTTTGGAAGGTGCTGGGGGAATTGCATAATCCAAAGGGCATTCTATTAAACTCAAACAGCCCAAAGGGTGTACAAAAGGCTGTCTTAGCCTTGTCATGCTCAGCTACTGGGACTTGGTTGTAACCGCTCGCTAAATCCATAGTAGAAAACCATCGCGCCCCCGACAGGGCATCTAAGGATTCCTCTATGCGAGAAAGGGGGAAAGCGTCCTTACGTGTCCTGGCGTTCAATTGTCGGTAGTCCACACACATGCGCAAACTGCTGTATTTCTTCTTCACCAGTACAATGGGGAGGCATAGGGGCTGCTACTTTCCCTGATTACCTGACTGTCCAGCAGCTGCCTAATATGGGTCTTGTCGGCCTCATACTCGGAAGGAGGGATCCGCCGGTACCTCTGACTCACTGGGGCTTCGTCGAGTACTGGGATCTCATGACAAATAAGGTTAGTACACCCTAAATCTCCATCATGACCTGCAAACACAGACTTGTAACGATGCAGTAAAGACCGCACCTGATGCTGTTCTGCGGCAGTTAGCTGAGACAAGTCAATTCCATCAATACACTCCTGCACTGGCTTCCCCTGAACGGTCTGAGAGCACAGGTTAGCGGTCACCATGGAATTTGATTTCTCTCGAACTTCCGCAACACCTTCAGGCAGACTAACAATATGGGCCTGCCTCAGGCTGGCAATACCTCCCCATAGTCTAACGGTTCAAATCAAATAGTGCTAGAATTAGCATATTGCTGGGAGCATGTGGTGGCTACCAACTTAATTGTTCCTCCTGGAATGCGTATCACTCTGCCTTCTAACTTTTACAACCCCTGCTCTTTCCGGTCTACCAGTGCAGGGCCATGTTGTCTGAAGAGCTCATCATAGCATTCTCTTATGACATTCATGCCTAGAATACCAGGCACTTCTTGATTAGCGGAAGAGCCAGGGGAGTTTTTAACAACTAATACTCCCTGCTTAGGGACCAGCTTTCCTAATACCTCGATATCCAGTTCTAAATAACCAATATATGGAATGTCAAGCCTATTAGCTGCTCTTAACTGTAACCAGTGACAACTCTTAAGTTTCTCACTACCCCAGGGTTCAAGGTGTTGCAAAAATAATGACTCTGTAATGGTTGAAACCATTGAACCCGTATCTAAGAGACAGGCAAAATTCACCCCACCAACGTTTACCCTTACTTGTGGGCAGGGACCCAACAATTTTGATGCAGACCGATTTTTTTTTGATGCTCACTGGAATGATAGAACTTGAGCCATTGGCGGCCCCCTCTGAACTGTGGCTCTGCAGGACAGAAGGAATCAGTTTCCCGAGGGTTGGTGGGTGGTTTGGCCATCTGGAAGTGAGCATCTTTCTTCCTGTGTAGCAAGAACCGTTTTGAACCGTCCCGCGAAAGGTTGTATCGATTTTAAGTGTTCTAGCCGCTGTTTGCGTGGTTTTTAATTAGACCTCGTTGAACACTGATCAAAGTAATTGCATTGCTAGTTTGTGTTTGTTCTGTGATTGGCTGTTTCAGATTGTTAGATTGGATAAGCTGATAGTTTCGGAGTATTGTGCTTTTTGATTGAGAATAATATTTGATCCGTGCTTGCGAAGTGTCTCACACAGCTGTTAGCCGATTGCAATCAGCTGTGTGCACTTCAAAAGACTAGTGTCGCTCCGTCCCAGTTTATGTGTGTTCTCCCTATCCCGGTCTGCTCTCTTCCATTCAGAACCCGCTTCCAACGACGTGGCCCTTCACGGCGACGCAACCCTTCCAACCTCCGCTACCCCTCGCTGACTCCCTGCGAGAATTTCACCATCGCAGGGGGGCTCTGGAACTGCCAGTCTGCCACACGGAAAGCAGACTTCATCGCCGGCTATGCCTCCTTCCTGTCCCTCCAGTTTCTCACCCTCACTGAAACCTGGATCACACCGGACAACACGGCAACTGCCGCTGCCCTCTCCTCCTCATTCTCCTTCTCTCACACCCCCCGGCTGTCTGGTCGCGGAGGTGGTACTGGTTTGATACTCTCCCCCTCATGGTCATTCTCTGTTCTCCCCTTCTCTGATCTATCCATTACTAGCTTTGAATACCACTCTGTGTTTATCAACCACCCTATTAACCTGTACATTATAGTTGTTTATCGCCTTCCAGGTGCCCTGGGGTGCTTCCTCGATGAGCTTGCCACCCTGATCGGCTTTTTCCCCAGAGGACGGCATCCCGCTGATCCTCCTGGGAGACTTCAACATCCATCTAGATGCCTCCCAGTCTGCAGCCTTCAGACCACTTCTCCGCTCCTTTGACCTCACCCTTTGACCTCACCCCCCAACCCCCCCCCCCCCCCACAAGGCTGGCAACCTCCTAGACCTGGTCTTCCAGAGGAACAGCCCCTGCTCTGATATCACTGTTACCCCTCTGCATGCCTCTGATCACCACTTCATTTCTTTCTCTCTTCCTCTTGTTCCACACCGTCCCTCCCATCCCCACACCCCCACTGTCTCTGTCCGCCGTAACCTCTGCTCCCTCTCGCCCTCCTCTCTTGCTCCCTGTGTCACTGCTTCCCTCCCCCCTCTCAAACCCTTCTCTCAACTCTCTATCGACTCTGCATCTGACACCCTGCTCACAGCTCTCTCCACATCACTTGACTCTCTCTGCCCTCTTGTCTCTAGGCCCAGACGCCCATCTCCTCCCTGCCCATGGATGTCCGACGCCCTGCGCACCTCAAGGGCCGGTCTCTGCGCAGCAGAGAGGATGTGGAGAAAATCCAGAGATGCATCAGTCCTCTCCTCCTACCAGACTCTCCTAGCAGCGTTCTCTACAGCAGTCACCGCTGCCAAGGTAACCTACTATCACACAAAAATTTGCAAACACAGTTCTAACCCCCGTCAATTGTTCTCTATCTTCTCCTCCCTCCTCAGCAAACCCCCTCCTGCTCCTCATTCCTCGTTCACTGCAGACAACTTCACAGATTTCTTCAATGAGAAGATCGCAGACATCCGCAGCTCCTTCAGCCCCGCTCCCCCTCCCCTCACAGACACTGTTTCCCACTCTCTTCCTCTCTCTACCCCTTCTGTGTCCCCCCTGTTTCTCCACCTTTTCTCCCCTTTCTCAGACCGATGTGTCCCATCTCCTGGCAAGACTGAGCTCATCTACATTCCTGCTCTAACCTCTCCTCCTCTCAATCTCTCTATTTCCCTAGGAGACACTCCACTGACCCCAACGCCCTGTGCCAGGAACCTCGGAGTCGTGATGGACAACAGGCTGTCCCTCTCCGAGAACATCGCAGCAGTAACCCGGGCATGCAGGTTCTTCCTGTACAACATCAGGAGAATCCGCCCCTTCCTCACCACCCACTCAACCCAGCTCCTGGTCCAAGCAATGGTGCTGTCCCGCCTGCACTATCGCAACTCTCTCCTGGCTGGCCTGCCAGCATCGGCCATTAGACCCAGGGCCGGCTCTGACCAATTGGCTGCCCTAGGCAGGATTTTATCTGGCGCCCCCTTGCATCACAGTTTATTCACTACCAATAACATGCACTCACACTTTTGTTTTCACATTTTTCTTTTACTGAAAATAACCCACAAAATCAAACAGTTAACATCAAAACAGTGAACAAGTGACATTATTATTATAGATATTTACAATATATTATCTTTAATATATATATTAAAGAAACCATTAGCCTACTGCCATAAATAAAGTAAGGTAAAATATAGAAGAAGAGTGTATGACCATTGGGTGTTAGTCTATTCGTAATTTTTTTTTTACAAGAATAAAAACTTTAAAAGATGCATGTCTGCTATACTGTACATAAGATGGGCATGCATACTAATGGAAATTTAATTAAACATTATTGTCATTACAATGAAATGTAGATTTACATTTACAGTCCAAAAAAAGCAGTAAACTGCAGTGTAATACTAATATAGCATAATGGGAAAGCTTATTTGGCATTAACATTAATGATATGCACTTTAAAACACTGATGTAACTATATAAACTAACTTTAGAGATTATGAACTGTAACACAACAAACCAAAGGCTTACTACAACAATTAATTATAAAGGAGATGAAAAGGAATAGCATTTTGATTACAGGGTAACCAGATGTCAATAAAAATGTAGCCTACAGTATGACACAGGACTAACACCTGCTGAATAGACCTAATTTCCCTGATGATGACTGGTACTACAGTTCTCTTATTTTTATTAGTTGTTATGTAGCCTACTTTTATTTTATGTAGGCTACTGTTATGCACGCATAGTCTATGTATTTTTCAAGATGAGGCGACCATTCTCTTGCCGCTGTCCAGCTAGCTAGCAAGAAGGTGCAGAGTGACTGAGAGAGCTGATGTGTGTGTGTGAGTGACTAGTGACTAGCTAATGTAACGCTCGGCTCGGCTACAGTAATATTAGCTAGCTAACTTAAGTTATCTGGCACTATCCTCTTCAACCCAAGCGCCCCCGGTACCGGGGCAGGATGCACCTAAAGTCAGAGAGCACTAGACAATTCATTTCATCACATTAACCCTGTGTTCACACAGCGAGCAACTGGTCGCTGAGTCGGTCAATTCTACGAGGCTGGGGGCGGGGCAAGAGCTTCCCGTTGTGTCATCCAAGTCAGTTCGTGCAGCTACAATTATTTGATAAAGAGAAACAACGGCAATAGCCTACGTATAACAAATACATATTTGCGATGCATCCTATTCTTTATAGTTACGTCATGACACTGATAATGATGTGTTCTCGCTATCTAGCGATAGGCTAGCCTATATCTATCTTCGTCGCGAGCTACCGATCTTTATCTACTATCTACGCTAGATACATAGATAGATGTATGCATAAAACTCAACATGTATTTTTTTGGCTCAATGTGATATTGGTAGAACAGCTACACATATCCTTTAAGGTTATGTTATGACACTGATAATTATACAATGATAATATATAAATTATTTACTGTTGTTACCGCTGCTAACCCTATTTCGCCAAGCTTAGTTTGATAGGCAATATTACGTAGATTACGTTCATGAAATTATATTAAACTTCCAATTAGATTCTTTCCCTCCTTTATTTGAACGTTTTGGAGGGATATTTTTTTACTATAAATTGAGTCTTCAGCTTCATGATTACCACTTTGGTAAATGAACCGGAAAAAAAAACTGCTAGCTGTCGCCCTAATTTATTTACGCCGGAGGCTCTGGGTACATAGCACCGTACAAGTTTAAATAAAAGTTACTAGGTAGCAATAGCGCCTTCTATCATAGGCTCCTACCGTCCATTAGTCCGAGAAACCGAAAAGCTAAATGTTTCGCTGTGGTCACGGTACCGAGCTTAATAAAAGTACCTTAAATCTGAATTATAGCCGTCTCTTGCGCCACCAGCCCAGCTACAGGAACCTATAATGGACAACAATCATCAGTTTACCTGGGATCAGCACAATCATTATGCATCACATGGAACTACCAGCCTACCTTCACAACAGCAGAAAGCAGTATGCCCAATGGAACACCCGGAACTGCAACAGGTAAGACCTTTCTCCTTACCTGGCTACTGCAGCCTATTTATAGGCTGTTGATATAATTGGGTTCATCTGTCAGCCAATCGGGGAGCTGAATGCCTTCTCACCCAAGCAACAACTGTCCAACCAGATAGCCCTGCTACAGTAACATTGCTTCATTCTTAAAAACTTTTATCCTAGCCTTTTGTGGCTAAAGGGATCTGTCTCACTTAATAATACTTCAGTTTTTTCCAATTAAAATACTGTATATATTCTGTAAAACTGAATTTTATTGTTTAATTGAATTGAGCCCATTCTTTAATTGGGACTTTAATTGAAACATGCATTCTCCCCCTGAAATGAAAACTAAGCTAAATTGTGACTATTTATGGAATATACTATAGAATCGACTAACAGAAAGGACAAATACTAAACTGAAACTAAAATAAATTATAAATGAAAATAGTATATAAATATAAAAAACATATTTCAGAAAAACTATGATAACTTTGGTCTGTATACTGTCACGTCCTGTGTCTCTTGTGTCTTGATTTCCTGGTCTCTCCGTGTTTTCTGTATTCATATTCCATTCCACGTTTTCCTGCAAGAACAGGCATCTCGGGAAGATGGGTAGCAGACACCCATGCATCTTAAAACCAGCCATATAATTAATTGGTAGCCAGCGAAGAGACGTTTGCACTGGGGCAATACGCTCATAAGAATTCTGATAAAAATATAAGCAATATTCTGCATTCAGCCACATTCTGAACAAGCTGGATATTATTTAATGAAGTCTTAGAGCAGCCAGATAGAGAAAAGTCACTGCAGTAATCTAACCTTGACATGACAAAAGCATGCATCAGTTTCTCTGCACCTTCCAATAATAGCAGTAGTCTGATTTTAGCAGCATTCTGTCAGTGAAAGAAAGCCACTCTGGAGATGTTTTTAATATGGGCATCGGAAGTGAGACCAGGGTCAATGATAACAACAAGGTCTTTCACAGCCAGATTTGGTACAACTAAGCAACCGTCCAACATTCCAGTTTTATCTTGAGTATTAAAGCTGAAAATATAGAGCCATTAAAGACACCATTTTCTTCTTGTGCTTGAATTGTTGATTACATCATAAGATAAATGTCATGGTTTCTCAGCCTGCTCTTCTCTTTTTGGCCACTTCCCTGGGGGGAGCGCTCGTGTTGCGCCTCTTCTCTTTGTTTTCTTTGTCCGTTTCGTGTGTTTGGGTTTTCTACTCAGTGTGTTCACCTGTTCCGTATTTCCTGTCATTATTTAAACCTCGCGTCGTCTTTGTTTGACGCTTCCATATTGCCAATCTTTTGACAAGGAAAGCCGGCAATCCACGGTATAGGACTGACATTTTGTAATGACCGTATCACCTCAACCTGTTGTCGTTCCACGGGACTTGTTGCAGGTGTTTGAGAGTTTATTAGAAACTTAGCCTAGGTTATTCATTTATATTCTGTCTCTTTTCTTCACCTCTGTCTCTCTGTCCTAGATCGATTGTCTTCGCCGTCTTCTGTTACCTCTTGTTTGTGTTTTTCGGCTCCCTCGTTGTGAGCTATAGGATTTTCTTTTTTGTTTGTCTTCATATCTAGTTTAGAGTTTTTCGCCCTATACGGGTCGCTTTGAGTTTGGTAGTGGTATCTCTCTTTGTAAGGAGAGTTTATTATTTTCTTGTACTTAACTTCTTTCCCTGTTCCCTGTTTTTCGGCTCCCTCTTGTGAGCTATAGGATTTTCTTTTTTGTTTGTCTTAATATCTAGTTTAGAGTTTTTCGCCCTATACGGGTCGCTTTGAGTTTGGTAGCGGTATCTCTCTTTGTAAGGAGAGTTTATTATTTTCTTGTACTTAACTTTCCCTGTTTCCGGGTTCCCCCCGCATTTTGGTGTTCAGTCGAGCACTTCTAGAACCCCTACTGTTGCGTCTGGTCCTTCGTTCCTAACGCTACCCCTGACAATAAAGGTGTATACTTACTATTTAAATGTATAAACAGGAAAATTAAATTAAAATTACGTGATGTAACGTATGTGATTTCTAAACACGAGCGCTGGAGGTCTCACACAGCGTGTACATTGTGTATGGATATTATATTCAGGCTCACTTCTGATTGGCAGCCCACTAAATGCTGCTTTGGTGATTGGTAAAAATCTAAATGGTGTGTTAATTACACAATAAATATAGTCTTCAAATTAGCAATACCAAATCCGCCTGTAGAGGGCAGTATAATAACTTATTTTGTTTCTTTCAGGATA
The DNA here is from genome assembly GCA_022702515.1 of Ilyophis sp. 1 JC-2022. NCBI lineage: Eukaryota > Metazoa > Chordata > Actinopteri > Anguilliformes > Synaphobranchidae > Ilyophis > Ilyophis sp. 1 JC-2022. The sequence continues at coordinate 80,300,722 of CM040403.1, forward strand.
ATAAACTCATTTAAAATCTCAACTGAACTCAATAAAATAGGCTTAGTGTCATGTTTTTTTTTCTTCTTTTGTTCTTTATGTAGAATATTGTAACATTAAAATGTGTGGAGTGTGGAGAGAGGAGGTATGAGGCATGCATTTAATTAACACTTTATTTAGAACTGCCCCTGGAAGTAGGTTGATCACATCATCATTTATTGCTACAAATATAAGAACTCAAAATTGAGATTTTGATTGGAAAGGGTCTTTCACAATATATGTACATTTTCAGACTATTTCACATGTGAATTGGTGTCTTTTTGCACAATGAAGACAGAAGGAATGACATGACAGAAAGGAATACCATCATCTACAGGAGGCGAGGGATTGGTTTTACCGAAGTTTCTTGAGTTTTCTTTTGCTAACAGACAATAAGTCAGGCAAAAAGTGGACCACTTTCAAATGACATTGCTTCCTTGAAGTGTAAGACGTGAGGATTTTTCAGGTCATTATAGGTATGTGTGCCCATAAAATAGTTTCAGTTGTCAAGACCCTCCAGCCTCTGACATATGTTCTCTTGTCTCAGTGTCAGGAAATATTCATAATCTTCCCACTCCAGCACGGAGAAGGATTTTCAGTCCTGAATTCAATGCTCAGTTGTAAAAAACATTTCTAGTAAGAGTTTTTCTAGTAACCTCAGGTGGGTGTTGCATGCGATTGCAAAATAAAGGCAAGCTGTTCATTTTTTACTTTCCTGAAATAATTTAATGTTCATTAAAATTCATCATCCTATCGAGATACCATCCTCTGTGATTATAAATATAGGTAATCCTTTACTTGATCTATAAAGCCTACATAATGCTACCATAAGCATGACATAACATCTGTCATAACCAGCCATGTCAATGTCTTACAGCTTATGACAAATAACATAAAACTTTCACAATGCATGTAGCAATTAATATGACACACATTGACTGATTATTACTGATCAAATATCATTTGTAGCTTTGAATGCAAAAATATTATTACTGGAAACAGGGCATGGCCTATCTGAGTGGTTCTCAAGCCTCATCCTGGAGTATTGAATGAGGAGTGGAATGCTGGTTTCTACTCCAACCAATCTCCTAATTTTTCTTTTTGATAAAAATTTCTTGAATTAATATGAAGCATGATCTGTAGCCTACCATTCTTTGTGAAAATCTGTTCCCAACATAACATGTCATTAAGAGGGTAAATCAGTCCTAATTATGTGATGATCTCACTCCCGTCCTGTTGTTTCCCATGTTTTCCTTCTCCCCCTGTATCGTGTTAGTCTCTCCATTGTCCGTTTTTCCCTAGCTGCAGGTGGGGCATGGTTTTCCTTCTGTTTCACCCTGCTTCACTACTCTTCTCTCAGCCTATCCCATTTCCATGTGTTGCGTGCATTCCATACCCTCCGCTCTGTTAATCACCCTCACATACATTCGCACGTGGCTCCTAATTGATATCAATTAATGTTTGTATTTAGTCACCCGGCTGCTACCCTGCTGTCGCACCTGTGTCCTGCCTGGGCTCCGCTCCACTGTCCCTGCAGCTCTACGGCTGAACCCTGTAACCGAACTGTCTGTCTTGTATGTTCTCCCTATGCTTCAGGAGTTGTTGTCGAAGCATAATTTATTGGATGCCTAGCGCTCCCATTCTGTCTGCCAGTCTGTCTGTAAAGTCCAGTTCCGGCGTGGAACTATAACTGCCTTGTCTGTAAAGTCCAGTTCCGGCCTGGAACTATAACTACCTGCCTTCTTCCCTGCTTCAGGAATTCTCTCTGGTCAGGCAATAAATATCTGAGTATTGGCATTCCTGGGTCTGAGTCGTGCGTTTGAGTCCAGTCGATATTCGGGGTCATAACAAATTAGACGTTAAAAGTGTGCAATTAAAAACGATAGATAGTTTTCATACTTCAAGAATTGTGTTATGAGAACTGATCGGAACCACTCGCAGACACCAAAAGTGATGGGAACAGACTTTATTCAAGGTTGACAGAAAAAGGTCAAAGTCCAGCAGAACAGAGCAATACAGGCAGGGCAGATAGTCCGTTCATAGTCATAGTTCATAGTCAGTTCCAGGCAGGAGTCAGTGTCCAGCAAACAGAACAATGCAGAATGAGCAAATGCGAAGTCCAGGAACAGGCAGGGGTCAGAACCAGGAAATACGTCAGAGAAACATAATGAGGAAGCACATATGAGGTGCGGGAAGCAGAGACACAAAATGGGGAGAAAGGGAAAACACGGAACAGACTACAAATACTGAAAATACATGTAAACGGAAAAACCAGGAACAGACTAAGACGTAGAGGCACGAGACGTGACAGAATTGCAATTAAATTGGGAAAACCAGCATACGTGGGGGTTATTTAGGGTTGTTCAGGACCAGGATAGAGGACCCGTGGGTGAGCTGATCCTGTGTTTGTGTGCAGTGGCTTTGTCTAACTGAAGAACATTCTCATTGCAACAATACATGCTGGGCTTTAAAATAATGAATCAATTGTTACGGGTTGTTACTATACTCTTTTTGAACCCTATTATTGCTTTATATTACTTGTTTAATAAGCAGATGTATAAAATAAGATTAATATTTTTGTTATATTATTTTAAATAGTCATATGTATAAATATGTGAATACAATTTTTAATTAAATGTTTTAATACAGTTAGGTCTATGCTTTAATGCTAAACACATTGGCATGGTATTTAATAATACATGACTTGACAAAAGCACCAAAAATGAATTGTCAGAGGGCTTGCATCTCTAATGGATGGTGGGCTGGTGCGTTTTGCAAAAAGCTATGGCGAATTTCCACTCCCAGTCCATCGCAGTGTCTAATCATTATGCAGTACTAACAGGACCCCTGATTGACAGGCTATAAGCCCATTTCATGGGTTTAAATATCGGCATTCTAGGGGCACCACGGTGGTACAACACCCTAGCTCAGTTGTACTCCGAGGATCGGGGTTCGCGCCCCGGTCCTGCCAGATCCGAGCGTGGCCGGTGCCCTGTGGAAGCGGCAATTGGCGGCTGCTTCCGGGTGGGGGGAGGGCTCGGAGAGAATCGCTGTGCACAAAATGGCCCTGGGCGAGTTGGAATCACGGTCAGGAGCTCGAGGAGTCGCGCCCTGTAGAGGACATGGCGCCCTCCTTCCTACTACCGGCTGATAGGGTTGTATAGCGGTGGTTCTCAAGCAGTTGCTACATGGGGGGAATTGAATTAGAATAGGGGTTCAATTGGCTACTAAACTGGGAGAAAAAGGGGAAAAAATCAGAAAAATAAAATCGGATAAATATCGGCATTCTGGTATTCCACTGTAATTGTATGGAGTCGTATATCTTTTGCATTGGATGGACAGAATTAGCCCAGGAGTTGAATTAGAAATACTTAGGACCTCTTTACATTTTATTGTATGTTCGATAGCGTGTATTATGGTGAATGATATGTGTCCTTTGTGTAGTACAGTTTCCTGCATCTCCTTTGTGTAATGTGATCAAAGTGGAAAATGTGTTTAAAAAGTTCCGCTTCAAGCCACCTTAAAGAACCAGTAAGCAGCTAGTAGGGATGGGAACTGTGTACAATTTCCTTTCCACATTTAAGATCAATATCTGGACTCAATGAAAGGGGAAAGACCAATCAGACAACAGACTCTTTTCTTTTCAGAATCTTTTCTTCCAGTGGTGCATTTTGGGATACCACACTATTGAACCAAATGTAGCCTACATCTGGTAAGCATTATTAAAGATGTATGTCACTGACTGGGGTTCTGTTGCCATGGAAAAAGATGACAAAGGGTTATAAATCAGATATGACTTTGGAAAGTAACTTTTGGGAAGGGTGCCACAATAACTTTCACCCAATAATTTCCCTTCTCCTGTAGACAGGGAAAAGTATGGCCTCATTTCTCTCTCTGACCTTTATGTTCTGAAAGTGGTCGGATTCATTATGAATGTTCATGAAAGGCCGTGGCCAAAAAAAAACTTCCACAACAAACACACCAATCCAGACATTACCAGTAACATGTTACCATCCAGAGCCTTTTTGAAGTACAATGGACAAAAGGACTAAATAGAGTTGACTGATCTGTCACACTTTAGGTACAGTTTTGAGTCCACCTTTGTTGTTGAAGCTGGGCTCAGTCCAAAAGTTGATTTCTGCCAGAGAGAAGCCTGAGACAGGTGCTCAGAAAGTATTTGAAAGTAAAACCAGCTTAGAGGGTTTTGAATAGCCAATGAACCATGTACTGTTGAAATATGCTAAAACCAATGCCTCTGTCCCACAGCCAGCAGTATGCCTGGTGAAAAAGCTGTGTAAAATCCTGTCAGATAAAACTGAGTTAGGAGGCAACTAATATAAATTTCTGGGTCAATGAAGATTCAGAAGTCCACCTTTGTAAGAGGATCAGCCTGTTCTGAACTTGAATTAATGTAGTGTGTGCATCAACACCATCAGATTCAATCAAGCTTTTTGAGCGTCGTGTGAATCCAATTTGCCACCTCCTCCTCTGCTGTGAGCTTGTAAGCTGCTGTTTATACCCAGAATTCCCCCGACAGAGCGCTTCAGCTTGTTCCTAGGTCTTGTCTCGCTGTAAGCAAATCCACTGCTGGTTAATAATTCAAATAAATTTTAATTAGGCTGCTTCTGCTGTTGCCAAGGAAGTTTACACATGGAAGAAAGACCTCATCAACAATAACATGGCCTCTTTCTGTCTCCCCCCCCCCCCCCCTTTCTGGTTTATCTGTATACAGGAAAGCACTTCTTCCTGGTCACATTTCAGACAGTAACCATACTATGATAAAATTAACTTTTCACTCCATTGGTCTTGCAGGCATTTGTTTGAGAGTCATTTCCTGTTTGTCGGTCTGCGTCTGTTTTGATTACACTTTCATTGTAACGTTGTTGATTTCTCTTGCTGTCGAGTTCCTCAGGCTTCTGCTCTGACCTGCCCTTAAAGACCAGCAGCGTCCAACTCGTCTTCACCTTCCCTGTAGGTAGGCATCACATGCAACCTCAGACATCTTCCCGCCGCCTTAAAAAAACTCACCTCGGATTTTCTCCCGTTCGGCTGAGAAACCTCTCTCTCTCTCCCCTAAGTTGGATGCATACTGCATAACTCCTAGCTACACGGTTCTCTGAGGATCATTAGCTCATAAAATTCCCTTCCTCCTCCCTGCATCTCTGGATGAACAAAACTGTATACTGTACGACTGGTGTACTGCTTTCTCCCTGTCCTTATTTCCTCTTGTTTTCTGCGAACGTTGTCTGTGGCAGCGCACGCTTTGGGGAATGAGACACAGTTGGTGCGGCTGGTGGGAACCGTAAAATAACTACTGAGTCGATGTAGCAAACAAAACGCAAATCAAACAAAAGCCCTCCAGGCTGGTTGCAAGTACCTCAGTGGTAGGCCTATTCCCTGCCTTCAGTCCATTGCATCACTGAGCTCTCTTATACCTGGAACAGCCATTTTCTCATCCAATTAATTTTATATTATTTATTTAATAATTTTTAAAATAAGATGTCACCTCTTTTCACTCCACAGTCAGTGCTGCAGGGTGATCATCCCAGCACCCCTTCATACCTCTCACCTAAACAGTTGTTTTAGTTCCAAGAAATTTGTTAAGAAAGAGCAGGAAATCATAATTGGTGTTAGAATAATCGACTTCTCTTGTTTCCAGTTCCCTACCTGTTCAGTATGAGTGTTATTTATGAGGACAAGGAGGGATGCTTTATTTGCATTCACTGTGTGAATAAATGAAACAGTGTTCTGTCAGTTGCACCTTTGTGTGTTTAACTCTGTGGCTCCATATGCCGTTGTTCTGGGGAGATAAGCAGATTCCCTGTTTCTGCTCTTACATTCTGTGTATCTGACTAACAGCACTAATGCTCCAGTTCTGGAAGCTGACTGAATTAATAGCTATGATGAAAGCATTATTCAAATACCTTCCTCTTGCAGCTGGGATAACAAGTGTAGATTTGTCACTGGCTAAAGTTACCTTAAGGTAACAAGGAGGAAATATCTATGGTGACATATGAAACCTGACCATTATCCAATTTGATCTGACAAAATATTACATTTAACCTGCCCAGGACCCAATCTGTTTTAATTTAATTAAAATGCAAAATTTCAAAAGGTTTAGATATTTTTTTATGAATGTAGGAGGCAGGGACCATTGAGCGGCTCATGTCTTCTAAACCACTCAGTTGCAGTGAAACTTGGCCCGTGGTCTGGTATTAAATCATTGTCTCAGTGTGGACTGTAGAAGGTGCCACCTTGAATCGGAATCCTAAAATTGGATGGAATTAATTTTTGACCAGTTACAGAGTAATTATTTATCTTTTTGTCTCATAGACCCTGCTTGTGCTTGTGTGACTACAGCGGCACATAGACACATAGGAGTCAGCTGCTGTCACCTGGAGTTCCGGTTTGCTTTACCCTTTTAACTTTGTTGCTAACTATAATTCCATAGTTGCTAAACAAACAATGCTGTTATCATGTAAGTCCCTACTCCTCCATTTACAGAAAAGTTACTTTAGGATGATAGCCAAGTTAGCTATCTGTCTACCAGTAACCTAGGACTCATTGCTACAGTTTCCAGGAATTTTTACAGATTTAAATTCCATAAATCATCAAAACATGAGCTATAAATCTGGCATGCTTGTGTGATTAAAATAATTTCTGAATGAAAAATTGCTATTTCCCATTATGATAAGGTAAAACCCCAAATGAGTTTGCAATTAGCCAGAAGCCATATCACCAAGTACCCTGCTCCTGCTAAACGGCTGTAGGAAAGCAAGGGCGTCTGTTTCTGTTGAACATTGGTGGGGACGCAGTGCCCTGAGATATATGTTGAGGAGGGCGGGGGGGTTGGCGCATGTTAGCCAATAGCATTGTCACCATGCATAGCCGTATGAAAGTACTTGGGGACCTGGGAAAACAAAGTTGCTGCTGGAAGTAATTGGTGGGCCAGGAGGGGGTGATCTTCCCTCTGGTCAAATAAACCCCAATGCTCCAGTGCGGTGGGGACACTGTTCTGCCTTTTGGATTGAGATGTTAAACTGAGGTCCTCACTCATTCTGGTCATAAAAGATACCATGACACTGACACAAGATAGGAGTGTCCTAGTCCTGGTTCTCTCAAGCTGCCACCGAATCATCCCCCAGTTTAATTGGTTAAAATCGTTCTCTCCCTGGTGAGCATCCTGGCGAAAAATGGCTGCCATGCATGACCCAGGTGGGTGCTACACTTCAGTCAGACAACACGATTGAATTAAGCAATATTTTATTGAGATTTAAAGTGAATGCAACTCTTTGGCCTCTTATCACTCCCTGTTTGCGTAACATTTTTGAGTGTAAGCCAGCCAAGATAATAGGGAGTAAACCACTGACCCCCCCCCACGGGGATCATAAGAAAAGCAGAGCCCACAGGTAGATGCTGGAGTGGTGGGAGCGCAAAAGATTTCCCTGAAAGCGGCATACATGCGGGAGTACGCTGGGAAAGCCAAGCATGTTAGCAATGTAGCACAACAGAGCGCATAGCTGGCAGCAGCAGCAGAACAGCAAATACATGAACAGGAAAGGTTGGTGATTTAAATAACGCTCCCATTTAAGACATCATGTGAGCTGACGTGTTTTGGCACTTTGAGTTGTCTACCCGAACTAGCTTCACAGGCTTCGCATCATATTGGTGGTGGTTGAAGAGAGTGTTCCCCTCATCACTGTAAAGTGCTTTCAGTGTGAGAAATGTACTATATAAATGCAATAATATTAATAATAATAATTATTATTATTCATTATTGAGTCTAATATTTTACACTGACCAACTTTGCTGAAGCCTTGCTTAACATCAAAATTCAGTCCACTGGACTGGTCAAGTCAGCTGTTAGGATAGGCATGGAGCAGCAGACAGAGAGAGGGGACTGTCATACAACCAATGTATGCATTAAGCTTGGTTTTAATAAAATTTTATAAAAGTTCACAGTCATAATTTTGGCGACAATAGTGAACTGCCTCAGTTATACATCCTTACTATGTATGAACATTGGTGGGGACGCAGTGCCCTGAGATATATGTTGAGGAGGGCGGGGGGGTTGGCGCATGTTAGCCAATAGCATCCTTATACATCCTTACTCTGCTAAATGACTGTAATGTAAATGTACTATTGTCATGTCGTAAAGAGCAAGGTACATTTAATATGAAAGACAGTGGATGGAGCAGACTAGTTAGACTGTTGTTATTTTCAATGTCTTCACTGATCAGCATTTGTTCTCATTGCTTGCTTATTGTTGGGATAGTGTAGCATCCACCACTAATGTGACCATCAATCTCACTGCTCCTCAGTGACACTATTCAACTGCATAATAGTTAATGCAGGGTACACAGTTGGAACAAATGGACTGCACAAAACAAGCTAGATCTTAGCTGAGTTTGATTATCAATTTACTAAGCCTGTATGTCTGTATGTGTGTGTGTGTGTGTGTGTTTGTGTGTGTCAAAGTCAAAGTGTTTTTATTTATCAAGTGCACAGTATAACACAAGGTCATTCTGAACAATGAAATTCTTAGGACATGGCAAGCAACAACTATGTAGTAGGCATAACAAACAAAAACAAAAAATATATATATATTAAATTGTTAAAAAGAGTCAAATAAGGGCAAGAATAACATACATATACATAGCAGTAAAACACTAGGAGCAGTTCCAGATATGGACAGTAGGAGTAAGAGTATTAAATATTATAAATATAAAGTGTGGAGGTGCCGATGTACAATAAATTCTATTAAATTAAGGTGATGTACATTGAATGTACATAAGAAGTGCCTAGAGCATACAATGAGGGGAGATGAATGAGGTTAATGTTGCTGGTTGAGAAGTCTGATGGCCTGGGGGAAAAAACTGTTTGTGAGTCTGGTAGTCCGTGCCCGTATGCTCCGGTAACGTCTACCAGACGGCAGCAGCGAGAACAGTCCATAGCCTGGGTGGCTGTAATCTTTTATGATTTTCCGTGCTTTCTTAAGGCATCGTGTGTGGTAGATGCCTTGCACAGAGGGGAGGTGGCAGCCAATGATGCGCTCCGCTGTCATGGTTTCTAAGCCTGCTGTTCTCTGTTTTACCACTTCCCTGGGGAGCGCTCGTGTTGCGTCTCTTCCCTCTGTGTCTTTGTCCGTTTCATGTTTTTGGGGTTGCTACTCAGTGTATGCACCTGTTCCGTAGTTCCCATTATTATTTAAACCTCGCGTCACCTGTGGTAGACGCTTCCATATTGCCTATCCTTTTTGAAGAAAGCCGGCATTCTAGGACATATCCTTTTCCTGTCCCGCTCTCTTTGTTGTGCAAAGCGTAAGCGTTATTTTGTTTTCATTTGTTTCACCAATTATCGGGCGTTATAGTCACGTACCGAGGGTGCCCTGGTTTTGTGCTGTTTTCCCTTTAACCATTATTGCTATTGCCTGTGTATTCGTGGCTGCTCCGTGTAGCAGGAGTGTTTTTGGTTTCGGCTCCCTCGTTGTGAGCTAAAGGGTTTTTCTTTGTTGGTATTGTATATTTATAGTTAAGAGTTTTCGCCCTATTAGGGTCGTTTCATTTGTAGCGTTATCTCTCCTGTGTGGAGAGTTATCATTTTGTTTGTATATTGTAATTCCCTGTTTGCGGGGTTTCTCTCCCGCTTTGTGGTGTTCAGTGAGCATTCTCTGAACCCCTGCTGTCGCGTCTGGTCCTTCGTTCCCACACTACCCCTGACAGAATATGGAAGCCAGTAGGGAGGCACCAGCGACAGCCGCTAATATGGGGCAAATCCTCACAGCGCAGGAGGTGGTTATCTCCGGCCATGAGGAGGGCATTAGGGCTCTTCAAGCCACCGTCCAAGCCCTACACACTCAGCAGGCACAATTCGGCAACCAGCTGCGTTATCAGGGAGACGGGTTGCGTGAATTAGTGGACAACATTCACACTTTAGCATTGACGATTACGCCCCCCCAGGTTACTTTACCTTCTATCCCGGTGGCACAGGCGCCAGGTTCGGCGGTGCTGATTCCTCCTGATCCAGCGGTGATTCCCGTTCCACGCGAGCTCAGGGAGCCTAAATTACAACTCCCGATTCGCTAAGGAGGGGAGACCGGGAGGTGTAGGGGGTTTTTGACTCAATGTTTAATTTTTTTCAAATCAAAACCTTCTCGGTTTTCCACCCAGGAGGCTCGAGTTTCGTTTATTCTCTCGCTTTTAACAGGTACGGCTCTCGCTTGGGCGGACCCCTTAGTCAGAGCAAGCTCTCCCGTGATGTCCACTATGGAAAGTTTGGTAGAAGAGATGGCGTCGGTGTTCGACCATGACGTCTCCGGTCAGGAGGCGGCTATGCGACTGACTTATCTTCGTCAGGGCTCCGACACGGTGGCATCATTTTCTATTGTCTTTCGAGCACTCGCAGGGGAGACTGGGTGGCCTGATGGACCGCTTAGTGCCCTATTTATTAAAGCACTTTCCGATCCAGTTCGAGATGCCCTTTCTGCAATCGAACCACCCGCTTCGTTCGGTTCGTTAGTGTCTAAGGCTATCAGAATTGACAATCGGATTAGAGAGAGAGAGAGAGAAAGATTTGCTGGGTCACGCAGTGGTCGGTCCTCTATTTGTGTGCCTCGTCCGGTGGTTGCTCCGGTTCCCTCATTTTCCGAGGAGCCCATGCAGGTAGATGGGACGGCAGTACGTGATTCCAGGTTCACCAGGTCGAGAGAGGCGTGGTGTCGTTATTGTAAACGCGCCGGGCATTACAGAGATCAATGTCCTAAACTAGCGGGAAAAAGAGGAGTCTCGCTAAGGGAATCGAGGTCCTTAGTGAGACATGATCAAACTTCTCCTCGTACCCTATTATCTGTGCAGCTGAGTTGGAATAAGCATTCCACCAGCTGTATCGCCTTTATCGATTCCGGTTCAGTTGAGTCCCTTATGGACATTAAGTGGGCTAGGGAGCAGGGGATTCCCTCAGTTTCTCTTCCCGTTCCACGGTTAGTAACTGCTCTTGACGGTCGCCCTTTGGGCACGGGCGCTATCCGGCGGGTTACCAGCGCCTTAAAACTGTCTGTTTCGTTACAAGATCATACGGAGCGTATTCAATTTTTTTTTAGTAGATTCTCCCACATACCCACTTGTTCTGGGTCACTCATGGTTGGTTCAGCACAGGCCCAATATTAACTGGGGAGCGGAAGACTCGGTTATTCTCCGTTGGGGAGTTCAGTGCCGACACCACTGTTTTAGGGATAAAGCGATTAGATCTGGCGGCTCGCGCCGCTCGCTTCCCGATCTGAGTTCTGACAGCGAACAGGAGGAGGACAGTGTTCTCCGTGGGGCTCACGGGGCTGTAGCGTCATCTCGCGACACCAGGGGGAGTCTTTCCTGGGATCCGCTCGCTGACGGGTTTAATATGTGGGAGGAGGAGAGCTCTCCGTCTGTGATAGATTGGGACATCCCTCGCGATTCGGAGTCAGATTCGGAGAATGTTCAGGTGGGCGGAGCTATTCCGTTTTCATTGCCAGCTAATGTTCCTCAGCAGTACACTGATCTTGCGGAGGTTTTCAGTAAGCAGCGTGCCACTTCTCTCCCTCCTCATAGGCCGTATGATTGCGCCATCGAGCTATACCCTGGCTCGATTCCTCCCAGGGGAGCGCTGTATTCTTTATCGGCCCCTGAGAGTGCCGCTATGAGAACTTATATAGAGGAATCGCTAGCCAACGGATTCATCAGACCCTCCACATCGCCGGCAGGGTCCGGTTTTTTCTTTGTTAAGAAAAAAGACGGGAGTCTTAGGCCATGTATTGATTACAGGGGACTTAATGCTATAACTGTTAAAAATCGTTATCCTCTACCTCTTATGAATTCGGCATTTGAACGCCTCCAGGGGGCGTCTATTTTTACAAAACTGGATTTACGCAGCGCTTACAACCTCGTTCGCATCCGGGAGGGAGACCAATGGAAAACTGCGTTTAACACCCATTCGGGACACTATGAGTACCAGGTGATGCCGTTCGGGCTCACTAGCGCCCCCTCAGTTTTTCAGGCGTTAGTGAACGACGTGTTAAGAGAGATGCTGGAGAAATCAGTTTTTGTGTATATTGATGACATTTTAATATTTTCTCCCGATATTTCCAGTCACATTCGCCATGTCAGGCAGGTCCTTAATGCTCTGCTCAAGGCGCAGCTGTTTGTTAAGGCAGAGAAGTGTGTTTTTCACACAAAATCAGTGACGTTCCTGGGATTCATTGTGGCTGATGGCAAGGTTCAAATGGACCCCAAGAAAGTCTCGGCTGTCGAGAATTGGCCCACGCCATCCTCTCTCAAACAGGTTCAACGTTTTTTAGGTTTTGCTAATTTTTACCGAAGGTTTATTTGGAATTTCAGCGCGGTAGTTGCTCCTATTACAGCGCTCACAAAAAAAACCTCTTCTCGGTTTCAATGGAACTCGAGAGCTGAAGCGGCATTTTCTGACCTTAAAAAACGTTTCACGTCTGAACCTATTCTCGTAACGCCTAACCCTTCTCTCCCGTTTGTAGTAGAGGTAGACGCGTCTGAGTTAGGAGTAGGAGCCATTCTCTCCCAGTTATCCCCTATTGACCACAAGATGCACCCCTGTGCTTACTTTTCTCGCTCATTAACTCCTGCCGAGAGAAATTATGATGTGGGAGACCGGGAGCTTTTGGCGGTAAAAATGGCGCTTGAAGAGTGGCGTCACTGGCTTGAAGGGGCGGAGCATCCGTTCACGGTGTGGACGGACCATAAGAACCTGGAGTACGTGCAGCTAGCCAAGAGGCTTAATTCTCGCCAAGCCCGGTGGGCGTTATTCTTCTTGCGCTTCAATTTCCTGCTCACGTATCGCCCCGGCTCCAAGAACGTTAAGCCAGATGCCCTTTCTCGCGTTTTTGATAATTCGGACAGGGCTCCCGCTCCCGAATTTATTATTCCCGCCGACCAAATTGTGGCCCCAGTTATTTGGACCATTGAAGCTGCAGTTCAGAGGGCAGTGCGCTCTGACCCAGGGCCTGGGGGGGGCCCTCCTCACTGTTTGTTCGTTCCGCTGAAGCTTAGGCCCCGGGTATTACGTTGGGGTCACACTTCTCAATTAGCGGCTCATCCGGGCGTTCACCGCACGAAGGACTTTCTTTCTCGGCGGTTTTGGTGGCCCACTTTGGAGAGGGATGTCCGGAGTTTTGTTGCGGCTTGTCCGGTGTGTGCCCGCAGTAAGGGTTCAAGTCTCCCACCCTCAGGGCTTTTGCGCCCTCTTCCCATTCCCAGCCGTCCTTGGAGTCACATCGCCCTCGACTTCGTCACCGGTTTGCCGATGTCACTGGGTAGATCGGTGATCTTAGTCGTGGTAGATCGTTTCTCCAAGGCGGCCCATTTTATTGCGTTGTCTAAACTTCCTTCAGCTTCTGAGACTGCGCAACTTATTATAGACCATGTTTTTCGGCTACACGGGTTACCGTTGGATGTGGTTTCTGATCGCGGCCCCCAGTTCATGGCCAAATTTTGGCGCACATTCTGTTCTCTGCTTGGTGCCTCGGTCAGTTTGTCGTCTGGTTTCCATCCTGAGACGAATGGACAGACCGAGCGCACTAACCAGACGCTGGAGAACACTCTGCGTTGCCTGGCGGCCTCTAATCCCACTTCCTGGAGTACACACCTGGCCTGGGCTGAGTATGCCCATAATACGTTGCGCAACGCGTCCACAGGGCTCTCGCCCTTCGAGGCTCAACTGGGGTATCAGCCCCCACTATTCCCTGAGCTGGAGAGTAATATAGAGGTTCCCTCCGTGGCATCCTTCATTCGGAGGTGTCGCTCTGTCTGGAAGCGGGTGCGGACTGCGCTTCAGCGAGCTGCGGCTAGACACAAGGTGGCAGCTGATAGACGACGTCGTCCAGCCCCCTCATTCAGGGTAGGGCAACGCGTGTGGCTCGCTACGCGTGATCTGCCGTTAAAAGTGGAGTCTCGCAAACTCGCACCCCGGTTTATTGGGCCTTTTAAAATTATACGGCGCATTAATCCGGTTACGGTACGATTACAGCTCCCTCGTGCTATGCGTATCCATCCCACGTTTCATGTCTCTCGCCTTAAGCCAGTCCTTATTAGCCCGCTGGCCTCCGCGGAGAAGCCACCGCCACCTCCTCGGATGATAGAGGGGGGTCCTGTGTACACTGTCCGGCGTATTCTAGCCGAGAGACGGGTTGGGAGAGGTTTTCAGTTTCTAGTAGATTGGGAGGGTTATGGCCCAGAGGAGCGTAGTTGGGTTCCCTCCAAAAACATCCTGGACCCTCAACTTATCAGGGATTTCCGGGGTCGCAGGCTTGAGGGATCGTCTGGGGTCGTCCCTTAGTGGGGGGGTCCTGTCATGGTTTCTAAGCCTGCTGTTCTCTGTTTTACCACTTCCCTGGGGAGCGCTCGTGTTGCGTCTCTTCCCTCTGTGTCTTTGTCTGTTTCATGTTTTTGGGGTTGCTACTCAGTGTATGCACCTGTTCCGTAGTTCCCATTATTATTTAAACCTCGCGTCACCTGTGGTAGACGCTTCCATATTGCCTATCCTTTTTGAAGAAAGCCGGCATTCTAGGACATATCCTTTTCCTGTCCCGCTCTCTTTGTTGTGCAAAGCGTAAGCGTTATTTTGTTTTCATTTGTTTCACCAATTATCGGGCGTTATAGTCACGTACCGAGGGTGCCCTGGTTTTGTGCTGTTTTCCCTTTAACCATTATTGCTATTGCCTGTGTATTCGTGGCTGCTCCGTGTAGCAGGAGTGTTTTTGGTTTCGGCTCCCTCGTTGTGAGCTAAAGGGTTTTTCTTTGTAGGTATTGTATATTTATAGTTAAGAGTTTTCGCCCTATTAGGGTCGTTTCATTTGTAGCGTTATCTCTCCTGTGTGGAGAGTTATCATTTTGTTTGTATATTGTAATTCCCTGTTTGCGGGGTTTCTCTCCCGCTTTGTGGTGTTCAGTGAGCATTCTCTGAACCCCTGCTGTCGCGTCTGGTCCTTCGTTCCCACGCTACCCCTGACATCCGCTGTCTTCACCACCCTCTGAAGGGCCTTGCGATCAGCAGCGGAGCAGCTGCCGTACCAGGTAGTAATGCAGCCAGTGAGAATGCTCTCAATGGTGCACCTGTAGAAGTTGGTGAGAGTTTTGGAAGACATGCCAAACTTCTTGAGTCTCCTCAGGAAGTATAGGCGCTTTTGGGCAGTTTTTACTGCCGCGACCGATTGCCTGGACCAGGAGAGGTCATCACTGATGAACACACCGAGGAACTTGAAGCAGGAGACTCGCTCCACTTCAGCTCCATCGATGTGAATGGGGGCGTGACCCCCCGCCCCCTGTCGCTTCCTGAAGTCCACGATCATCTCCTTAGTCTTGCAGACGTTGAGAGAGAGGTTTTTGTCCTGGCACCATGTTGCTAAGATGCTGACCTCCTCTCTGTAGGCGGTCTCATCATTGTTGGAGATGAGACCCAGGATGGTGGTGTCGTCTGCAAACTTAAGGATGGCGTTGGAGCTGCGTGTGGCCACACAGTCGTGTGTGAACAGGGCGTACAGGAGGGGACTGAGTACGCAGCCTTGAGGGGCTCCGGTGCTCAGGGTCAGTGCAGAGGAGTAGCGGTTACCCATTCTCACCACCTGGGGTCTGCCCGTTAGGAAGTCCAGGATCCAGTTGCAAAGGGAGGTGTTAAGACCCAGGATCCTGAGCTTGGGAATGAGCTTAGCGGGCACAATTGTGTTGAATGCTGAGCTGTAGTCTATAAACAGCATCCTCACGTATGTGTTACCCTTATCCAGGTGGCAGAGGGCGGTGTGCACTGTCAGGGTGATGGCGTCATCCATAGATCTGTTGGGATGGTATGCGAATTGAAGGGGGTCCAAGGTGTCAGGAAGGGAGGAGCAAATGTGGGTTCTGACTAACCGCTCGAAGCACTTCATGATGATGGAGGTCAGTGCTACAGGGCGGTAGTCATTCAGGCAGGTGATGGAAGGTTTCTTTGGTACAGGGACAATGGTTGTCTGTTTGAAGCAGGTGGGGACTGCAGACTGTTTCAGGGAGAGGTTGAATATAGAGGTGAATACCTCCGCTAGCTGGTCGGCACACGCTCTGAGGACACGGCCTGGAATGCCATCTGGCCCTGGTGACTTCCGAGGGTTTACTTCCGAGGGTTTTACCTTCCGAGGGTGTGTGTGTGTGTGTGTGAACTTACTTGCAGAAACATATGTTTGCTATTGGTCTATTTTGATTAACTGGAAAGCTATTATTATATAGTAGTATTACCATATATGTGTCTACTGTCATGTCACGTTTTATTTTCTTTTTCTTGTCTTTGTTAGATTTCTTGTTTATGTCACGTATTGTGTTTAGTCTAGTCACGCCATGTTTTACGTTTTGTTCTTGTTACATTTCATCTTTATGTCATGTCACATTTCATGTTTGATTATTGTTACAATTTATTTTCTAGTCTTGTCATGTCACGTTTTATATTTGATTAATGTTACGTTTCCCGTTCATTGTTTAAGCATACACATTTTCATGTTTTTCCACAGCCTTGCACTCATGCTGTTTCTCCATATCGTGCTGTCGCTCACGCTTCCCTAATTGTTTCATTCTCCCATGTCTATTTACAAATCTACTAACGTTAGATTAGGTTTGGGTAATACTAACTCTCTAACCATGAGTTCATGTTTACCTTACGTTTCTCGTGCATGTAATTTACTAACGCTAGGTCAGGATATGTTTATTACTAATGAGTACTAATTATCTTGTTACCTTGTCAGTCTTCCACACCTGATTTCCATTCGCATGCTGCTCTCAAGCTAAGTGTCTGCACCTGTCTACACCTGCATTTAAGCTCAGTGTTCATGTCTCTTCTTTGAAAAATTATTGCCCCTGTTTATCAGTGCACTACTGAGCGGTTTTTCAAGCCTGTCTTTTGTTATGATCAAGCCTGTTTTTGACTATTGCTATTGACCTTTGTTTTGTTACCACTGCCTGCCTGTACCACAAGTTTTTGCCTGCTGTCTTTTTGTACTTTTGTCCCGCGGAGCGGACTTCGGTCTTGACTCTTGCATTGCCTTCGACCCTGAGCATGCCTACTGTCTGCCTGTACTTCTGCCCCGCTGACAGCTACTCTGGTTACTGGATTATTGCATGGTGTACCGATTCTGAGACTGCCTTCTCCCTCGGTACTGTACATTGGTTTTGGCTGGATTTTTGTGTATGAACTTTGCTTGTTTTTTTGACTACGCTCATTGGACATTCCTCGACTAAAGCTCTGATGGGACTTTATCCTTCGATCTCTGTTTCTGAGTCGTGCATTTCGGGTCCAACCCTCACGCACCCGTCTCAATATGAGTGTGAATGCGGGAAATGGTGGTGTGGAAACTCTGTCAGGATAGGGGATAGGGAAGCACCCTTTTTTTGAGCCCCTGCCCCCAAACGTGCCAAAGGTGGAAAATGGGAAAACACTGCGCTGCATTCAAGGTAGTGTTCCATAGGTCTTAGGCATGTGCTGTGTCTGTACCTCTGGCTGGAAGCTCTGGCTGGGTGAGCTTTTTATATTCAAGGTAAAATTAAAACAATAAGCACATGTAAGATAGAAAATAAACTGATTTCATGGAGTTTCAAACTCTGCAACTTATTGACAGATGTATTTCTTTAGAGACCAAAAGAAACAAGATATTGCATGACCAAAAGCCTTCGCCTGTATGACACCAAAAGCAAATACAGGGTGGACAAAATAGGGCTAACTTTGAAGCATCTAAACCACAATTACAAAAACCTCAACACAAGTGATTCCTATTAATTTGAATGCTAATTAGCATGTGTATGCTTAAAAATGGTCTAGCCACCAGCACTTTGCTAGGTAAGTGTCCAAAGCAAGATGAGGATACTAAGTTCCAAAGGAGCCAAATAGTTGGTGCCCGAATTGCAGGTGCGTCGGTCACAAAATTATTTAAAGTGGCAAGGGGAACAGCGTCAAATTATGACAACATGCCCAACACCAAAAAACAGCATCAGCAAAAAATAACTGTGGCTGCAAGTCAAAGCTCTCTGACAGGGAGAGGCGGACACTTGGTAGGATAGTTGCTAATAACCACAGAACTAAAATCACCATATAATTGAATCAATCCATATTTGAACCAGTCTCAACAAAAACTGTATGCTGTGAACTTCACAAATCTAGTATTTATGGCAGGGCCGCCATTCGGAAACCATTTGTATCCAAGGCTAATGCACAAAAACGCATAACATGGTGTAAGGAACACAAAATCAGCACCCCTGTGCAATGGAGAAAAGTGAGAATGGTCTGAAATGTATTATCCAAGGGTCATACCTTTAATTAATTGCCTCCTCATAGGATGTGATAATGTTCTTCAAACTGCCCATAATTTAATATAAATGATTAATTATGTCTTCTTTAATTTAAAACATATAGGTGTAATGGATTTTAGTGGCGGATAATCAAACGCGAAGGTAGGGGGATCAGAAACAAGTCACTCACGCAGTGAGGACCAATAAAGGGAATAACAAAATAAATGCAAAAAAAGAAAAGACAAGAAACTAATTCCTTGTGGCTAAACAGCTAAACGAAAATCAACCCACTAAAATAGGGCGAACTCGAATAGCCAGTGAAACACAAACTAAATCTCCCGAGCTCAATACTGCAGCCAAAACAGGAAACTTAGCAAAGAAAAGAACACCTTCGGCACATAAGTTCGGACGGCTGGAAGAGTGTAAAACAAATGAAACCAACAAAGAAAACTATTTCAGAGAGAACAGCAAAGAATAAAATAAATAGCACAGAATGCTAACAGGAGGAATAATACCTATACCTGAACTAAATGCTAATAGCAAGTCCCTACTAGAGTCCCTTGATAGAGAGAGTAGCGACATAGAGGGTCCGAAAAAATCTAGTCACGTGATTGCGTGGAGCCATTTTGAGTCCATCGCGGACAGGATCGGGATCGGACGCATATCGATTTTACGACAAAATGACAGGTTGTAGCGCTTGTGGGTGCACAATTAGAACGGAGAAGGGATTCAAGGTATATAGATTTCCATCAGATGCAAAAAGACGGGAAATCTGGGAGAACAGAGTCAGTCGTGTTGGATGGAAAGCAACTTCTTCCTCAGTTCTCTGCCAGGTCAGTGGTAATGGTCCCATATGCGTATTGAATTAACATGCACATATTTGTACTTTTGTGATGTCATTATTATGGAGTATGGTTTAAGACAAGAGAAAACACCCTCTACCTTTCCATGCGTAATTAAGAAAATTATGGACATATTTGTAATGCCTTGACGGCTTGAGTGTTTGTTAAATTTAAATTTGGTTTTTATTTTTAATTGCATGTAGTACAGTACGTATGTAGTATTTAAATGAATGCAGGGCCCCAATGGAAACCAGTTTTTAACTGTTTGGGCATACCCTGGGTAAAGAAATGCAATAAATAAATAAATAAATAAACCCTAGCTTTTAAGAGTAGGTTATACCTAGGGATGTGCGCGTTTAGTCGACTGTTGCTACCCTCGCTAGTCGGCACCAGAAATACTAGTCGGTTAAACATTATTTTTATTAATGTACACATTTAAATTACATATTGACATAATTTGCACTGAAATGTCATGTTTTCCTGGTCAAATGTTGCTTTATAAAAAAAAACGAGCATCCGTTACTAATGTTAACAACGCCCGATTAAACGAAATTTTAAAAATTTTTAAACGAAGGAAAAAAACAAAACGCATTAGCCTGTTCGCCCTGCAAGTTAAACAAGCGAGATGGAAAGAGTAAGTAGGCCTATCACGTTGTTGAATAGGCCAATAAAACTAATCTAATGTCAAGTCGATCATTACATTACATTACATTACATTATAGGCATTTAGCAGACGCTCTTATCCAGAGCGACTTACACAACTTCTTATTACATGTATCCATTCATACAGCTGGATATATACTGAAGCAATTCAGGTTAAGTACCTTGCTCAAGGGTACAACGGCAGTGTCCTACCTGGGAATCGAACCTGCAACCTTTTGGTTACAAGTCCAGCTCCTTAACCATTATACTACACTGCCGCTACCGATCAGTAGGCCTAATTATTATTTTTTTGTGGGCCTATTATTGGTAGTTTTTCTGATGACCGATTATTATTTTTTACTGTATTTGCTATGCGATCGCGTTCACCCAATGAAAATGCCGTTGTAATAATCAGGCACGTTTCCTAAAAATGTTTTGTTACGTTGAATATTGTTTTCAATAAATGTTATTTGTTAACTTATATTTAGTGAGTTGTTGTCATGTTTTGTTGGATAATGTGCAATGTTCATAATGCAAGGCGCAAAGTGCCACACATTTCAGCCGCATTTAAAATACGATTTGGTTATTGAAGTATGTGATTAACGGTTTCAAATGGCTCTTATAATATACGCAATATTTTTTCGTCGACTAGTCTAAGTTTAAATTTCCGTTTAACCGTCAGGGAAATTAGTTGTTAGGAACATCCCTAGTTATACCAAAGATTTATTTTCCCCCTTTGGCATGCACGGCATCTAGTTTAGCATGAAAAAAATATCACATTGCAGCACTATCCAACGTGTTCCTATTTGTAATTCGCAGGTTCATTTTGAGTACCTGTCTAGTTAATTCCTTCTTTGTCATGGTTCTAAATGTCTGTGACTGTTAAATCACAACCAGCTCTGTGATTTTCTTCTTTATCATATGGCTCTTAGTTGTCATAAATCTTCTATTTTGTCATCTTCATATAATTTGTTCATTATCAACATGGAAAAGACCATTCCCATCTCTCATACATAGAGAACATAATGGAATACACGGTTCAATGCACTAGCGCCATACGGCGGCTCCGCACTGAATGGACTCAAAATGGCGTCAAATCGTGAGTTGTCGCTACTCTCTCTATCAAGGGACTCTAGTCCCTACTGAACATAAACAGCATTTAATATCACAAGGTCAGTAGTACCTGGCTATACCTGGCTCAATGCAATGTCGAATGACAAAGAAGCACCGGGGAAGCGGAAATGAGGAACTTAAATACCCCGCAGATAGATGCACAGGTGAAAACAATGATGAGGGAAAGCAAACCCCGAAACGGAACGTGGAAAAAATTTGATAGATTTTCAATAGGGAAATAAGAACGAGAACCGGAATGGAAAAGAAAATAAGAACCCACTAACCATAACAGGACCCCCCCTCTAAAAGACGACCGCAGATCCCTAATTAGATTAGGATCCAAAATATCTCTGGCCGGAACCCAACACCGTTCCTCTGGACCATACCCCTCCCAGTCGACTAAAAACTGCCACCCCCTACCTACCCGTCTCTTCGCTAAAATGCGGCAGGACCTCCACATCCACAATTTGAGGAGGAGGAGGGGGTCTCTCAGCAGGCGACAACGGACTGATCAGCAATGGCTTCAACCGCGAAACGTGAAACGTAGGATGAATCTGCATAGAGCGTGGCAATTGAAGACGCACCATTACAGGATTCGTCCTACGGATAATTTTAAATGGCCCTATGTAACGTGAAGCCAGTTTATGCGACTCAACCCTCAAAGGCAAATCTCGCGATGAAAGCCAGACTCGCTGACCTACCCGATAAGAGGGAGCTGTCCAGCGGTATCTGTCGGCCGTAACCTTTTGGGACACCAACGCTCGCAGCAGAGATGCGCAAACTCGTTTCCACACCGCACGACACTTCCGGACAAAAGAGCCAGCAGAGGGAACCTCCACATTCCTCTCAAGTTCAGGGAAGAGGAGAGGCAGATAACCTACTTAGGCCTCGAAGGGAGAGAGGCCAGTGGAGGCATTGCGCAGAGTATTTTGGGCATACTCCACCCAAGGAAGATAACGATTCCACGAAGTAGGATTATTAGCTGCTAAGCAGCGAAGGGTGTTTTCCATAGTCTGGTTAGTTTCGCACCGTCTGCCCGTTAGTTTGCGGATGGAACCAGACGATAAACTAACCGATGCACCCAGCTGGGTGCAAAAAAAATGCCAGAACCTGGCGACAAATTGGGGACCACGGTCGGACACTATATTCTGCGGCTGATCACCAACTGATCGGTCTCTGGCGCCAATGGTAATTTGGCCAGAGCGATAAAATGGACCGCCTTGGAAAACCTATCCACAATAACTAAAATAACCATATTACCTTGCGAATCGGGCAACCCGGTTATGAAGTCCAATGCGATATGGCTCCAAGGATGACTGGGCACGGGTAATGGGCGTAACAAGCCCGAGGGTGAGCGTTGTAAACCCTTGCTGCGAGCGCAAACAGAACATGCAGCAACACATTTGCGCACGCCCTTCTCCATACCAGACCACCAGAATCGTCTGGAGATAAATTCCTTGGTACGGTGGGTGTACCCGAGGTGTACCCGATAACCCCACTGGTGTACCCGAGGCCTCACTTCGGGAGGTACAAAAAGGCAATTGACGGGACCCCCACCCGGGCCCGGATTACGTAGCAACGCCTGTTGCACCTCCACTTCAATGTCCCATAGCACAGGAGCGACTACCTGGGAAACCGGCACAATGTGCTCCGGAATAGTGGGACTGTTAGTCCGCTCAAAGACGCGTGACAACGCATCAGGTTTAACATTCTTCGTACCCGGACGATACGTTAAAGAAAGTTAAACCGCATAAAAAACAATGCCCAACGCGCCTGTCTAGAATGACATGTTCTAGCCTGTTGGACGTACTCCAAGTTCCTGTGGTCAGTCCATGCAGTAAAGGAGTTCTCCGCTCCCTCCAGCCACTCTTCCAGTGCCAATTTGACTGCCAATTTGACTTGGGAACTGATTGCACTTTAGAGCATGTGAATGTTGCTAGCGCAGGCACAGGAAATAGAAGTTCAATAGAGTACTCAAGTCAGTCATGGGCGGAGTCTGGTTTTGGAAGTAAATTCCCTATGGAAGATAGAATGGGCTTTGAAGACTATAGACTATTTCTTTAAATCTGATTTATAGAATCAGCCTAAACGTTCTTGGATTAGCCTGTGTGGTACAAGAATATAGACCATATATCGCATGTTCCAATTTTTTTTTTTTAAGTGATGCATTAATGATTGTAGTTCGACTAGTAATCCACTTTAACGGACTGCATATCCAGTACTGCAACGCATGGGTGGTTCTCGACCAATAAGATATCATCATCTCATCTGTCTGCTTTGTGGCAGATGGGAGTCGGCTACTGTCGCTGAAGACGAGCTAACGTTAGCTTGCTAAGTAGAGAAGCCCGCCCGACAAGGTCAGAAACTATGCTACGGTTAACCACATAAAGCAATTCTAGCTTTTAGTCCTTCACGCTAGTTAGCTAACGTTAGAAAAAACTGCAGGCTAACGTTATATGACAACGTCTGGAGACAAGGCTGCTCGTTCGGAGAGAATTATGGGACATTACGTTTTTAAACAGTGCCAGCGCTGGTATGTTCTCAAAAAAAATACTAAAACATAAAATATACTCAAAGCTGGTCCAGAAAAAGGACATAGTTTGCGAACGGGCGTTATATTGAACAATCCGGAAAATTGACGGTAAGACATAATCAATAGAAATGGTTTAAAAGTAAACTTTAGTTAATGTCTACGCTCTAAATTAATGGGAAATTTACTTCCGAAACCAGCATGACGTAGTTACTTGAGTACTCTGTATACCTGCTCCAAACGTGGAGAGCAAAATCATGTTAAGCAACGTGTGGAAGAATTTTGAGAAACTTAATACTAACGAGGCAAAATGTCTGGTTTTAAAGTTGTAAATTAAATTCAGAGAAAGGAATAGGCTACAATAATTGCGACGTCAATGACTAGGCTACCACTAGGGGGCAACCATGGACAGGGACAAGGGGTAGCCTAATGATGAAAGCGAACCCATAGTTTTGTTGTTCCAGGACATCGGATTCTGCAGAAATATAGCCCAGCTATAATTACAAAACGAGCTGGAAGTTTTAGAGCAAGTTGCAAGTATATTAGATACCTTCGCTTTTCTTACCAACTCATAGCCTACGGCTAAACGTCCCTCATTTCACAACGGTAGGTTAGCGTAGCCTATATTTGCTGATGTGTCTTGATGGAGATATTGTATTTATGCCATCATATCAAGTTATTGTATTTATGCCATACCATTTACTTAGGCTATATAATGTAAGCCTATTACTCACATTCTCAGTTCTTGCAGCAAAAACCTAGATTTTTAGGTTTTATTTTTTATAGGCTTGTTATAAACGTGAGAAATGTCTTTATTTCCAAATGTTTCCGTTTTGGGCATTCACTGCCGAAACCCTCGACAGTTCAAAGAAGAGGGTAAAAATGTGTAGGCATTATTTTTTTTGAAGGGGGTATAGTCCTTTTCCTTAAACACTGGTCGTTTGCCTGTAGACCTAAAGCCTTTTTGTTGTGAACAGTTATAGCCAGCGTTAATAATTCTCACGGTTCAGGTAGGCCTAATAGCCTTACGCTGCGTTCACACATCCAGCAACTTCGGTCGCCCAGTCGCCGGAAGTCCATTCATTCTCTATGAAGCTGAGCGACGGTCAGCGACCTGAGTGACTAGAAAACTGAGCGACCAAAATCGGCCGATAAATGTTGCCCGAAACTTAACTTTTGACTGACCATCGGCCGTAACAGCCAATCAGAGTTCCACACTTCATATTTCCCCAACCGACACGAAACCATTTCGTGAATAATTGTTCCGCCCAATTTCACTTAAATTGCAGCAATGGAGTAGCAGCTAGTAATAATGGTCCAAGCCTACCACGTCCTGTTCAATGTATAACATAACCTTAAAGGATATGTGTAGCTGTTCTACCAATATCACATTGAGCCAAAAAATACATGTTGAGTTTTATACATACATCTATCTATGTATCTAGCGTAGATAGTAGATAAAGATCGGTAGCTCGCAACGAATTAAACGTTCACACAACACTAGATAAATGCTATGTTTAGCTAACGTTAGCATATCATGTTGGCTAGGCTATTGGAAGCCAAAACGACGAAAAGGTATGATTTACTGTTCACAGGTAGGCTAATGTAACGTCATGACACTTCTAGAGCCTACTGTATTGTCAGGAATGCTGTTTAGTTGTGTGTGTTATGTGTAGGCAGTTAAAGCACTAGGGTTCCAATATCATATTGGATCTACCAGCCTGGATGCATCGCAAATATATCTTTGTTATACGTAGGCTACTGCCGTTGTTTATCTGTATCAAATAATTGTAGCTGCACGAACTGACTTGGATGACACAACGGGAAGCTCTTGCCCCGCCCCCAGCCTCGTAGAATTGACCGACTCGGCGACCAGTTGCTCGCTGTGTGAACGCAGCGTTATAGCCTTTGTTTAGATAGATGTCAGAAGTTCCAAAGCAGTCATAATTTTGTGCAGAAAATATGTTGCTTTCATTAATAAAACGTCTTTGAAAAACAGTTTGTTGTTATTGATATTCAAGAATCTCAGCCAATAGTACGCTCGTGGACAATGCCATGATGCTGAAGGATAGTTTTATATGGCATATGGATGCCGGTAGCCTGTAGGCTAAATCAATAAGTAAAGTAGGGTCGCCAACTAGAACACTCCTGCTTTTTTAAACGGGATTTCCAAGAAATCCCGGAAGCAAGGTGTTATAATCCCGGGTTTAAAAATAGCAAATTTTCTGGAAAATATTAAACACTAGTCAGGAGTGAAATGATCATAACTATGCTTACTAGCACTTATCCTACTCGTTCTGTAAGTGTCACATCAAATCACATTTCCATTTCATCATGGGTTTTATTTTTATGATTTGCTTATTCACTGTTTGTTATAATAGATATTGTATTGCTTGTTTGATTCAAATACTCACAAAGTGCTGGAACCCTATTGTTATTGCTGGTTTTAATATTATTATTCCCACATTTGTTAAAATTGCAGCAGAACCACTTGGTAATTTTTTATGAAATTTTGCACAAATGTAGAGAATTTCAACCGAATTGACCTGATGGCATTGACCTGCCATCTTTGATTAGCCATCATTTTGAAAATGCTATTACCATTTTCCTCTGTCCCCAGTTTTGGTCTAACCACAAAACTGACAACTATGAAACTTTGCACATGTAGTTTCATATGGCCACACAGTGATTTTGGCACTGATTGGCTACTTGGTGGCACTGTAACTGTCATTTCTATTTCAAATATTCAAACAATCATAACTTCTGCCTCTTGGGAAATAGAAACTTACATCCTACATCAGAAGATGTGTCTCCCCATGGACAAATCAATTGCTTAGAAGTCATAAGGGGTGTTTCTCAATGTCTGTACTTGTGAACTTCACTTGTGTGACGCAATATTCAACGACCAAGTTCTGTTCCAAGAAGGCGAGGATTCACCCTCTCTCAACAGAGTTGGAGATTAACCCCTAAATGTAGGAGATTTAAAGAAGAAATGGTGTCATTTAAAAGGAGTCTGGTGGATTTTAAAAGGAAGAATGGGGGATGAATTGTATGGGAGTCAATTGAAGATGGGGGGTTTTCATAATTCTTTTGGGGAGGGGAATTAATTCAGGCTTCTGGCAACATTGACGAAATGGACTTGGATATCCAATTTCGTGATGGCAGATAAGACGGCACCATAGGGACATAGCTCGACTAGGCTAAGCTACATTTTTAGTGATCTCATTTAATCAATAAATGAGACTGCAATCTTTGTACGAATGAAAATGAGGCGAGAAATATGTCTTACAACAGCTGGATTTTATCAAATTTTAAAAATGTTTCTATAACTAAGCGGCGTTCTGTCCTTCAGAGCAGGGGTGCACAAAGTATTTTTTTAGCGATGGCCCAGGGATATCGATCCATACTTTTCGCGACCAAATGAATTAACAACTCATTGTTCAACTGCTGACAATAGCCATGTTTTATTAGGCTACCTAAAAGCTAAATGAAGGTGGAAAGGTTGCTGAAATTAGCAGGCAATTCATCACAAAAAGCATATAGTGAAATTAACTACATTTAAGGCTTTATCAATGAAGCAAAAGCTGCAAGACAGAAAACCATAGGATTAAACCAAACATTTTTTATTCATGTTACACTCATCGTCAGTGCATCTCTTTTTGCTGGGATGTAGCCTACTTTCTCCATTTCCTAGTGGAAAACTTAGAACACATGTAGTTAATATTTTAATATAGATTGTATGTGAAAAGTACAAAATGACTGGATTGCGATGACTAGCTAAAGCCGTTAATATGTTGTTATAAAAGCAATATATAAGTAATAACCTAATTAACTTTGTAACACAGACGGCTGCTACTGTTCTCAGCATATTGCTTTAACACTGGCAACTACCACTTTATACAGGCCTGATTGCATTGGAATTGTAGCCTAGTAAGCCTATACATTCGTGTACAGGAGAGCCAAGTTTGGGTCGCATATCAGTTTGTGCACCGTTGCTTCAGAGCTCTGTGTAGCCCATACTTGCCAACCTTGAGCCCTCAGAAATAGGGAGATTTTCCGAAACCACCACGGGGGGTCTGGGGGTCCTCCTCCCCTAGAAAAAAACTTAATTTCCTGCGTTCTAGTGAATTTTTAAGGGTGTGAATTACAAAATAAGAAGCAGACAAAAAAGTTTATTACTAGAAATATATATATCCACAAAAATACATGGACATACAGTAGGCTATACTGTATACATCAAAAAAACAAACATCCTCATACATTCAAAATACATCCATGTAATACATTAGGCTAATATTGTATAATTATTTTTTTTTGTTTTTTAAAGGGTTTTAAGTACTTAACTGTTCATTTAATACAATCTCTTTTCTTAATTTTTATAAAGGGTGCCAAGAATTCTGGAGGGCACTGTACATCACTGTAAACAAAACCTCCTCTGCCTCTTACTCTTAACTTCTTAACTTGCTCTATTCTCTAATATCCTGCACTGTTCCCCCATTATAGGCTGTCATAACATCAATCTGTTAACCTCCTGGTCCTCCCTTCACGTGTGTTTCTCCCCCCTCTCTCTCTCTCAGCATTTACACTCGATCGAGTGCTGCCTGACGGATGGCCAATCACAACATGCAGGCGTCTCATCGCGTTGCGTTATGATTGGATTAGCCTACAGACAACAATCCCCGTCTCATCGCGTTGCGTTATGATTGGATAGTAAATCCCCGTTAACCAGCCATGAAGATACAAGCGTCAGATTTAAAAAAAATAAAATAAACGGATATTCTCCTAAATCGGGAGAACTGTGGGAGAATGTTGTCTCCGGGTGATTACCGGGAGAGGACAGTGAAAATCAGGAGTCTCCCGGGAAAATCGGGAGGGTTGGCAAGTATGGTGTAGCCTGTTTGAGATGCAATGCGTGCTTCTGATGTTTGGACTGTGGTTTCGCTATACAAAGCAATAGCTACAAACTGATCTATGCTACAAACCAGGCAGTAACTTTTTCTGAAAGTCCAGTGTATAAACTTCCCCTGTGTCATAGGTCATCGCTTCGCGCAATGAACGATGGGATATCCAAGTTTGCAAACTGGTTTGGCGAGTTTGCATCCGATGCATCATCGACATTTGGTGCGGATCAAGTACATTTCCGAAATCTTTGAGCGTCCTCGCTTCTTTGCATTCTTGGCTTTGGACCAGAACTTGGCCCGTTGTATGACGTCACCCTATTCACAAGAACATGTTTTTGCAAGTGCCCTTTTGCTGGGACACTTGACACTACGTGCATCAGAAATCCACAAGTCCGTACTTGTGCAGACTTGATATTGAGAAACACCCAAGGTCCACCATTTAGTATTTTCAGTCATTTTGAATTTATTGAAATTATTATCCTGTGAAGAAATCAGATACTTCAAACAATGCGGCTGCAGTAAGCCAATAAAAATGGATGTGGACGTGATTTACCACAAAAATGCTGCTAATAACTAGGGTCGCAAAGGGGCGGAACATTTCCGGTAAACTTTGGGAAATTGTAAAAAAAATTTTTGCAAAAGTTTGTCTATAACACGGAACTTAAATTTAGTTGGAAAATACACAACTCCAGTTCTAGATCTTGCAGCATGCTTTGGTTAAAACAACCAAATTTAATGTGAATCCTGCATTGTGCATTCTTCCATAGAGTACTCAAGTGGTTTCAGAAGTGACTTTCCCATTAATTTAGACCATACACATTAACTAAAACTTACTTTTAAACAATTTTTAGTGATTATGTCTTGCCATGAATTTCCTGGATTGTTCAATATAACAAAATATGTAGTTTTTCAGGACTTCGAGTATATTTTACGTTTTAGTACTTGTGAATATACCAGCGCTGGCACTGTTTAAAAACTCGACGTCCCACAATTCCTTCCGGACGGTTCAATGAAATGATGGCTGAATTAGTAAGGTGGTATGTACTGCCAAAAATGTCCAGACGAGAGGATGATATCTGATTGGTCGAGAACCGCCTGTGCGTTGCCGTAATGGATATGTAGTATGTTAAAGTGGACTACAAACCGGACAAATCAGACAAATCATTAATCATTACTTTAAAAAATTCAAATTGGAACATGAAATGTATGCTCTATATCCTTATACCACAGAGACTAATCCAGGAACGTTTCGGCTCATTCTACAAATCAGATTTCATGAAATTGCCGATAGTCTACGAAGTCCATTCTATCTGTCATAGGGAATTTACTTCCGAAACCAAACTCCGCCCACGTCTGACGTACTCACTTGAGTACTCTATTACATTTGCAGTCCATTCTTTTATCACATGCACAGATAATTCCAAGCGTCCTGCACACTACTGCAGGGCCCTCTGCATGCACTGTGCATTCTTCCATCACATGTGCAGTGCATTTTTCCATCACATGCAAAAATAATTCCAAGCATCCTGCACACTACAGAAAGGCTATTGAGGCCACACTACTGCATTTGAGCCCAAGGACTAGATCCATTTTGAATACATTTTTTTGGGGAAGGAAGAAATAAAAAAAAATTATGAAAGAATCCACGAAAGTTCTATTCACAAATGTTTGCGTGGATGCTTATGACAAAACAAAATGTTTATATTTATGTCTGCATATGACGAGGTAAATACAGCTAGTACAAATAACGCCAACATTTCCAGTTTATTCCCATTAATTCTCATATATTCCCATATATTCCCGTTAATTCCCATGGAAAGTTTCCACCTTTGAATATTCTCGGAATTTTGCAACACTACGATTAACTCCAAAATAGTTTGAAGCATATTGATGAAATCTGGTAGCTATACTAACACACAAATCAAGACCCAAACTGTAAAGTATTGGCCAAATTGAATTAACTCTATTTACCTTGGCCCTCCAGAGGCAATTTCCACCTAGATTGTACTAGTTTTATTTAAATGTAAATATCTTTAAAAATATTCCCTGCACATCCATGGTTTAAAGTTAAAATTGAAGAAGAAGCTGTATCATTCAGAAATTTGCAACAGAATAAATTTATTTCAGAATAGTCACATACAGTATATACATAATAATCATTACATACACAGCCTAATGTATTTAAATATTTTTTTTTTTTTAAATGTTCAAAAGCGTGTGTGTTTTTACACAACAACAGCAATCTATTTCAGCCCTAAGTGCGATAGGTGGTCGCTGTGAAAATGACGACTGTACGGGACTTTGGCGAAATGTAAAAAAATAAACTCTTCAGGGTTAATCAGAAAAAAACTGTAGCTGAATATACTGGTAAGTACTTGGTTTCCTAAACATATTTATACAAGATATTTTGGAGAAAACAAATTTGGTGTCTTCTAAACCAAAAGTGCATCAGGTACTGTATATAGTACAGTAAGCAAAAGGAAACAGCGAATGCTAATTTGTACAACGTTTAAAAAAAAAATTGTTTCTATTCGTGAACATGATTTTCTTAGCGTGTATAAACAGAGCTTTTTATGCATTTTACAATCTGTGGCTGTGGCTAGAGGAGGGTCGTAAGTGTTTTGGGCTATTAATAGCACCCTCCCATTTTATTGCACTGCAGTGTAACTGGAGAAGCTGAGGTGTTCGCATGCGGCTATTGCATCAAAATTTATAGCTGTAGTTTATCATTTCAGACAAACATGAATACTGTAATTGAGACTGATATGACTCAACCGCTAAGGGCGAAGTTTATAGAGTTAAGTAGTGGCACTATAGAACAATATGTATTTTTTATTAATACATTCATGAAAAATCACTGTTGTGTTTTAAACATTTAAGATTTTGTGTCGTGAACAATGCACACTTTGTTATGCTTTTGACACTTAATAATGTTCTTTTCACATTAAAAAATCTGTTTTTATTGCAAAGGCAAGTCAATTTAAATATATTAACTATTGACTGTTTCACTATTACTTAAACGAGCGAAACAAAAAATGTTTTAATAAAGTTGCCGAATTCTTCATCAAAAATGCTCCATACACTCAAATAATTATCCCCCTTGGGTACAACGTCTGCAATGGCTTAGTTGTTAGGGTGATGACCTTTGATGTGGGATTGCACAGGTACAGTCAATTTTGACTACATGGTTATAGTGATTTTGAACTGTACAGTTAGTGAGTTTGAATTTTGATTCCATGCTTTCACTAGTTTTTATAGTAATATTAATGGCAGTGAAATTGTGTGATATCAAGACATCAATCAGCTGAACCATGTACGTTGTTCTCTGGTGCTTTCATTTTACTTGGAATCTTATTTGAATTACGTTTGAATCATTAGGCTAATGTTAATGCATAGTTCCTAAAATTGTTGTCTCTGTCTGCTGATGATGACGCAGTGTTTGTTGGTAAGAATCAGAATTATTACCATCGTTCATGAATTGCAGGATAAAGGATTCCACAAATTCTCCATTGTCTGTACTTCTACCGGCAGCTAAATTATTCAGAGAAGTAGGCTATAAACATTTTTAGCGTTGATCTCCATTTTTGAAAGTGAGTAAGTAGCCTAAACAGAGGCCATGTGAGTTTATTTATGGGCGAGGCATACCGAAACTCACAGCCAATCGAAACTAGGAAGGTGTTAATGGACAGCTGGTTACTCTGCCACCTCAAACTAAAGCATGCCCCCAGCAAACATGATTTTAACAAGCATATTAGCGTTACTTCTTACAGGTATTTAGAGATCCTTAAAATGTTGTAAGTGGCTTCTAAAACACATTAACTTTCATCATATGGAAAAAAAAAAATTAAAACTATTTTTTTTCTTTCGCCACTATTTTGCGCTGTACTGTGAATTGTAGACGTGCGACTTGCGGACCGTTTTACCAGCTTGTGTCACAATTAACACTGACAAGGCCAGCTATCAGGCGGACCAGTCAGGGGTCCACTAGGTACTGCAGGGCCCCGCGGACCCGGCGGGAGTCCAGGAGCCGGCGGACTATGAAAGCGGGCTGACCGTCTATGATGCGAGGGGTGGATGGAGGACTCGTGACGGCTGCCAGGGTACTGGTCACCACCGGTCGGAGGCGGGACACATGAAAAGTGGGGTTTATCTTCATGGACTGGGGGAGTAAGAGGCGGTATGCTACGGGATTGACCCACTGCACGACCCTAAAGGGACCCACTTACCGCGGTGCCAGCTTGTGAGACTCCACCCGCAGCGAGAGGTCCCAAATTTTCCTATTGAACTCTTTGGAAAAAGGTTATCCATCCATATCTACTGCATATCTGGCAGCAGAGTGATGGTTAAGGCGTGTTTGATACGTCCGACTCTTGATGACTTACAGCCATTTAGCCAATCATATGTTCCATACTGTGTAATTTACAGCTAAATCTATTCACCCCCCAATTCCCATAGAGATCCATTCAAATGCAGAGAGTTATAGTATTGCTTGTAGGAGTACCAGAAAATAAGATATCAAGAGTCTTTTGATATTGTTTGGTCGCAGACAACAGGAAGTCATTGCAAGCAAAGGATATGCGACCAAATATAAAAAATGATTACTTTATTCTACATTATGTTAAACTGTCCAATATTTTTTGATGCCTGAAAATGGGGGGGACAATGTACAAAATGTTCTATAATTTCTAAACAGTTAATTTGATATGGTTGAAGATTTAAAAGCTGACAGTCAAATTAAAGCTGACAGTCGGCACTGTCATTGCATCCTTTCAAATTCAAAGGGCTAGAGTAGAAAACCAAAATAACAAAAAAATGTGTCACTGTCCAATGAATTATGTTGCTCACTGTATATTGGCGGCACCACAGGTTGTTCATGTACATACAGATTCCGCCTCCTTTACTTTTGCCCGAGTTAACATGCCGGTCTACACGTACAAATGTAAATCTCTCAATTTCATAGAGAGAATCAGGCAGGCATTGTAGGCTGCAACCAGCTTTCCATGAAGCATAAGCAAAGACGCTTCGCAAAATTCAAAACAATACCTTGCGTAGGCTTGGATCTCATCTGCCTTGTTATTTATTGAGCGCAGGTTGGTGACAATTATGCGTGGGTCTCTTCCTGAATACTTCCTTCAGATCTGCATTCTCGGGGGGGCACTCTTGAAAGGTCAGGATGGATGAGGGCTAGAGCCCTGAATGGCCCTTGGGACTCGACTGGAGCTTGAGACAGGGCTTGGGGCATGGACTCGCACTGGAGCTTGAGAATGGACTGAAGCTTGAGCGGGGGCTGGAGCCTGGACATGGACTGGAACATGGATTTGGACTGGAGCTTGGGAACGGACTGAAGCTTGAGAGAGGGCTGTAGTTTGAACATGGGTTGGGACTCGAGGAACGGACTGGAGACTCGAGAGGGTGAGGAGATGGACAAGAACAGAGACAAGTACTGTGGCAGGCGGGCCCCCATCCGACAAGCCACCCAGTCGCCCAATCCAGAAGTGGGCTGTGGTGTGCCAGCCATGGGTAGCCCAGGATAAGCATTAAATTGGGAGAGCGGATGAGGTGTAGCTGGATGACCTCAGAATGTTGCCCTTTGATAGACAAAGGGGGGTGGTGAGGTGACAAACACTGTCGGAGCCCAGTGGTCTTCAATCCATGGCCGTGACCGTGATAAGGCGATCCAGAGGTGGCAGAGGGATCTTGAGGATTTTTGCTAGCTCCACATCCAGAAACCTACCCACAGCGCCGGAATACACCATGGCTCGGAGGGCATGGCTTTGGTCTCCCCAGATGAGGGAGGCTGTAAGCAGGACCCCTTTCACCACGGGTTCGGGAGAGATAGTCGGCCTTGTCACAGTTCTTCCCTCCCTGGACGAGGCTTAGGCTTTTCCCAAGAGCTCAGGGCAGGAATAACAGAAGTGACCCGGGTTCCCGCAGTAAAGACAACAGCGTTCTCCCATCCGCCTGTCACATTCTGACTGAGAGAGCCGTGTGCTGCCTACCTGCATGCGTTCCTTTGTTGCTGCCGTCACAGGCTCAGGAAGGCTTGGGGGTGCTCGGGAGATGTTGTCACCAGGGCTGCTCTGGAAGTGGTGAAGGGGATGCGCGGCATTCTCTTTGTCTCTCTCTGAGGCAGTTGTCCACCCGGAT
This sequence comes from Ilyophis sp. 1 JC-2022, assembly GCA_022702515.1. NCBI lineage: Eukaryota > Metazoa > Chordata > Actinopteri > Anguilliformes > Synaphobranchidae > Ilyophis > Ilyophis sp. 1 JC-2022. Next base: position 80,335,217 of record CM040403.1, read on the forward strand.
TGCTGTGTCAACAAGCGCGTCTAAGTTGTCCTGTGCCTCTCGGGATGCCAGTTTGTCCTAAACCGCATAAACCGCTACGCTCTGAACCCCCTGGCCGAGCCACTCTCTCTCCCACTGACTGGGTGGTAGAAGATCCGGCACATCTCTTCTGAGAAGTCAAGGTAACTGGAGCATGCTGGGGTTTTCTGGTTCCAGATGGCTGTGGCCCAGGAATGCGCCTTGCCTGTGAGGAGTGACGATGTATGCCACAGACTCAGCGAAACACAGTGGGATTGGGAAACATATATACACAGGGAAACACATGCAGACAATTACCTAAATGAGCTAAACATGTGCAGACTAACGAGAACCAATAATCTAATAATGACAAACAATTAACACTGACGAGACTGGAAAACATGAGGGTGAAGTGCTGGCGGCCTCTGTTGGCAATGCCGGAAGGGTCCGGGCGAATCCTGACAAATTTAAAACCCTGGTCCTGGAGAACTTCTGAGTGCAGGCTTTAGTTGTCACCCCATACTTAAAAAAAAATACCTTCTGTTTTTCATATTTCTTATTAGTATGCTCTCTGCACATTGACCCTCTCATACTCATAGATAGGAACTCTTTGGGAATTGGCGCTGTGCAGAACTGTGCAGTTTGTAACTTTGAAAGTGAAGTCAAAATCCACCCACTTTAAATAAGTCCACTGGCTGTTTCAAACCGACCATGCCTCCGTTTGCGCTTCAAAAAATGTCAAAATCGGGGGTGGGGAAGGTACTCATGAAAGGGTTGGGCTAGATTTATCAAGCCACGCCCTAGTTTTTTTCCCACGTGTATGCTAAATCCATTCTAGCCTTCGCCCTGTCTACTCCATCCCATACCCTTCACACACAGTTATAAACTTAGATCTCATCTTAATATGGATAATTTTCTAGTAACAGTTAACTAAAGACTGTTTTGGATAAAAGCGTCTGCTAAATTAATGTAATGTATCTGCCATGGCATAGAACCTGAGCGTGCGGACTAGATATGTTTTTCAGACTCACAAAAAAACAAGCTCAATTTACAGTGCGTACATTTCCTTGTAATGATTCTCAAAGTATCCTACAATATTGCAAATCAGGTTCTATTTATTTTCAAATCAAGTTTACATGTTTTCACTTATAAACATTATTGTATTCTCAATGTCAATGTCATGTCAATTATTTATTTGAAAACCAGTCTATACAATCCCAAGTCAAAGTCATGCAACAAAAATACTCTGGGAGTATGTTATTTGCATGCTTACATCATTTTGTTGGGTTTCAACTCTTTAGGTTGTGCCCCCTCCCCCATCTCTGCACACATCCTTGGAGCAAAACCTACAATCACATCCAGCTTTTAGAACTGCGGATAAACACAAATCATAACGCCCAAGCCAATTTTATGTCCATGCCATAAATTGTCTAGCGCAGTGGCGTTGCTGAGGTTACAAAAGGGCCAGTACTTCTAAGTGATGTATGACACACTCTGTTTGTCTTTTTTTTCAAGGTTTCTCCTTGTGAGGACAATTTCTTTCTTGAAGTAAAATAGTGTGATGCACAAAAACTGGTGGATGCGCTACATCCCCATTAAGTGCCAAACCCTATGTGGTGCCAGGAAGGGAGTTGGGATGCTGTCCTCTGCTGGACAGGCAGGGGAGCAAGCTGACACTAATTATAATTAGCACAGCTGCTCCTTGTTCGCCTCATTAGTTCACCTTACAAAAGGGCCTGGTTCCCCAGGCCCAGTGGACAGTTTTGACTTTGAGACTGGCTGGTATGTGTTTTGCTCTCTGTTTTCCCTTTGTTTGTTGTGTATTTTCAGTTTTGTGCTGTTCAAATAATAAAAGGCAGCAGTTTAATTATTTTTTTGTTTGTTGGTTTCTCTATCTGTTCACCACATGATGCAGCGGCCCTCCCCAGCCCTGCATCACACCTAGTTCTGGAAAACCACAGTTTTGTCTTTATTTTAACCTTAAAATCAGCAACCAATTCAGAGCAAATACACCACTCCGCATGTAATATGTCAATTAATGCGATTCTTTATAATTAATTCACCTCCAAAATCTTCTCAGGAGTGGGGTTGTGCATCTGGGATTGAGTGTGTTTACTGTTTTCCATCATAATATTTAGACTCAATTTTATTTTTGTGGACCTCTTTGCTAGAACACTGCGTTCTTATCAAAGGAAAAAGGTAGGATGTATAATTTCATATGATATTTTATCTTACCTTTTTACTTGGTCTGGGAGATGCTGCTTTCATTTGAGCAAGTCTGCAGAAACCTTGTATCTTTGAGAGTTCTGCAGGGGGTGATTTGGGAATCCTCCCAAATGACTGCATTTCCTCATGTCAGTAACTGCGCAGTTTACCCTCTATTTCACACTGAATAACCTTGTACAGTAGTGAACTTGAATTGGTGCAGTGAGTGTTCAGCTGCTCAAATAGTAAATGGGCTAAAATACAAGCTGTATGAGTATCTCTGGAAAGCCAGTCAATGTAAATGCAAAGTAAACAATGAGATGCATTAGTGTCAGTATTTGAATCTGTCTTGTGTGTCTTTATTTCCTTTTCGGTTGTATTCAGTTTTTTTTGTGTGTCTTTATTTTTGTTTGCCATCTCCCCATCCACGTGCTTTTGTTTTCACTTCTTCATTGTGTCTGACCAATCTTCTGTATCTCCCCTGATTACCTAGTTGTTTTCACCTGTCCCGCTACTCACCTGTTTCTCGTTGGCTTGTTAGTTCTGTGTATTTAAACCGCACTCTGTGTTTTGTTCAGTGCGAGTTTGTCACAGTTGCCTCCTTTGCCCTGTTTCACTACAAGCCTTTCCTGACCCGAGTTCTGCTAGTTTCTTCGTGTGCCTGATTTCTGTTTTCCTGACTTTTAGATTTTGTTTCATTTTTGGATTGTGTTTTTGTACTTTCGCTGTGATCACCTGGGGCCAGTTGTTCAAAAAATTTAATCTGGATCAAAATTATCCGGATTTGGAAATCCCATTTTATGCTATCCAGGATCAGGTAATCCGTCTTAGTTTCATGCCGGTTTTTCAAAGCAACATTGGATTGGATCACCCTGATCCAGATACACAGTTTTCAAGATTACCAAATCCGGATTACTAGTACTCTAAATGGGACAACATATCACAATGTGGACTACCAGCTATGTAAAGAAGAACAGGTAGAAGAGCCAACATGGTCATTTTAAGTGTTTCTTATTTTGAGACAAAATACAAAAATAACATAAACATCCACTTCCATTTATAATTTATTTTATGACCCCTGAGCCACAACAAATAAGGCGCAATGTCCCTCTCTGTGATAATGTTGATGATGCACCTGAGCCTGATGAAGAACCAGACCAACCTCTGCCGGTCAGTCAGAATGAGGGACTGACTGGACGTGTAGTGAGGGATGCAATTGTTAGAAATTATTTTTGACAGGTTCATCTCTGATGATTGTTTCTTTGAAATGAATATACAGTGATGATGACAGAAAAATTTAATATATTATTTTTGTTTGTTATTGGAATCTGTTTGGGGGATCATTTTTATTTTATTTTTACTTTACTATACTGAAAGGCTTAATTGGTAGTCTGTCTACTTTATCTACTTTATCACTGTAACAGTTACACAAGTCAAGTGCAAAATATAAATAAAAGTATATACACTAAATTATACAAATGTTGTATTATTTGACCAATTTTAAAGTTTTACTACATTTTCTCCCTGAAATCCACCCTGAAATTGGGATCAGGATAATCCTGTTTTTTTGGATCAAAGTTATCCAAATCCCACAGGAAAGTTTTGAACAACACAAACTGAAGGTTTGATCCAGATTTAAACTAGGATTGGATTACGTGATCTAATCCGATTTCAGAATCCTTCTTTCCCTTTTGAACAACCCATTTTCAAGATTTGATCCAATCCGATCACCAAAATCCGATCAGATTACCTTTGAACAACTGGCCCCTGGTTTTGACTACTGCCTGTTCCTGACTTCGATTCTGCCTTTTCCTCATAGCATTTGCCACTAATAAACTTTGGTTTATTTTTGATGTACCGTCTGCGCCTGAGTCCCTACAGCATCCTGACAGAGGGATTTCATATGAATTTGTTTTAAGCTCTCAATATCACTAATAACACTTCTTGCAAAGCTTATTTTAGGGAGAAACAAATGGCTGCAATCTTCGTTTATTATGTCAGTTTTTGTTTCCTCACAGCAAGAGCATCAACTGGTTTCTGTTTTCTTTTATTAGTTATAACATGATCCACTTCATTTTATTGCAACTGGTTTGTGTCAGTATATGCAATGTTTGTTTTGCCACATTTGGAGTGGCATATTCTCAGTATGCAGACACCAGTAGTTAAACATATTGTAGATTGTACATTGCAACAATGGTGACACAGATTTCAGTTTCTCTGCATCTAATTGTGTCCCTGTTTGGAGATATGGTACCTTTCAGTGTGGGCAGCCTAAATTTTTTATATATATTTGTTTTAAATGATTACAGTCAAGACAGAGTAAATTAACACACACAGCACAGAACGGATAAAGACGAGACAGAATAGAAAAAAAAAAGAGATAATAATAATTATAAATAGTAATAATTTAAAAAATAGAAACAATAATAATAAACAGGAAAAAAATAAATATATGGTAGCAATTCATGATTATGGTGTTACAGACAAGCATGACAACATACCCACAAAACGTACAGCCATGCCCCGAGAGGCCTACCTCAGAGGTGGCAGCAGCAACATCACCGAAATCAACACTATCTAACCCTCACCCATACATCTGTATTATATACTCACAGCCCCAAAACCTCACGCATACATCTGTATTATTATTTTCTCAAAGCCCTTGATCGAGTAAGTCTGAGAGGTCTGTTGGGATATGAATGTATATCAGCCTAAATTTGATTAAACATCTGCACACCCCAACAAAACAACGCTGACAGGAATTGAGAGGTAATCAACACAATAGGCAAGCGGGCCATTTGTCACCAAATAGTCTATTTTTATGCGCACCCAACAAAGAATTACATTTAAATCTAAAAAAGACATTAACTGTAATGCTGCATTAAGAAATATTATTTGACCAGCTGTCACAGGTGAATTGCCTCTGCAGAGACTACACAGTAAGCTGTTCAATAAATTCATACAGAGAACATATGAGTCTTTATTGGACTCATACTCTGTTAGAGTTGAATTAACACTGGACATTTCCCTGTGTATTAGTGCACTGGCCTTTACCTGCTTCCTTATGCAAAGCAGGGTTTTTTGTAAAATTTACATAAGATTCTTTAAAATTCTGATTTGCTTTCTAATACACCATGAAAATCAGGTTCCCTTATTAACAAGACACACAAAAAAAACATTCCTTAATGAACCATTCCAGGCGAAGATGCATTCAGCACCCAAATGGTAAGTTTTCATATGTACAAAACAATAGTTGTAGAACACAGCGAGTGAATACACTGCTCAAAAAAATGAAGGGAACACTTAATCATCACAGTATAACACCAAGTCAATTAAACCAAACCGGTCATGCTCGATGATGTTGCAGGCAGCATAAAATTTGCCACGGCGTCTCCAGACTCTTTCACGTCTGTCACATGTGCTCAGTGTGAACCTGCTCTCATCTGTGAAGAGAAAGGGGCGCCAATGGCGAACCTGTCAATTCTGCTGTTCACTGGCAAATGCCAATCGAGCTGCACGGTGCTAGGCTGTGAGCACAGGTCCCACTACAGGACGTCGGGCCCTCATGCCACCCTCATGGAGTCTGTTTCTGACAGTTTGGTCAGAAACATGCACACGAGTAGCCCGCTGGAGGTCATTTTGTAGGGCTCTGGCAGTGCTCCTCCTGTTCCTCCTCGCACAAAGGAGCAGATACCGGTCCTGCCGCTGGGTTGTTACCCTTCTATGGCCCTGTCCAGCTGTCCTTGTGTAATGGCCCGTCTCCCGGTATCTCCTCCACGCTCTTGAGACTGTGCTGGGAGACACAGAAAACCTTCTTGCGACGGCACGTATGGATGTGCCATCCTGGAGGAGATGGACTACCTGTGCAACCTGAATGGGCTACCAGTAGTGACAAGGGCACTAGCAAAATGCAAAACTAGAGAAAAATCCATCAGGAAGGATAAGGACCACCACCTGCAAAACCATTTACTTTTTGGGGGTTGTCTTGCTGTTGCCTCTCCTGTCCATCTGTTGTGACTTTAATTTGAACCAAAGCAGGTGAAATTGATTCACAATCGTTTACGCTTCCTAACTGGATTGATTGATATCCCAGAAGTTTAATTGCCTTGGTGTTATACTGTGTTGATTAAGTGTTCCCTTCATTTCTTTGAGCAGTGTAGTATCATAGAATTAATATATGATCAAAGAGAAGTAAAAAATAAAATGATACCTTTTTGCAATCTACCATCTTAAAATTATTAGGTGGACTTAAGCACCTGGTTGCTATAGAGACTCAGCAGAGAAAAAATCTAAATACATAGGTCAAAAGTTGGAAGATTTGCTAATAAGGTGCTTTGAAAGAGTGATCGGAGCAAAGAGGAAGCTAATTAGTAGAGTGCTTAGGATGCAAGAGGCAATGTTTTATGGTTAAAATGACCAATGGTCTCTATCAATACTGTGTATTAGTTAAGACACCAAAGGGAAATATTTTTCTTTACCACACAAGAAAACATGAACAAGCTCAGATTTGTCTTCGCAGCTCTGCATTAACCTGAGAGAAACCGTTACTTGGTTACACTCTAAGAAGATGAAAATGCTAGTTATTTTCAGATCTTTAGCCAGATAGGCTACAATGTGAATGTGTTTAAATGCGGAAGGTTCAACAGTAGGCTACCATACATCGACGCGATAGACGTATGCTGTTACTAAACTGTTCAACATGTTTGCATCTCATCATAAAGGCATTGGGCGCATTAATGGAGACATCGCTGGTATTGCTGCCATGTGTCAAGTGTAATGCCACAGTTAAAATTCCCGCCCCAATTTGTCAGGAACCCCCGCGCGCTACCAATGTCTGTCATGCGCTCGTGCCCTGCTTATAGACTGCCAGAAGTGCACTTCGGATGCGCAACCCAGACAGCCCCTCACTCTCACGTGTCGGATTTCTTCATGCTGTTTCTAATGATCTTGAAAAGGGAAGTTTAACTACTGGATTTCCATTTAGGTTACATCAGGTTACCTGTGGCAGCTCATGCATCTTAGAAAGAAAGGTACGTGTACGGCTGTTCATTTTCCGATTACGAGGTTTTGCTCATTCATAATATTTAACGGTAACACTTTTGCGCCATGAATCAGTTTAAGTAGGCTACATGGCCGAATTGCACCTGGAGTTTAAACCTAGGCTGTTTGTTCACGCAGCTTGAGACCGTTCTAATGTTGAGGCATGGGAACTTTCAAATGAGAGCTACTGTTTAACAGTCGAAAAAACGCGTTTGCAGTGCACAACCAAGACGCCCAAACCCGGGCACAAGCACAGATTGTATATTTAACATCGAGTCGCATGACCTGTCAGTGACGGTATTTTCATTTTTACATAAAGGAAGGGAATGGCACATTTCGTGCATGTCTAGATTTTTATAGCCTACACTCTTGTCTAAAACAATTAAAACGGTGCTTCATAATATTGATAGAAGCAACGGCGACATTGGAAACGTGACAACAGACTATCACAAGGCACCAAGACATAAAATATACTATAGCATATTAAGTTAATTTTCTGTTGGGTTCCCGAGTGGTACAATTCGCTCTCTACGTCTTGCTTTCCACATCTTGTCCACTTAAATATGTGTTTTAATAGTCTCTTCACATGTTATGTCCCCTATTCTATCCCATAAATTTGCAGATTAAATGCTCATGTCATTGTTTTGTGCAGTATGCCAATAGTTCGTTGCCTTTAACTGGTGTTATCGTAGCCTATAGCACATAGGCTCATAACAGTATTCACCCTTGCTCAAATAAGGCGTACAAATGTGAAGCATATTTAATATGAAAGCCAGTGAGCACTTTTGCACTGGTTGCTGTGAATGCGTTATTCGTGGTCTTGGTAGCAGCACCATAGGTTCACTGGCCTATTTCGTCCTTAAATAACCGCTTCGTGATGCTGGGGACAGATCTTTCAGCAAGGTGGAGTAATCACGACACCCTGAAACAAAAGAACACTCTTCGCTTTCCGAAGTAGAACTGGAAGATAGAAACCGCTGTTTTCTGTTCGTTTTCACTACGAGTTTGTCCAGAGGCGCAGACACCCAAAATAGAATTAGGTACAGAAGACGGGCTCAGACCATATAACAGATGTAAATCAACACCAAATAACATATATAAATCAGATCTTGGTTAGACCTCAGTCAGACCCCTTTGGCTTACTAACATTTTGGCATGTGTGCATGCATTGCTTGAATTTATGCACTAAACCAGTTATCAGTGAAAGGCTCGGCCACAGTGTGACCGGCACTTTTACACGTGTTGTCATATGCCGTATGGGAACGTTTATTTTAAGGGGTATAATGTTAAGTGATTTTCTTTCTGTAAATCACATATGATGGCTTGGGTGTCTGGGAGTAATTTCTCAGTCTGGCTAACCCAGGACGTCCTCATCATCGCTGTAATTTTTTCGTGATGTTGCGTGACGTCGTGCCAGCAGAAAGTAGAATATAGATAGTCACCTGGGCAATTATTGAACTGTTAAATGTATCCTATAGCCAATGTATATTTCAAAGACTCCTAATTACGACCGTACTGTAGGTATAATACCACCGTCGACGCAGACCCATGGTCCTGGCTCGTACGTTTGTTCCTGTCGTGAGCATCCATATCTGTCTCACAGCATGACGAACTCTTGTGGTGCACGTGCGGTCGAATGTTTTTTCCTCCTTGTCCCAGAGGGAAAGGTGTGTTACACTGTTGCAGCAAAACGCTAGCTGATAAATGTTTTTAATGGTGCGTCGTTTCCTGGAAATGCTGTATAGTCATACATGGGAAACCCACTTGCCTTAACCGGATTTAAACCTCTCACGCTACCTATGTCAGGATCTGAATCGTCCCTACTGCTTGTACATGCATGTGTTCCCTAGGGACTTAAGCATATGAATTACATACTTAGCCTACAGGAAACTAGTATTGCTGTTGGCAATGATAGGCAAAAATGCGATAACTGTTTACCACTAAAGCACAAGGCTGTCAGTGTTTTTATTTCGTTATTACACGGGAACAAAACGTAATTACTAGAAAATTATGCGTTATTACGAAATGACCTTACTCTCGACATTATGAGAAATGATCCAGTGCGCAAAAGCGGAATATGTTTGACTCAAAACACCACGATAAGCATAAAAATAAAACTGGATGCACTTGACAATACCTGCCATGATGTCAACCCACAATGTCGTCACACAAGTTGTTCAGGCAAACTTGTATGTTTTCTTCTAATAGCGAACTAATTATTTCGTATAACGTAACGTTTTATCGTAATTAGTACATGGTAATTTCTACATGGCAGCATTTCGTTTATATTTCTCCTAGATTCAAATTAATGACCATCAGACTGCAGTGCACGAGACATATGAAAGGGTCTTGTGACTCTTTGGGTTTTCTCCTGAAAAACATCAAATCGAAAATGACAGTATAATCTTAACAGTTCTCGGCGGTGTCTTTCAGACAAAGTGCTTTATCAATTGTACAAAGTCTCGGCCCCAGGCACACACTAGCATACTGTATATAGTATACAATATTTAACATACCGTATATAGCACTGGTATTCAAATGACGGTCGAGGTCCGAGAACTGCTGATTTTCCACCCCCCATTACCTGGGAGTCAGGTGTGAAGACAATCTGGCCAATCAGTGGCACTAATTGTTCAGTTAATTACCTGGGAGAACGAAAACCAGGGCCTCATTTGGATTCGAGGTCCAGAGTTGACTATGCATGGTATATAGTAATTAATTATACATGGTAATCGCTGATGATGGTGCTGCTGATAGTAATTGTGTTTATAACCAAGTTTTCACCTCAACTTCATTCTCTTCATAGTCAACCATCTGCATTTAATTTGTATGAATACATTTACTGTGCAGTTAGCACAATCAGATTGGAGGTGCCTGATCAAACAGAGGAGTCTGTTGATTTTTGATGAGGTGTGGACTACTCCACCAACTGAAGTCCTAGGTTTCAGCTACAACTAATTAGGCTGTGCACTGTGGGGTTGCTGGCCTCAGTCAGCACTATCATGGTAAGGATTATGGATGAACAATAATATCAGGGGCGTATTGGCTGATAAAATAAACCTTTTACGATAGGCAGATAAACTAAGATTATGGCTGATATGATGACACAGCATTCATGTGCCAGAGAGGCAGTGTATTTGATACGCTGCTGATGTTGTAGATTAAGTGGAAAACATACAAAAAAAGTAGCCTGATCATAGTTATTTGAACCTCTTATTTGTTATTTATTTTTAATGTATAATTTTTACCAGGCATACAGAAGTTATACAGACTGGAGCCTTTGTAGTATGGGCAGAAATAGAATTTGAATTGCATAACTTGTATTTGTCATGTTTAAACTGAGTTATTGCATTCAAAAATGTAATTTGAATTGCATAACCTAAATTATTGTATTTGTATTACTTACACCTGGCACTAAGCGGCAGTAACCCAAACACAAGTGTCTTTGCTAGTATCAGACTGACGCAGTCATCATTTTAATGTCCATTGCTCACGTTGTTTAACTAGCAAATTAACTTGCGCCCATAGTTAGTTAACTGGGCTGGTTGGTCTTAAGATGAGGTGTGGCCAGGACAATTTTTGGCGTATTGCTATCTTGAGGCAGCATTAAGCGTTTGCGCTAAGACCACCACAAACCAGGGGTCACATGTATAAAACTGAGTAAAAGAATGCATAAAAGAGCACTCAGGGTGAAGGTCGGAAATCTGCTTAAAAAAAGTTTTGCATTTTCTACCTCTGCCTTTCTGTCACGGTGTCGCCATATGACACGGACTCCAAACGTTGTGTACATATGGTGTACATCGTGTGCAGAGGTACGCAGATTCTCACAGCACATTATATTATACATCTGAATTTCTGTGTGGAAACTCGCTTACACGGCTTAAATCATGTCGCAGTTGTTTCAATGTTATTTTAACAGCGCAATATGAAGATAGTAGCCTAATATGCATCTACATAGGCGTGTGCACAACGCGCGTACACCCTCCTATCTGTTACACATGCATAAACATATAAACATGAAGATTACATTGTGAAATGGGGATAAATATTTTTCCACAAAATAAAACGGCTTCTCTCCCGGAATAGATGCATGTTGTCCCTAGAATTGCGGGAATGTGGGCTTGTTTTAAGGCATTAGGCTACCAGTAAAAACACATTGGTCATATTTACATAAGCAGGACAATTTAAAATAAGGGAAAACATGCGTAAACCTATGGGTTCCCAACCTGACAGCTTTAGTGTCATCATTAAGGTATTAAGGCAAAATAACGCAATATATGTTATTAATCAATATTAGAACACACGTAATATAGAAATTTGCCAGCCGAAATTCATTGCCTATGATCTGCCTGATAGGGGTGAGGAAAACAGGATCCAATAGCAGACGAGATAGAAAATAAACCAAAGTTGATTATAGGGGCAAGGCAGCAATCCGTGGTGCAAAACAGGCAGGGTCAGAAACGGGAAGGCACAGGAACAGTACACAAACGTAATCCAAAAGCAGAGTAGAGGGAAACAGGCAGAAGTCCAAAACCAGGGAAACTCACGAAAACAGGAAAATAAACAACAAGGAAAAGACTAGGAAAACAAATACAAAACTAACAGAAACTTGGGAAACAGATACTGAAAAGAACAGACAACTCTGGGGGGGAAGCAGGTACTTGGGAAAAGGTTCATAGCGACACAGAGGCAAAAAAAAAACGGTGACGAACTTGCGACAAAGGACTGAAAGCAGAGTATAAATACACTGAAGGAGACAAGAAACAATGAGGATCAGGTGTGAGGAACTGGGAAGGACAAATGACAGACAGGTGCACATAATGAAACAATGAGGAGAGCAGATAATAAAATAACAAGGGAGAACATAAGACACAAACTGGAAACAGATACATAGAGATAACATGACATGGACTCCAATAAGACACAAGCATACAATAAGGGATAGGAAAGTAGAAACGAGAGTCAGCTGTAGTTAAGAGAAACCAAAGAAAGATAATTAGTGATAGAACAGGCAGAAAGAGAGACAGCTGCAGCGAGGAGAGTTTGTAAGTTAGTAGAAAACCCTGATTCTATGGCGTTAGTAGATTAGTATTATATACAAGTTAGTCATTAGGAGATTAGTAGACACTAATTCTAAGATGTTAGTGGTTGTTAGTTAATTAGTATTTGTGGCAAAGTCGAGTGCCACCTCTCAAGAACTGGAGACACACAGAATATTTGTTAACCTTTTCGCGCGTAAGTTCCAAAATATTTTCAACGGCCCCAAAGCGTGAGTTTTTTTTCTGTGTGCAACAGCTGTTCTAGAATTCGACTGTTACATCACAGCACTAGCCTTCGCACGGTTGAGAGTTAGCTAATATTAGCACACACACATACATACATATACATAGCCTACACTATATATATATATATATATATATATATATAATATATAACAACACTAGATGACTCTCAGTATGTGTGAGGCGACGAGGGACAGTCATCATCTGACTCCGTAGCTAACTGCACCGTCTTTCATTTGCATCAATAAAAATATCTGTCAGCTAATTGTTTGTGTGGTGAAAATGTTTTTTTTAATTTTTTTTAAAATTTGTTTCTGATTTTTTCCCTTTTTCTCCCAATTTAGTAGCCAATTGAACCCCTATTCTATTTCAATTCCCCCCGTGTAGCAACCGCTAGAGAACCACCGCTGCACACCCCGTCTATCGGTACTTTATAGGAAGGATGCTACGTCCTCTACAGGGCGCAGCTCCTGACCGTGACACGCCCTGGGTTCTATCGTGCGCAGTGGCTCTCTCCGAGCCCCTCCCCCCACCCGGAAGCGACTGCCAATTGTCGCTTCCACAGGCCACCGGCCACGCTCGGCTGTGGCAGGACCGGGGCGCGAACCCCGATCCTCGGAGTACAACTCGCTGACTGAAAGTCAGCGGTCTTTACCGCTGTACCACCGCGGCGGCTATGTGAAAATGTTTTTATTTTTAATATTTTTCGCATGTTTTCAAATAGTTGTTACAAGTGGTGTATTCCGATTCTAGCAACCATTGCAATGGACACCCATGATGTTGGTAAAGTACATTTTTGAAGGTTGTACGTTACTGCTCACCATATGCTATGAGATGCTATTTATCTCTGATAAAGCTAATAACACAGGCGCAGCCATACAACGTAATCTCTGGTCCAACCAAAGATGATAACGTGACAAGATAACTCACTTCCAGGTTAACTTGTTTGAGAATTGATATGGTTACAGTTGGGAGCAAGTGGAGCATCTCTTCATCATGTATCATCTTTGGTTGAATGCGGAAAAACAAGATGGCAGCATCGCAAACCAATATTAGCTTACTGCCGGATTATTTTTGAAAATGCGTTTTTCGAGTATTTCGTCAATTATTTTGATCACGGATGAGTTTACCCATGATGTAAAACATTGTAAAGTGTAATCGCTATAAGATTGTGTATATTATATTTTCTGTCAGCCCGTAGTTAGCTCATTTTGACAGCTTGGTTAGCACTGACGTTAGCAAACTGTAGCTAAATCAACGTTATAGGCTAGGGGGTATTTGCTGCTTACATTACTTCTGTGAAAGTGTGAACGTCTGCATAAACAAATAAATGTAAATGTTGTAAAGATGTTTATTTGGTACAATGTTTTTGTGGAACAGTGTGTTTAGTCCTAGGGTTAGCCCACAGGTTTATTGTTGCGTCATTCGTAAATAGACGATTTGTGAATGCGCATGTAAGTGAGATCGTCGGTATAATACAGCTACGTAGTAACCCATATGCATACACTGCAAATTAAAATAGATGACTATTCGGATAACAACTAACATTGACATAGTAACATTTGCATTTCAGTACAACAATAAACGACTAGGTACCGCACTGGAATCATGTTTGCACTTTTACATTAGGATGCAATTGTTAGCTTGTGAGGTTAAAAACCACCAAACTGCTAAGATAGCTCAGTGTTGATGTAACGAAGATATTCGATGCACAGCAATGTGTCATTTATCGTTCATTTCAGCTTCTGAAATCGCAAATTTATGGTTTATTTTCCATAATATACACACCTCTGTGACATGTCTAAACCGTGTTTAGCCGGCAGTAAACCATTGTGACCGCATTCTCAATGGAGCGTTCCAGTGATACGTTCTAATCACATATTTGTGATGGTACGCGTTTGGGCCATGTCTGGAATGATCACATATTTGTGATGGTACGCGCGAAAGGGTTAACCACACCGTGGGTTTTTATTTCTTTAAACTTTTTCTTTTCCGGCTCTGGCTTTCCGGAGCGTTTCCTTCTCTGTTCACAGCCAGCCCCGATTGTCCGCCCGCCTCTCTCTTTTCAAGCCCCGGCTCACTGTCACAGCAATCAGAAACAATTAAACCATTATTCAATTACGGTTCCCCGTGACACTGATTAACTTATGACAGCTGTGGCTCAGGGTCCGAGAGCCGCTCAGCTCTCCCTCTCTCTGCAAGCAGAGGCTAACCATGCCCACCCTGCCACAGTATTATTTACAATGAAGTAATTAGTAATGAAGGAAGTGCATGACAGTGAAAACCAAAATACAGTGAAAACCAAAATCCCCACATACTCCGGAAAAGTGTGACGAAGACAGGGAGTGACAGTAATACAAAACACAGAATAGTGAAACCACAAATAATCAGAAACATAAATACATAATCAGAATAAATAAACAAGTAAAAAATACAAAACAGACAGACAGAATCTCAGAACATAACACTGCCTGCTGTGAGAACAGCCTCATGGAATTGATGTTTGATTGTATAATCAAACGTAATTTGTTAAACAAGCAGGCTAATTTGGCTTTTTCTAAGCTGAGAGGGAAGCCATGTGTTGGTGGCTTATTCCCAGCTGCTGCAGGTGTTATAAAGAAATTAAACCACATATATTTTGTAAAATAACAGCCCTGGTGTAAGCTAATGTTCCTGTTTACCCGTTATGTTATATTATATTTCTTGGAAATAGTTTTGTTGGGAATTACCGGGAACCCATGCTGCATGCCGGTGTTAAACCCTAATGTTAAAGATTATTATTGTGTATATTAAAACATGTCATAATGGTGAGTCTGAATAATATTGATCCTAAATATTGATCCATATATTCTTTGCTCGCACACCTTAACCTTGAGCACGAGCAGTTCTGTTTTACCAACTGTAAATTGCTTTTTTTGCAGTCTTATTAAATCTGCCATTATATTAGCAATCCGCCAAGGTGCAAACGCAGGTGGCTTTTAACCCCTTTGCGCAGAGGCTTAATGTTACCCATTTTCGTCTGTTTTGTACCATTCTGTTTAAAGCTTTATAACTCCAGATATCAATGTAACACAAACACCAATAATGGCTTGAATTAAAGAAGACCCTAGTACCATGTATTATCATGCCTTAAATTAAATTATTTTCATAACTCAGATGTAAATTATGGGCAGTGAATGCACAACCCCTGATGAAAAACAAAGTTTCACCACAGTTTACAGTGACCACCTGAGAGTCAAATATGTGAATATGGTTAAAATTTACACTTTCTGGTTTGCAAACCTCCTGTCTGCCTGTCTACAAAATATGAAAGTATTACTGCTCAGATCATGAGAGGCCATTTGAACCTTGTACCTTGGTGTCCAAAAATCTACCCAAACTGGATAATTGTGCATCATAGTAATTCAGGAGATAATCAAAATTTTTCAACAGATAAACTTTTTTAACTTGTTGAAAATATATTTGCATCTAAACATCAAAATTTGTGTTTGGTAGATTATTTCTCTGTTGTAACAATGCTTCTTGGCAATACATTTTATACCGTTGGAAAGCCTGTTTATTTCCCTTTTAAATGGTGCCCCATTTGTAAGGAACATGCATTTGTGGGATGAGCAGCACAGCTGAGTATGTGGATTGCGCCCATGTAAAATTAGCCAAATCTTCTCTGCCAATGCCAAACAGCTTATTCTGCTGTTGCTAGTGACTCTTGTTTGGTGTTGTTTGGTGGATTGGATGATTGAAGTCTATCAGTAACAAGGAAGAAACAAGACATATTGGCAATTTTACAATTTATTAATTTAACAAACAGTCAGGAGCCTCAGTAGCGTGTGGAAGAACCATACACAGCCACAACAGCCTGGCACCTCCTCCTCATGCTGGTCACCAGCGTGGTCACACACTGCTGTGGGATGGCATTCCACTCCTCAACCAGGATTTGTCGCAAGTCAGCCAACGTGGTTGTGTTGGTCACTCTAGCACGAACAGCACGCCAAAGCTGATCCCACAAGTGTTCAATTGGGTTGAGGTCAGGACTGTTGGCAGGCCATTCCATTCTCTCTACTCCCAAATTCTGGAGGTAGTCTCTGATAAACCCCGCTCTGTGGGGGCGAGTGTTGTCATCTTGGAGGATGGAGTTCGGTCCCAGACTGTGGAGATATGGGATTGCCACTGGTTGCAGAATCTCATCTCGATATCTCTCTGCATTGAGATTGCCTCCAATGATGACAAGCCTCGTTTTTCCAGTGATGGAGATGCTGCCCCACACCATCACACTGCCGCCACCAAAAGGTGTTCCTCTATCGGTGCAGCAATCAGCATAGCGTTCTCCCCGTCTTCTCCACACTTTGACCCTACGATCCAACTTCCGTAGGCAGAATCTGGACTCATCGCTGAACATAACGTTCCTCCACATGTTCAGGTTCCAGTGCAGGTGTTGCCGACACCAGCGCAAACGAGCCTGACGGTGAAGGGCAGTCATGGCAGGCCTCCTGGCAGCCCTATGAGCCCGGAGATTGGCTGCGTGCAGTCTGTTCCGGATTGTCTGGGCCGAGAGCTGTGTGCCATATCGTCCTGAAAACCTTGACTGCAAATCTGTAGAAGACAGCCTACGGTTCCTAAGTGCTGAAAGGGTGAGGAACCGGTCTTCTTGGGGTGTCGTCTTCTGTCTCTGACATCCCCCGTTTCATGGAACTTGGCCTTCAGTTTGGAGATGGTACTCGGGCTCACTCCAAATAATGCCGCAACTTGCTTTTGCGGAACACCAGCTTGAAGTTGCCCTATCGCACGGGCCTTATCGAGGTCAGACAAACGTGGCATGCCGATTCTTGGAGCAGACACCAATTGACCACTGTAGCAGGGCCCATGCTCACAGGTGCTGCCAATCAGGTGCCAATCAGGCAGCTGATTGTCAGCACCTGGGGGTACCGGAAGCTCAAAACAAGAGTCAATGGGTGTGTTTACATGCACTCAATATTCCGATAATATTCGGAATATGGCTGTTATCGGGTTATTCAAATTGTCATGTAAACGCAATATTACGAAAAGCTTTTTCGGAAAAAAGCAGTTATCGGAATATGAGAAATCCGATAACTACACCTGGATTTCTGCCGTGTTTTTCGTTTTATTGGTTGCATGTAAACGCTTATTCCGATCTCGGTCGTATTTTTAAATCTGCGCATATGCGTGTTTGACAGCAACAGCCATTCCGGATATTGTTAGTAACGTAATGCTAACGTCAAAACAGTTGAGAGGTCAGAGAGAGATGTCAACCAACGGGAGAAGTCATTTCTGGAGCGAGGAGGAAACCCTCCTGATGTTATCCGAAATAATAAAGAGGAATATACTTCATCTCATAGATGGGGAAAAAGTTAGAAATGCGGAAATAATGAGCACGTTTATATGCACTCAATAATGCTCTTATGGTTTCGTCGTCATATGGTAAATTAATTCACCGATTCAGAATGGAGAGGCAACTTCAGTATGGCTCGGAGATCATTTATAAAACTTTGTGGTTTGGTACAGAACATAATGAGCCCTGACGAAGTGACAGTGCGTCCAGCTGTACCTCTTCAAATGCGAGTCGCAATAGCGCTGTACAAAGTCGGTAGCTGCGGGGAGTACAGGCTGATAGCGAACCAGTTTGGTGTCCACAAGTCTACGGTCTGAATTGGTGAATTAATTTAGCACCACTCTCTCCCACCAGTCCTTGCTCTTAACGCGCATCCAGCACGACCGGGTCCTTAACAGTGCTGGAGGAAGGCCTATTCTGGGTCCAATAATCAGCGCTTGTTGTAACGTTAAAGCTCTTCGTCGTCTTCTGCTCATAACACAGAAAGCTTGAAAGACAGTGCTAGTTGCCAACCGCAACCATAACATCTGCCATATGACGACGAAACCCATAAGAGCATTCCTGTCTAACGTTGCCATGTTTAACGTTACTTTCTTATACGTTATTGGCTACTGTTCTTTCTTATGTAACTAACGTTAGGCTATAGTTAACGTGTTTACTAACTTACGGTTACGCATACCAACCCGCGTGCTGTTTCTAGCAACCCAACAGGAAGTATAGTCACGTTATGTATAAACGTTAAAATATGTAATTTATAATATATAACGTTAGGCTAATATATGTTTCTAATTTACGTTTGAGTTACACATCGCGTTCAGGGAAAGAAATCAGAATATTGACAGAATCATGTAAACCTGGATTTTTCCCATTATCGCATTACTTAAGTGCATGTAAACGCATTTATCGTATTATTGCCATGTTCGGAATACTCCCAGTTATCGGAATATTGAGTGCATGTAAACGTGCTCAATAGCAACAGCAGAATAAGCTGTTTGGCATTGGCAGAGAAGATTTGGCAAATTTGTCATGGGCGCAACCCACATACTCAGCTGTGCTGCTGATCCCACAAATGCATGTTTCTTACAAATGGGGCACCACTTAAAAGGGAAATAAACAGGCTTTCCAACGGTATAAAATTTATTGCCAACAAAGAAATAATCTACCAAACACAAATTTCCGAACTTTTTGTTCGATGTTTATATCATTAGATAATTTCCAACTTTTGCAAAAGATTAGGGGAATGGTTATAGGTGTCTAAAAACCTACCCAAACCTTTCCAAACCCATGAAAACCCATGGAAACATATGCAAAGTATCCAAGCCATCCAAAGCTATCCACGCTATCCAAACATGAACACAGCTTTAGTGTCCATTTGAAGCACATTATTATGTCCTATGAGGAGGCAATTAATTAGGGGAATGACCCTTAGATATCAATGTCCTTGTCTCAGTTTAGATTCCAGTGCCAAAAATGTCCAACACAGACCTGTTCTCAGCATAAAAGGTAATTTATTATCAACCAGACATACTAACTATGTATGAGAACATGCACACAATTTACAGCGTCATATGAATTACTACAGCTATTACTATTACAACTACTATAATTATCACCTATATAACCATATGACAGGCCAAGGATTACTGTCCGGGACAACTAGCTGCCATGTCATCCATTTATGTCCCTATATTAGCTATGCTGTTTCACCCAACGTAATGAATGGCTAGGCCACACATGAAAGTGTCTACTATAGTGTAGTATAAATTCCCAGTAAGTTACAGTCTAGTCATAATAGATTGACTGCTCACCACCATTGTCATTACTTTTGGTATACAAATCCAAGTCGCCTCAGGCAGGGACTTTTTTCTACAGACTCCCCATACAATACCTAATAGGTTGCTAGCTAACTAGGTATAAACTAAATTAAACCAAAATAAGAGAGACTAGATGTCCTTTAATTCTAAATTCAGCACCACTAATGTAAAACGCTGTGACATAAACAATAATAACACAACCTAGCTAACCTTTCGGTGAATACAACACCATAAAACACACACACACACACACACACACACACACACACGCACACACCTTGTACACAAGGCAACACTTAGCTATGGAATCCATGCTGTCTGCTTCAGATGAAGAGTCATGGATGTAAATCTTCTTATCTGAATCCAGAGGACGACTACAGCATCCAGCAGTTTCAAGCACTGAAAATCTTTTTGTCATTTCGCCATTGTACAAACAAAACGATTTCTCACCGGAGTTCACTAGTGTTACGGCTCTCTTGCTCCGCTGGCCGTTAGTAGGCCGGTGGGTGGAGTTGGAGAGTCGACTGATTATAAGACACACCTGTATTAAGTCTTTTTTGCCCTATTTAACTCATGTTTGTTTGGGTTTTTTGCATCTTACAACACTCCCTATGATACCTTTCACTCATTCCAGCATATGCATACACAACTGATAACTTACAGACTTCCACGCCTCATGTTTTACTTTATTTTGTACGTGTTTTTGCTTAAATTAAATCAATTTACATCTGCTCAGTAATTTCCCTGTGTGGTCTACCTGCATTGTCATGGCTCTACGAGCCAGGTCATGACACTAGCGATGCATATGCACTCTTTTGCGCAAAACCACGGAGACGCAGACACTTAAATGGTGCGTGCTGTTTAGAAATATGCTTGTGACACGCACAGCCCTGACAATCGCTCCCAACTGTCTAATGACTAATGATTATACCTCTTTGGAAAGCTTAGAATGTGTTCTTTTTGGATGTTAAGGCTGTCAATCAATTACAATTAGTTCCGAGACATTACTTTTCCCAATTTTAATTGGGTAATGTTCTGCAGACTAATTTCAATTTCGCCCATGTTGAAACTTACACTGTACACCAAAAGGCAGAAAATAACTACAACATCTTAGAAAGGACGTATGTGGCTTAAACAATGCAGGTAAGATCATGACTTTATTTCATACTTTATGATAGATTTTCATAGGAAATTATGTGATGATGACAGAAATTCACTCTAATAAGTGAACAGTTTAATTTTGTTATGTTCTGAGTCTGTTTTGTTATTTTGTCATGTTTAGTAATTGTCAGTTTCGGTAGCATACACTTCCATGTTTTCCGCAGCCTTGCGTTCTGTGCTGTATCTCTCGCTTCCTCTCACGGGTTTTTACTTTCGTTTCTGTACACTTCGTTTGTATTACCCTGCACTACTAATTATTATATAGGACTTATTTATTACTAACTGGCTAAACACGGGGGTGGTTAACTAATCTACTAACGTCAGGGTTTAATAGAATTATTACTAACACAAACTAACAATTTAGTTCTCATCACGTTTCCACAGCTGTTTAGTGTTTCCTTACGTATCCAGTCATTGTCTTGTTAACTAATTTACTAACGACAGGGCTAGGATAGGATAACTACTAACGATTTACTAATTGCCTTGTTACTTGTCTCAGCTCTCAAGCTGTTTTCCATTTCCTGCTATTCTCAAGCTAAGTGTTTGCACCTGTCTACACATGCATTTATACCTGCTGTCTTTGTTCCTCGTCGCGAGTTCGTCTTACTAAGTATTGTTAACGTTAGTCTGTTGCCTGTTTTTTCCTCCGAGTTTTCTATAGCTGTTTTTTCCGAGTCAGTGTTTCTTGTGTCTAGTTGTTGGTTTCTGTTGTTCGTTCTCTTGTTTAGTTTTTCGTGTTATTGATTTCCCGGCTTCGACCTCAGTCCGTGTTCTCGCTACCCTGCTGCTGGATTCTGATTTTGTACCTCTGCCGTGCCTTCATGTAATCGACCCCTGCCTGTCTTGACTTCCCCCTGGACTTTGATTTTGTACCTTACTGGAATAAACATCGTTTTTGTTCATTCCTGCCTGCTACTGGGTTCCTGTTTTCACCGGACATAACAGTACGTAACAGGACCCAGCAGGCCCATCTACACTATGGAGATCGACCCCTTCGGCTCAGATTCCCATGAGGAATACCTCATGGGGATCTGGGGGCAAAATCCGGAGATTGCCCGCCGTCATGCCGACCACCACCCATCACCCCGGACTCCTCAACCCAGCTCCCACTCCATTAGGCTCGGAGTTATCTCTCTCCATCAGGACAGCTCCGAGCCTAGCCACAACCTGAAACCATCTACCTTTAACGGTACCCGTCTTGCCTTTTGCCCGGGGGGCTATGGGCCCGGGAGGAAACGATGGGGTCCTGGTTCCCGGCTCCGTCGACGGGCTCAGCCACCCGTTGACGGAGGATCCATCGTCTTTCCTTCCCAGCCCAAGCCTCCTGTCCCGTCCCGTTCCACGCCTCCTGTCCCGCCCCGCCCCAGTTCTCCTGGCCCGTTCTGTCCCAAATCTCCTGTTCCGTCCCGTCCCAGCTCTCCTGTCCCGTTCCGTTCCAGCTCTCCTGTCCCGATCCGTCCCAGCTCTCCTGTCCCGATCCGTCCCAGCTCTCCTGTCCCGATCCGTCCCAGCTCTCCTGTCCCGATCCGTCCCAGCTCTCCTGTCCCGTTCCGTCCCAGCTCTCCTGTCCCGTTCCGTCCCAGCTCTCCTGTCCCGTCCCGTCCCAGCTCTCCTGTCCCGTCCCGTCCCAGCTGTCCTGTCCCGTCCCGTCCCAGCTCTCCTGTCCCGTCCCGTCCCAGCTCTCCTGTCCCGTCCCGTCCCAGCTCTCCTGTCCCGTCCCGTCCCAGCTCTCCTGTCCCGTCCCGTCCCAGCTCTCCTGTCCCGTCCCGTCCCAGCTCTCCTGTCCTGCTCCGTCCCAGCTCTCCTGTCCCGTCCCGTCCCAGCTCTCCTGTTCCGTCCCGTCCCAGCTCTCCTGTCCCGTCCCGTCCCAGCTCTCCTGTCCCGCTCCGTCCCAGCTCTCCTGTCCCGCTCATGGGGATCTCATGGGGATCTGGGGGCAAAATCCGGAGATTGCCCGCCGTCATGCCGACCACCACCCATCACCCCGGACTCCTCAACCCAGCTCCCACTCCATTAGGCTCGGAGTTATCTCTCTCCATCAGGACAGCTCCGAGCCTAGCCACAACCTGAAACCATCTACCTTTAACGGTACCCGTCTTGCCTTTTGCCCGGGGGGCTATGGGCCCGGGAGGAAACGATGGGGTCCTGGTTCCCGGCTCCGTCGACGGGCTCAGCCACCCGTTGACGGAGGATCCATCGTCTTTCCTTCCCAGCCCAAGCCTCCTGTCCCGTCCCGTTCCACGCCTCCTGTCCCGCCCCGCCCCAGTTCTCCTGGCCCGTTCTGTCCCAACTCTCCTGTTCCGTCCCGTCCCAGCTCTCCTGTCCCGTTCCGTCCCAGCTCTCCTGTCCCGATCCGTCCCAGCTCTCCTGTCCCGATCCGTCCCAGCTCTCCTGTCCCGATCCGTCCCAGCTCTCCTGTCCCGATCCGTCCCAGCTCTCCTGTCCCATTCCGTCCCAGCTCTCCTGTCCCGTCCCGTCCCAGCTCTCCTGTCCCGTCCCGTCCCAGCTGTCCTGTCCCGTCCCGTCCCAGCTCTCCTGTCCCGTCCCGTCCCAGCTCTCCTGTCCCGTTCCGTCCCAGCTCTCCTGTCCCGTCCCGTCCCAGCTCTCCTGTCCCGTCCCGTCCCAGCTCTCCTGTCCCGTCCCGTCCCAGCTCTCCTGTCCTGCTCCGTCCCAGCTCTCCTGTCCCGTCCCGTCCCAGCTCTCCTGTTCCGTCCCGTCCCAGCTCTCCTGTCCCGTCCCGTCCCAGCTCTCCTGTCCCGCTCCGTCCCAGCTCTCCTGTCCCGCTCCGTCCCAGCTCTCCTGTCCCGCTCCGTCCCAGCTCTCCTGTCCCGCTCCGTCCCAGCTCTCCTGTCCCGTCCCGTCCCAGCTCTCCTGTCCCGTCCCGTCCCAGCTCTCCTGTCCCGTCCCGTCCCAGCTCTCCTGTCCCGTCCCGTCCCAGCTCTCCTGTCCCGTCCCGTCCCAGCTCTCCTGTCCCGTCCCGTCCCAGCTCTCCTGTCCCGTCCCGTCCCAGCTCTCCTGTCCCGTCCCGTCCCAGCTCTCCTGTCCCGTCCCGTCCCAGCTCTCCTGTCCCGTCCCGTCCCAGCTCTCCTGTCCCGTTTCGTCCCAGCTCTCCTGTCCCGTTCCGTCCCAGCTCTCCTGTCCCGTTCTGTCCCAGCTCTCCTGTCCCGTTCCGTCCCAGCTCTCCTGTCCCGTCCCGTCCCAGCTCTCCTGTCCCGTCCCGTCCCAGCTCTCCTGTCCCGTTCCGTCCCAGCTCTCCTGTCCCGTTCTGTCCCAGCTCTCCTGTCCCGCTCCGGTCCATGCCTCCTGTCCCGCTCCGGTCCATGCCTCCTGTCCCGCCCCGGTCCATGCCTCCTGAGCGATGCAGCCGTCGCCGCCGGTCCCCTGAGCGATGCAGCCGTCGCCGCCGGCCCCCTGAGCGATGCAGCCGTCGCCGCCGGCCCCCTGAGCGATGCAGCCGTCGCCGCCGGCCCCCTGAGCGATGCAGCCGATGCAGCCATCGCCGCCGGGCCCCTGAGCGATGCAGCCGTCGCCGCCGGCCCCCTGACCGATGCAGCCGTCCTCCTGAGCGGCCCTGTCTGTGCAGCCGTCCTCCTGAGCGGTCACTCCTGCGCCGCCGTCCTCCTGAGCGGTCACTCCTGCGCCGCCGTCCTCCTGAGCGGTCACTCCTGCGCCGCCGTCCTCCTGAGCGGTCACTCCTGCGCCGCCGTCCTCCTGAGCGGTCACTCCTGCGCCGCCGTCCTCCTGAGAGGTCACTCCTGCGCCGCCGTCCTCCTGAGAGGTCACTCCTGCGCCGCCGTCCTCCTGAGCGGTCAGTCCTGCGCCGCCGTCCGCCTGAGCGGCACTGTCTGCGCCGCCGTCCGCCTGAGCGGCACTGTCTGCGCCGCCGTCCGCCTGAGCGGCACTGTCTGCGCCGCCGTCCGCCTGAGCGGCACTGTCTGCGCCGCCGTCCGCCTGAGCGGACGCTTTCTGATGTGGTACAGTAGGATGTTTGTGACGTAGACCCCAGGGTCTATGCCACTAGGGTCACTGCACAAAGGGGTTTTAATGGGAGATGACACATGGTTTATTGCATGTTATGCCAAAGACACAGTCATAATTAATGAAGAGGCTACGTTCAGCCCAATTGCACCTTGCACCTTACTTTGTGATCAAAATATGTACCCTCTAACTAGCAAAAGTGGAGTTGGACACGCCCTAAATGCACTTGCGCCATGCCTTTTAGACTATGTGCTAAGATCTTCAAGATAAGGCTCTTTAACACCGGCATGCGGCATGGGTTCCCAGTCATTTCTGACCAAACTATTTCCCATATCCCAGAAATATAATAACTGGGAAACAGGAGATTAGAACAGTTTTGTTATTTTACAAAATATATGCGGTTCAATTTCGTTTTAACACCTGCATCAGCTGAGCATATAAACTGCCAGAACTTGGCTTCCATCTCAGCTTAGAAAAAGGCAAATTTGCCTGCTTCTTTACAATGTTATACAATGTTTTATATTGTCCTGCTTATGGAAATATGACCAATGCATTTGCCTTAAAACAAACCCACTTTCCCGCGATTCCAGGAACAACATGCGTCTATTCCGGGAGAGAAGATTTTTTATTTTTGGAAAAAAATATTAATCTCCATTTCACAATGTAATAATGTAATGTAATAATGACATTTTTATGTTTATGATCGCCGCTGTGTGTGTAACAGACAGGAGGGTGTACGCGTTTTTCTATGTAGATGCATATATCTTAATATTGCGCAGTTAAAATAACCTTGAAAAACTGTGACTAACGCTGCGTTCACACATCCAGCAACTTCGGTCGCCCAGTCGCCGGAAGTCCATTCATTCTCTATGAAGCTGAGCGACGGTCAGCGACCTGAGCGACTAGAAAACTGAGCGACCAAAATCGGCCGATAAATGTTGCCCGAAACTTTACTTTTGAGCGACCATCGGCCGTAACAGCCAATCAGAGTTCCGCACTTCATATTTCTCCAACCGATACGAAACCATTTCGTGAAAAGGGGTCCCACTGTTGCCAGCAGCCGGTCGAACTGCTCACAATCCAGCCGAAAATAACGCTGGAAGCGGTCCCCGTCCAGGCGGAGTTCCTGCACCACCCGGTGAAATTCTCCGAGCTGCTGGCGGCGTTGTACGGTGCTATGCACCCACAGCCTCCGGCGTAAATAAATTAGGGCGACAGCAAGCAGTTTTTTTTTCCGGTTCATTTTCCAAAGTGGTAATCATGAAGCTGAAGACTCAATTTATAGTAAAAAATATCCCTCCAAAACATTAAAATAAAGGAGGAAAGAATCTAATTGGAAGTTTAATATCATTTCATGAACGTAATCTACGTAATATTGCCTATCAAACTAAGCTAGGCGAAATAGGGTTAGCAGCGGTAACAACAGTAAATAATTTATATATTATCATTGTATAATTATCAGTGTCATAACATAACCTTAAAGGATATATGTGGCAGTTCTACCAATATCACATTGAGCCCAAACTACATGTTGAGTTTTATACATATATCTATCTATGTATCTATATAGATAGATAAAGATCACTAGCTCGCGACAAAAATAGATATAGGCTAGCCTATCGCTAGCTAGCGAGAACACATCATTATCAGTGTCATGGCATAACTATAAAGAATAGGATGCATTGCAAATATGTCTTTGTTATACGTAGGCTACTGCCGTTGTTTATCTGTATCAAAAAATTGTAGCAGCACGAACTGACTTGGATGACACAACGGGAAGCTCTTGCCCTGCCCCCAGCCTAGTAGAATTGACCGACTCAGCGACCAGTCGATCGCTGTGTGAACACAGCGTTAAGATCAGGTTTGTGGTGGTTTTAGCGCAAGTGCTTTCTGCTGTCCCAAGATAGCACTACGCCAAGAATTATCCTGGCCACACCTCATCTTAAGACCAACCCGCCCAGTTAACTTGTTATGGGTGCAAGTTCACTTATTTAAACAAGTTTATTTAAACAATGTGAGCACTGGATGATAAAATGACACCTGCGCTGGTCTGAAACTAGCAAAAACACTTGCATTACATTACATTACATTACAGGCATTTAGCAGACGCTCTTATCCAGAGCGACTTACACAACTTCTTACATTTATCCATTTCTATACATCTGGATATATACTGAAGTAATTCAGGTTAAGTACCTTGCTCAAGGGTACAACGGCAGTGTCCTACCTGGGAATTGAACCTGCAACCTTTTGGTTACAAGCCCAGTTCCTTAGCCATTATACTACACTTGCGTTTTGGTTACCGCCGCTTAGCGCTGGGTGTAAAATAGGGCCCCCAGAGTTTCTGCCTGTACTACATGACCTGGCAAGCTATTCCACACGGCGACTACTCTGTGCGAAATTGACCTTTTTCTGATTTCAATCTATGCCACCTCGCAGGGGTGTCATGATAGGTGGGGCGAGAGTATGGGAGTGGGCCCCTATTTCACACAACACAACAACCCCCACCCATGAAAAAAAAATTGCAGCGAATACAATGCATTTGAATGAGCAGGAGATAATAGTAACGCGTTAAAAGTGAAGACGCAACCAGCGACTACAAACATTTGCCGTGGACATTAACTGCTACTGTCAATAGCTCTGCTATAAGGCAGGGGGGCGGGAAAATGAAAATTTTAGGACGATTCTAAGAAATGATTCGATAAATTTTTTTCAAACATGTGGAACCATATCGTGCAGTTTCAATTTTTTTATATTTGGTTGCATATCCTTTGGCTTTGCATGCCATGACTTCCTGATGTCTGTGACCCAACAACATCAAAAGACTCTTGAAATCTTATTTTCTGGTACTATTACAAGCGGTATTATAACATCTCCGCAGTTTGGGTTTGGGTTAATTACCTCAATTCGCACTGGCTATCAACTGCAAGCATGAACTTACATGTTTGCAGTAAACAGTTTTTTAGTCAAGTCTCTGTCGCACCTGTCCACTTCCCAAGTGGTACCCCAAATACCGTACCTCCGCTCTGCCTATCGCACACTTCTTTGGGTTAGCCGTGAGTCCCGCCTGTCTCAGGGACTCCAGCACCGCCCCCACATGCCGCACATGCTGAGCCCAGCTGTTACTGTGGATGATGATGTCATCCAGATAGGCTGCAGTGAAAGCCGCATGCGGACGCAGCACCCTGTCCATGAGACGTTGAAATGTGGCAGGGGCTCCGAATAACCCAAACGGAAGTGTCCGGAATTGGTAAAACCCGTCCGGAGCGGAGAAAGCCGTTTTTTCCTTGGACTCTGGAGACCAGGGAATCTGCCAGTAGCCCTTGGTCAAATCCAGTGTCGAAAAGAAACGAGCTGTGCCCAGCCGATCCGATAGGTCGTCGACCCGAGGCATTCCCCAACTGGATCGGAAGCGGAGGTGGGCGGCCCGACCAGCTGCCCCACCTCCATGAGCGGACAATCGCGGCGCAGGTGGCCTGGTCGCCCACACCGCCAACACTCCAGTCCAAGTGTCTGAGGATCTCCGCGTGGGCCGGAATGCACCGCCACTGAGCCTGAGTGGGGAGAAGAGGGCGGAACGTTACGGGGGCTGACATAACGGAAGGAGGGGTTCTGGGGACGGGAAACAGAAAGGGGGGGCGGAGTGAGGGGCAAACTTCTTCCTGGGCGCCGGCTCCAGCTTCTGCTGCTGGGTGAAGGGATGTTGTGCCAGGTGGTCCTCCGCCAGGGTGACGGCGGCATCTAGGTTGGTGGGTCGATGGCACTGGCACCTCGCGGTCTCCGCCGGCAACCCTGTGATGAATCTTTCCAAGACCACCTGCTCCACGACTCCAGCAGCGGATCTTATTTCCGGCCGGAGCCAGCACCTCGCCGTGTCCACCAGCCGCTGGGTGTAGGCGAACGGCCGGTCCTCTCCCGTCAGGTCCCACTCCCGGAATCGCCGTCTGTGTTCCTCTGGGGTACAACCCGACCGGTCGAGGAACGCCTTCTTTACATTTCTGAATTCCGCCCTAGCGGCTGTCGGCAGGCTATGCGCCGCTTGTTGCGCCTCTCCTGACAGGAGGGGCAGGAGACGCACGGCCCACTCCACCATTGGCCACCGGGAGGTTTCCGCCGCCACCTCAAATGCCTCAAGGAAGGCCTGAGTGTCATCCTCCGCCGTCATTTTCGGGATGTTGAACTTCGGGGAGGAGACTCTGCCTTCCCCTGGTATCCCCGCTGGCTGTTAGTTGGAGCAGTGCCTGAGTTTGGAGGCTAGACTGCTCACGCAGGGCTTGCATCTGCTCCGCATGAGCAGCTGCCTGTCGCTCCTGCATGACAGCTAGCCCCTCCAGCACTCTGCCTAATGTCGCCATTGACATTGCCTGCTCCATCTGTTCTGTCTCCATTCTCTGGTTTCCCTTCGCCTTTCGTTGTACTTCTCCCCGTACTTGGCCACCACTGTGACGAAGTGAGCTATTATCGCTCTTGGAAATAACGCCAACCAGTCCAGAGTTGAAGGAGAACCGGGTTTTTATTCGTCCTTCTTACACAATTACAATACAACACACGTTTATGTCCCGTCGTTCGTCTCTCTCTCTCCACTCCCCGAGGGCTCCTTTTCAAGGATCTCAGGCTCACTGTTGAACAATCAAGGCAATTGGTTAATTGATACCAACAATCATACAATCAATCGTCACCAATTGCCTGATTGCCGACAGCTGTGCCGGCTCCCTAAACCACCCGCGTTCACTCTCTCTCTTGCTAGCTGCGCCTAAAACCACGCCCCCCTACCACAGTTCCGTTTCAAAACAAAGTTCTTTATAGTTCAAAAGACCCTTTACCTTTATGTAGGCTAGGTTACTTTTCCAAACATCAGTATGATAAAATGTAATTGAGCCAGAGACGCACACCCAAAAAATTAAACTAGATGCAGACACGCTGGATGAAACTCATCAGTCTAACAACATTTTCAAAGCAGCGGGTATAGCTACTACAATGCAGGATTACTCAGTTAAGATGGATAACCCGGAAGCTCTTTTTACAGTGGTGTTCAAATAAATAGCAGTGCGTTAAAAAAGTTAATAAAGTGCAAATATTTGTTAATAGCTTTTAGTTCCATATTTCAAATGTAGTGGAAACATTACACATTCAATTCCAAATCAAAGCATTCACACATTTTATCAAGTCTGCGTTATTGTTTTACAGGAAGAAAAGAAAAGGAATATTTATCTGTTCAAAAGAATAGCAGTGTCGACATTTAACACAACACTTACTGTATAAACTGAAGACTTTTTTCAAGATTTAACTTCACTTTAAATGACTGAACTAATATTTAGTTGCATAACCATTGTTCTTGATAACTGCTGCGCATCTGCGTTGCATCGAGTCAACCAACTTCTGGCACCTAGAAACAGGTATTTCAGCCCAGGATGAACGAATTACATTCCACTGTAAATTTTTGGGTTTTGCTTCAGAAACTGCATTTTTAATGTCACCACACAAGTTTTCAATGGGGTTGAGGTCTGGGGATTGAGCTGGCCACTCCATTACCTCAATCCTTTTCGTCTGGAACCAAGATGTTGCTCGCTTACTCATGTGTTTGGGGTCGTTGTCTTGTTGAAACACCCATTTCAGGGGCATTTCCTCTTCGGCATACGGCAACATAATCTCTTCAAGTATTTTGATGTATTCAAACTGATCCATGATCCCTGGTATACGATAAATAGGCCCAACATTACGGGGGCTTCTTGCTGATAGCTTAGCTTCGATCAAACGTCTTCTGACTGTAACAGCACTTACAGGTAATTTTAGATCATTTTTTATCTTTCTGGAGGTGATGATTGGCTGAATCTTTGCCATTCGGACTATTCTTCGATCCGTTTTAGCAGTAGTTGATCGTTTTCTTCCGCGTGTTTCGGGTTTTTGTTGCCATTTTAAAGCATTTGAGATCTTTTTAGCTGAGCATCCTATAATTTGCTGCACTTCTTTATACGTTTTCCCCTCTCCAATCAACTTTTTAATCAAATTACGTTGTTCCTCCGAACAATGTTTGGAATGGCCCATTCTACCTAGCAATTCAGAAGGAAATATATTTTATAACAATGTGTGAAACATTTGCTTCCCTTCTTCCTTAATAAAGGACCATTAATGACACCTGTTTTTTCACAGAATGAATGAATTCTCGAATTAAACTCCACACTGCTATTATTTTAAACACGCCCCTTTCAATGAATGAGTCAATTACTCAGAACAAGCAGCGTGCATGTCATGACAGTTGGGTTTGTTGTTTTTCTATTACACTACTACATCTACAAGTAAATTATTTCCCATGCAGAAATATCACTACTACTAATAACAGCGGTTCATCAGGTTACTGATGTTGTGCTGCTATTTTTTTTAACTCAACTGTACTTCAATCCATGTTCCAGATTTGGGAGGGTTTGGTTTTTATTTTTTTACGGTCTATGGGTTTTACTCAGTGCAGTTTTCCAGGTAACTGTAATAATGCTCCCGCCTCCCAGTGCTACTAATCAATTGCAAATGCACAGATTTGGCTCAGCATGGCAATACAGACTCACGTTTATAACATTTCTACTTTGTTGCAAAGTTTGTGCAAGTTGTAACCAAACTCGAATGTGAAAGAGAACGCGAGCTCCGCTTCGTGCTTACTGCGCTTTCCATGTTATAGCCTATTAATAATGACTGAAGACAATCTACCAGAAAAAAAAACTCAAAAGCAAAAATGTTAATATAAACATTGTCTACAAGTGTTTTTATTGTTAGAGTTTGCGTTCACTTCTTTGGTGGTTTATTGTGAGTGTGACCTAGCTAGTTTTGTTCTTTGTCCAGCCCCAACAGTTGGATTGGACAAGTACTGTACACAGTTGATCTGTGACTTTGATGCTCCAGTTCAGGGGCACACTATGTTCTGCGTCGTAAAGAAAACATTTTTTTATTGTTGTAACATTACACTTACATTTTTTTATTAAACAATATCTTATTGAATCAAATGTCTGTGGTGGCCTTTTAGAATACACAATTTTAATGTGGCTTGCCCCAAGAATATTGAGGCTATACCATCTAGTACAGGGCTATTCAACTTCATTGTCAAGTGGGCCAAATTACAAAATCGCCCGACGTAGGAGGGCTGAAGAAAATAATATGTAAACAAATGGCAAATATACAGTAAACATCCACCTACTAGAGATGTTCCTGTAGTTTTTATTAGTTTAGTAATATTACTACATGCAATTAGCCTACTTATCACTACTACTTATTATTTACTAATACTACATGAAGTAAACTAGCCATGTTTTATCTTAATTTGGGAGTTTTTGGGGAGTTTTTCTCATTCTTCTCTGCAGATCCTCTCAAGCTTTGTCTCTAAGGGTTTGGTTTGATACGATGAATCAAATGAGGAACTCTGGAGCTCTGTCAGAGAGACCATTGGGTTCTTAGTCACCTGCCTGACCATATAGCAGCCCCGGGCGAGTTGGAATCACGGTCAGGAGGAGTCACGTCCTGAAAAAGGACGTGGCAACCTCTGCTCTACTACTGGCTGACGGGGTTGTGCAGCAGTGATTCTTTAACGGTTGCTACACGGGGGGAAGTGAATTAGAATAGGGGTTCAATTGGCTACCAAATTGGGAGAAAATGGGAAAAAATCTTCAATAAATTTTTAAAAAGAATGATGAGGAAATTTTTTTTTAATCCATTTTAGAATAAGGCTGTAACATAACAAATTGTAGAAAAAGTGAAGGGGTCTGAATACTTTCTGAATGCACTGTAAGTAAAGTGAAGCGGATGTTTGGTTGGTTAGAATGGTTAAAGGGAAAATAAACATGCCAGTTACTTGGATTGCAATGTGTTTCTCACATTATCATTTTTTAAAAACTGACAGTAGCACCAAGATAATCCAAGTTACACAGATTAAAGGTTGCCAAAACGGTCAACTTTCTGAGCTCTGTAATACAGAATGCTGAGAAGATTATAAGTGGACAGTTAGCTTGATATTGTGCTTCAGGAGGAGATTGGTGAGCTAGGCAGTCCAAAACAGGAGAGAAAAATAAGGAACAAAAAACCTCAAATGATAAATGAATGAAATCCCATTAACAATGCTCTCATGGGGAATGAATTCCACAAGTACATATATAAAATTAGAACAAAAAATATCTAACAGCAGACAATGTTCTCTTACTTGTGCTAGAGTGTTTGTGGGCCAGCTGGCCATAAGAGAGTTGAGCAAAGCCCAACAATGCAGTTTCTTATACTTTGGCCAGTTATCAGTCTGGGAATCATGCATCTCATTGTGTATTTCAGAACAAATCTTGGTTGGATTAATTCATTTGTTACCATTTTCTCGTTTTTTTCATTTGTGTAAAAGTACTAAAACCCTAATGCACAGTCAGAAATGTCAGATTTAAATATTTGTCCTTCATTGCTTTTCAGAGGTTTTTAATCTTGTGACTAACCGTAAGGTTTAAACCAGAACTGTGAATTAGCCTTATGCTCTCCTCAACTGTCAAATAGTGACAGACAGAAAGAAAATAATCACATTCAGCTGCTTTGACTTTGCGGAAAATTCACAAGATTGTATCAAAGGTGACCACGATTCAAGATGAGGATGTGGAGCAGCACCAAACAAAATTGATTTTAAACTGTTGTAATCGTCAATTATTTACAGTCCAGCTCCAGCTCCAGCTCCTGGCTTTAACAAGCATTTCAGCAGTGAACAAAAAAAAATCGGAAAAGATTCTTTCATGGCTGATTTCATCGAAGAGCCCGAGTGGGTAGCAACGGGATTTGATTACTTGCGTGAGCATAAAGAAGTAACGCCATAACGTAACGGCAGGGGGACAATAGGGGGATTAATAATATCCTGACAGTGGTACATGCCATATTTGGAGAGTCAGTCAACACAAGACAACTGATCTTAGTGAGCAGTTCCTTTTCATTTACTTTTCTTGTCTTTGTTGAACTCAACAGTAAAAGTAAAGTTTTCCAGTCATTAGTGTACAAGGTCTGTCAAATATCCATCATCTGTGTACAATGCCTGTCAAAGATCCATTTTCCGAGCTAAATCCGGATGCGGGTGGGTAGGTTAATAATAGGGGTATGCAGAGATGCCACTATTTGTATCTGTGTTTTGTTCAACTGATAAAAGCATTTGTATCCGGATAGAAACTGAAAGTGGGCGTGGTTTAAACCAGCAACCGGGAATGTGTCGCTGCGAATGAGGAGTGACTATTGCAATTATGTTTCGAGTTGGCTATAACTTGTAGTGATATGCAGTTATGCAGTACCACCACAGTCCAGTATGTGTCAGTAAATGTCTTAAGTTACTACTGAACTACTTCGGGTAAAAACATAAAAGAAATGTAATGTAATAGCAACCTCATGGTGAACTAGTAATAAAGAACTAGCAGAACCCAGATAGCAAGGAAGTATTGAATCAACATTGATATTGTGTTATAAGCATCAGTATCGGTCATCAACCAATTTTCAATGGTGGAATCAACATTCACTTTCTGATGGTTATGGTCACCGATGTATTAGGTTAATAACTATCCACTTATCATCTTCTCAGCATTCTGTATTACAGAGCTCAGAAAGTTGACCGTTTTGGCAACCTTTAAGATGCACGGAAGATAGCATTGCTACTTACAGTCACGGGACCTCAAGCAATAGAGGTATATAATAAGTTTGTTTTCACAAATGCAGATGACAAATATGTATTTAATGAGGTTGTCAAGAAGTTTGATGAACACTGTTCACCAAAGAAAAACGAAACCTTTGAGAGGTACGTTTTTCGTTCTCGCAAACAGCAGCAAGGAGAGACTTTCCTAACCGATTTGAAGTTGAAATCCAGAACATGTAACTTTGGTGAACTGAAAGAGTCAATGATTCGTGATCAAATAGTTTTTGGATTAATTCATAAGAAAGTAAGAGAGAGGCTACTCAGAAAGACTGAACTTACTTAGCTGGTGTGATCAAGATATGCCATGTGAATGAATTGGCTCTACAGCATGCTAACACATTTGGTGAGAGCACGAGAGCCATGGTCAGTGAAAGTACAGCAGTAGCCACGGTGTCAGGGAAAGCAAAGAATTACGGATCCAAAAAGATGAAAAAACAACTTGAGGGAGACTCGTTTAATTGCAAACGATGTGACACGCGACATGCTCCAAGGCAATGCCCAGCCTATAGCAAATACTGTGCAAAGTGCAAGGGTCAGAATCACATTGCAAAACAATGTTTTTCCAAGGGGAAATCGAACAGAGGGCAACCGGTGCATGCAGTTGAGGAGACAGATCTTAGTGATACATTCTTTGTGGGCATGGTAGCTTGTGAAGATGCCAAACAAACACACACTGAACAGTCTAACAGTGCGGAAAGGGACAAATGGATGGTGTAATTCCACTCAAGCTGGATACAGGAGCGAAAGCCAATCTGATTTCTGATGGGGGCACTTAAAATACAAGGTTGAACCCCTTATTTCCGGGGTTTTGTTGAGGGAATTCAGGAGCACTCATCCGACAATTTCAGTAAGTAACCCGGAAGTAAAAACGTAAAAGACATAGAGCGTATATGCATGTCTATGATACAAGATAAGTTCATATTACAAACTACTCTTTTTAAATTTTTTAAAATTCTGTCTTCATTCATAATGTACACTTTGTAACAATTGTTACATGTTAACTGATTGATATTCTCAATAAAAATTAAAAATAAATAAAAATAATTTAAATAAATATTACGAACTACTTCCTCACTAGTTTGGAAAGAGTTTTGCAGGATTTTTTTCGCAGACTGCTTGCAAAGTGAGGGGACAGGGCACATAGTAGACACAGGGGTCTGAGTGGACAGGGAACAGGGGTCATATTCGGACACAGCTATAGACTGTATAGAAATGCGGCTCAGCTATTCTGTGGCAGAGTGCAACCTAAATCTTTGGGGCGACTCGGTAGAAAGACATAGCGTGCACAGCGAGTTGGATGGAACTCCAATTTTGAATTAGGCTACCTTTGAAGCTCTAACTTCTGAAAAGGTTTAACCTGATCCACGTTGGTGTCCCATACTATAGTGCTAGACGTATTGGTCCCAATTACAGTATTCATGTTTTCTTAAATTATAAACTAGGCTACAGCTTTAAGAAAACCTGCAGGAATATTAAATAAGAGGGTGCTATTAATAGCCGAAAGCGCTTACGACCCACAGCCACAGACTTTAAAATTCATAAAATGCACCGTTTACAAGAAAATCATGTTCAGATATAGCTGGAAACAATACATTTTTTTTAAAACGTTGTACAAATAGGCCTAAGCATTCTGCGTTTTCCATTGCTTACTGTAGGCTACTAGCTATACAGTAGGCTACCTGATGCACTTTCGGTTTAGAAGACACCTCATTGTTTTTTTCCAAAATTTATCGTACCTATAAATATGTTAATGAAACCAAATATCTTACCTGTAGGATATATGCAGCTACCACTGTGTTATGATGAACCCTGAAGAGTTTATCTGGTTATGTTTCGCCAAAGTCCCGTACAGTCGACATTTCCACAATCGCATTTAGGGCTGAAATAGTCTATGTTGCTTTTGTTAGCCTATGTAAAAACACACACGGTGCTTTTGTACGTTTAAAAAAATAAAATAAAAAACTTGTACCTACACAGTTTTTATTTTTGTTTTAGAGTGTTGTTTATTTATTTTTCTATTTGTGAGCTATCAAAAAAGCCTAAATGGTGTAAATCTTCAAATATTCAAAAAGCTTAAAGGACCTTTGATTTCTAAAACCTAACTCCTAAACACAACCCTACTGGTACTTTACAACGAAAGCCTACATGGGCTCTTTGTACTCCAAAAACAGTTTACAGTAAAATTTATGCAAAAGAATTCGCTGCATATGTACCGCCAAAACAAATTTCTCTGCCAAGAAAAACTCTGATACAGAGGCATGATTTGAAGTTAAACAGGGCAAAATGTCAGTTTGGCATTAAGGAAATTACATTTCTCGTGATAAGCTTTCAGGAGAAGGTGTGGAACCAGATAGAAGCAAAGTGCAAGCGATTCTTGAAATGCCAAGGCCCACAGACAAAAAGGCTGTATTATGTGTCATGGGGATGATCAATTTCATAGAAAAATTTATACCAAACCTGTCCTCAAAAACAGTGTACCTGCGAGAACTGTTGCATGACATAAGTGAATTCAAGTGGACTGCCAAACACGAGCAAGAATGGGGAAGACTGAAAAACACTCTAACTCTTACAGAGCCAGCACTGACCTTGTATGTCGTTATGCCCAGATTGAGAAGGAGTGCCTGGGTTTAGTGTACGGGGTTGAGAAATTCCACAGCTATGTGTACGGCTTACTGTAAATCTGGGAATTAGAACTGAAATCATGTCAAGTTCTCCAAATTGTTAAATCTGGAAACATCAACTAAAATCATGTTACAAACCAAATTGTAAAACTCCGCACGGCTAGACCAATGAGGGAATAGCTCGGAGCGAAGGTTTAAGCGTGATGTATTCCGCTATTGCTGTGGGAAAAGGGAAAAGTTATGAAGTAATATTAATATTCTTGCAACCGGGTTAGACTGCTCTTTAGATTAACTGGAGTAGCTAACAAAGGACCACAAATCAAAGATACTCGTACCACGTTACCTTCCGCTTTTAGTCTGGTCTACTTTGATCACAGTTTATCCAAAGAACAGCCTCTATATATTGCAGTAAATCATCAGCCACCAACGCTGATTCTGTACTCGTTTATCTGACTCCATTTAATATTATAATTTAGTATGTACAATTTCCACTTGATTTGTGAAAGGACCCTTATACTTTAAAGACGTTCTCTGAACTGGATGCGCTTGTTCCACCGTGCATTACATGCTGCAGATATGTACACAACTCACAGCTGACTAGATATCTGCGGTTATCTCAGAGGTTGCGGAAGAAGCCACTTCGTGAGGTATAGACTATGGTTAAGACTCAGGGACCGACGAAGGAACATTGACGACCACCGTTCTCAACATGTATAACCGACAAGCGGAGGTGATCTACTTTAAGACATAGTTCTACGGGTGCAATACTCCGTGATACATTAAGCTTAAATAGTCAACCTCCCTAGACCAGCTGAGGGGGAAAATCAAGACTGAGGAAATTAATCAACCCATTACCGGTGAACAGAGTAGTCAATTTTCAGAGAAATCACACAAATCAAGTTTAACTAATTTATTACCAGGTAGGTTATTTACTTAAATCATCAATACATAGTTACAGATTGAACATTCCAAATTCAAATACAGTACAGAGAAAAATACTTAGTCATACCTGGCAATTTGCTACACACAATGACCTGAAGTACGATGTGCGGAAAGACTGGTTACAATCTTCCCTGATTAGTTTGTTTCCGTTCCTTAAATCCTCAAACTCTGTGTTTGATCTGGCTGCAGACGGTCGTAAAACCATAAAACTGGTCAGCACTTTTCTAGGGGGTTTCACAGAATGGTTTTATGTAAGGGCAATTTAACAACGGCAGCTTACACCAGTGTTTATGAAATATACATTCCATTCATGTTGCACATTTAGGACATGTAGACCATTGCACCACTCACACCGAGACCATCAAAATGATATCAAACATGAATAGGTCTAAGTTTGTGTTGCCATGAAAATCTTCATCTCTACAGTTTTCTCAGATGTGATTTATATTAATGCCACAAAGATACCAGAATTCCTGTTGAGAATATTACATTTACACCCTAATTGTCCCTGTTAATTCAGGTACGTTAACTGGATGCATTTACTACTGTAACACTCAAAAACGGAACAATACATGATTATCTCTCTGGAAAGAGTGTATAATGTATGTTCCAGTGCCCAGACTAGTTCCAGTGTATACTGTACAATGTAGCAAAAGTATCAATCACATCTGTATGTTTTTAAGCTTTTGGAGGACAAAAGCAATCTATACCATGTTGTGTTGTGTGTGCCTGTCTCCACGACAGTCCAAGCGTTTCCACACAAAGCCATGACACCTGGAGACATTCTTTGACCGTCATAAACTTCACGCCAGATGGACTTTATGGCATTGAAGTTCTGGCATCACAGCCTCGCAGAGACGTCACAGGCTTCCCCCCATGGTATCATGTTCAGCTGCTCTGAGCTTCTCAATTCCAGTCTTACATTACCAACATTCGCGGCAGAGACAGCCCATAAGCCATTAATATCCATTATGAAGAAAAACCTGGGAGAAATATCCCCACGATATCTTCAGCAATATGATTTTGAATTAGTCTATAACTCGGAAAAGTACATTGTGTTAGCTGATCCGGTTCTGCCTAAGCAGCAGCCCATTTACAACACTCAGATCCGCTCTGATGTTGTAGAACTGCTTGTGAGGGTTGGTGTAAGGTTTGGAGAACCAAGCGCGACTGATAAGGATTCTAAAAGCGTATCTCGAAAGACATGTCACAAAAGCGGCAGAACCTGCACCAGGAAGAGTAGAAACAAAAGAACGGGAGTAAAACTTCCCTAGAACAAGGCAAATCAAAACAACCTCAGAAACGAGGCGTATCTCGATGAACGGCGAGAATAAATAACAAAAAAACCTCACGCACTAAATCATTAGGCGTAACAGGAAGTTGAGGAAAACAAAAGAAAAAACCCAGAAAAACGGGTGAAGGAAATTTTTTTTTAATCAAACCTGTTACCTAAGCCATACAATATATATAGTCCATGCTACAGTAACAAGGAAAACTTTGCTGAACAGTACGACTTTCAATATGTGACTTCAAGTCCGCTGTACACTCAGTCGAATGGCAAAGCAGAGAAAGGAGTTCACATTGTTAAACAACTGCTCAAGAAAGCAACAGATAGCAATTCAGATCCTTACTTAGCTCTGCTGAGTTACCGAGCTTCACCTCTAGAGCACGGCACATCTCCTGCTGAGCTCTTGATGGGTCGCAAGCTACACACTGCTAGAACAAAAAAACGGACAAGATCCAGCCTGCACTGCTTTGTCGGAACCACCACCTGTAGTGGTTTGTGGCTGTTTGTTTGCTTTTCTTTTGCGGCTCACATCCTGCCTTCACGATTGGAAATCAATCAGATTTTTTCCACGTTCCGTTTCGTGGTTTGCCAGCCTCGTTATTGTTTTCACCTGTGCTTCTACCTGCAGGGTACTTAAGTTTCTCACTTCCGCTTCTCCGGTGCTTGATTGTCTTACGACATCAGCAGTCATCTAACAACCGTATGGGAAAGAAGGCTATATAACAACAAGCACTCAAGGTAGATCCAGCCCGACCAGACATGGATAGACCACACAGACAACTTTTCCCCCTTAAGGACATACACATGTAGGAACTGTGGCTCTGTCTCTCCCACTTCCTACTCTCCTCAGCTTATAAGCGCTGTGGCACCTCCGAAAATGTGATCAAGACAGCAGCAACATACAAATTGCGCTATTGCTTTGGTGTTGTTTATAACAAAAAAAATCCAAATTATTCTATTAATATTTATAAATATAACATATTTATCATTTTTAAGATGCCATTATTTGTGTGTTTGTGAATATGGTATTCATACTCTGGCACACCCCTAGTAGGTAGGTAACTTTACTATGTCATGTAGGGAAATATGTTTTGCAGGGATGCAGGCATTGCTGTATGGCCAACATGGCCTTACAAAATGAGTCTTGATATTTTTTAAACCATCTGCGCAGTGCCTCAGACAACAGGACTGCTGTTCCCATCTTGGGCACACTCTTCAGAAAATCCCTGTCTCCTGAGAGACATGTTTGTGCCTTGTAGCGACACTGGTAATGATGGCTGAAATAACTTATTTAATGCAACTTGCTTCAAGCTGGCTTTCCTCCACTTCCTCGGCAGAGAACTCTAACCATTTTGTCGTAGACTAACTGTGATGTGAAAAAGGTACACCCTCTTTCAATTGCATTATTTTATACAATAGAACATTACTAACCCTCATCTAATCCTCCCCAAGTCCTAACAGTAGACACATCTAACCTCATGTGACAACACAGAATAGATTTAATTTCTTCATTATTTATTCAACCAAAAATAACATGCAGGAGCTTTCTGTGAAAAGGTAA
The DNA here is from genome assembly GCA_022702515.1 of Ilyophis sp. 1 JC-2022. Taxonomy (NCBI): domain Eukaryota; kingdom Metazoa; phylum Chordata; class Actinopteri; order Anguilliformes; family Synaphobranchidae; genus Ilyophis; species Ilyophis sp. 1 JC-2022. The sequence continues at coordinate 80,376,132 of CM040403.1, forward strand.
GTGCACCCCATGATTCAATAGCTTATAGAACACCCTTTGGCAGCAATAACCTGAAGCATTTGTTTTCTTTATGAAGTTTATCAGACTATTACATTCCATGGAGGAATTCCGGACCACTCCTCCTTACAAAACTGCTTCAGCTCATTAATTTATGCACAGCTCTCTGAAGCGCCTGCCACAATGGGGTTGAGAAGCTTATCTCGACTTTAACTTAGTGGATCCAAAATTATTCTTTTCTTTTCAACCATTCAGTCGTACAGATTTACTGGTGTGCTTAGGATCATTGTCCAATTGCAACCTTTCGGTTGTTGGACAGAGTGTCTCACATTTTCCCGTAGAATATGCTAGTATAGCTTTGTTATATGCTGTCGCTTTGGATAAAAGTGTCTGCCAAATTAATGTAATGTATTGCGAGGAATTCATGTTGGACTTGTTGATTGTAAGGCGTCCAGGTCTTGTGATTGCAAAACAGCCCCAAATCATCACCCCTCCACCGCCCACGCTTGACAGTTGACATGAGGTTCTTGTGGTAATATGTGGTGTTAGGTTTTCACTAGGGATGCACCGATACCATTTTTTTCAGACCGAGTACGAGTACGAGTACTCACTTTTGAGTACTCGCCGATACCGATACCGATACCATTTTTTGTGTGTTTTTTTAAGTATGAGTACTTTATAATAATACTGTATAATAATACCACAATAATGAGACGGCTGATTTTGAAGATACTGTGTTTATTTTCTCCTGTTGATGGAGCACAGTCTATCAATTTACTGATTATTTAAATCAAATGAGGTCCAATAAAAATAAATAAATAAACATAAATAATAACCAAAATAAAACTGTACAGTCTTTTGTGCATCATTCTATTTATACTGGAACGTCAAAGTATAAGTGACCCCTAACCCTTACCACTAATATACATGGTCAACTTAACAGGGGGGGGGGGGGGGGGGGGGCCCTGACTGTAAAAAAACAATTGTGAAATAGGCCTACATACATTATAGGCTAACCTACTGTACTGACATGGAACAGCCTGTGTGCTATCTAAAGACTAGGTCTAATGCTGCTTATTGGCATAATGTCCTTTTCAACCATCAACCTCAGAGAGTCCTACTGAACTGACTAGCCTATATGAACTGCTGACTACCGCACCGCAGTAGCCTACATAATTGTCAACCGAATCAGTTACTCTCTGCATAGGCTACGGGCTACTCAATTAGTTTGCAACAAATGGCGGGGGTATTAGTAAAATAATATAGCCCGGTCAACTGTTTTTTGGTACAGTTTCACATTTAAAAAATATAGCCTGCAATCATGATCGGAACCTGTAGCCTACCTACTGGCATCTGACGTCCACCCAACGTAACGTTACCGAAAGCAAAACGGTTCAAGCATTTCTAATCAAAATCGCATAGGCTACTGTAGGCTATATTGTACATTTTCCATGTAGGCCTATTCTGTAACTATCAAACTAAGAGTTAATAAAAGTCTGCCCGTTATTAAACCATTTCAAATCTGTAATAATGATATTGATTAAATGAAGCACATTCGTGTTTTCTTTTGTATCGAAATAGCACAATAAATGTAGGCTATTTTAAGAAGGCCTAATATGCTATAACCATGTTTTATAGGCTACACAAATATAACCAATATGTGGCTATACGTTTGTTTCTTCTTTACACTTGAAATTCAGTAAGAAGTCTAGCTAAAGCCCTTTTCTTTATTTGTTGTCAGGTAATTTGAGTCTAGATCACGCACTGCGTGAATGGTTGCTATTTTAATCTGAACCGCTATTTTAATCAAGTAGCCTACTGACGAACTGGGTGATTAATAGCACTATGCTACATCAGTGCACCTAGCTCAACCCTTTGTATAAGGGCTCCCCCCATACATTACTGAACATCGACATTCAATTTGGGAGAAAAGAATCATCTGCTTTAAAAAAAAAGTATGGCCCTTGTCACCCTTTTGACAACTTTACCATTTGAAAACGCAATGTTTTACAATAGGTTACTTACCACAAAATGGTCAGAACTTGAGAACACACAAATTGTCATATATTTCCGTAGTTTCTAATCCATATTTAAAACGCTCACTGGAGCGACCATAAACCTAATCCATAAAACTATATAACTACAAGGAAAAAATACAAAAAGTTCATACGAGGTTTATAGGAAAAGTTCGCATTTCAGGTGGTAGGCTACATTAACTTCGCCCTCGCGTGGAGACCTTAAACCATGATTACGTTTCACACAAAAACTGCCGTTGAAACAAGATCGCAGATTATTCAGTTAATTGTTTCATTTGAAATCTTATCGATTAAATTCTTATTAGCAATTAATCGATAGTCGATTAACTGTGAACATCCCTAGTGAGCACGCAGGTCAGGATTAGGTGTTGCTAAGGTGATAGCATTAGCCTGCGGACGTTTGGACGTTGGTATCGGTTTTGGAGTATCGGTACATTTTTTTGAGTACGAGTACGAGTACATGAGCATGGTATCGGCCCCGATACCGATACTGGTATCGGTATCGGTGCATCCCTAGTTTTCACCAAACACAAAGTGCTACAGAGGTCTTGTGGTTCATTCAGGCGCAATTTTGTAAACCTAAGCCATGCTGTGATGTCCATTTTGGAGAGAACAGATTTTTTTATGGCTACCCTTCCATGAAAACCATACTTGTTCAGTCTTTTCCTTATGGTGGAGTCGCGGGCCTCTTTTATAAAACGTTCGTACGCGCGGATTTGATCCTAACGCACAATTGAGATTCATAAAACTTTAAACTGACGTGAAAACTCCAGAGGATGTGTACAAACCTTTCCTTGTGGATTTTTTCTTTCAGACATGAGACTATTTTGCCAAGCCCTTCATATCGAGATGTATAGGCTGTTCAACCACACACATGCGAGATACATTTTTGTGATAAGCACTGTGAAATGCAATATTGTGGGGCCATTAACTAGGCTACTGCAGCCATACGTATAGGTTTGGGAGAGATGTTTGAAGACATGTCATCCTAATATTTTTATATGAATAGGTCCCAAGATGTGGTCCAGCAGTGTGTCTCCCCCAAAGTGAAACCTACGCCTATGATTGCAGCACTTGCTGTTAACATTATCAAGAGTGAAAAGTCTTTCCTTTATGGAAAATAGAACAGCCTAATAATAATAATACTAATAATAATCAATACTGTTATGGTTTAAAAATGTTTAAATCAATGCGTAATTTAAATAAACATCGCATCACAAAGTTTCATATACAGAAACGTTATATAGTTGAGAGCGAGCAAGAGGCTTGTATTGACGGCTGTCAATGACAACTCCATTTAAATAAAATAATTGTAATAAATATTAGGCTATGCAATACTGAAAGTATAATGTTATCATTGCTGTAAACTATTAAAATCGAAAGAAAAAGATGTAGAATGGCTATACATCAATTTTATATCATGTGACAATGGTCACGTAGGGAGTATATAACAAAAAACCAGACCATATAAGAATATAAGCTCATTCATGTGCGCACAATTTTAGGATGATTTCTGATTTTCATGCATGGGAAAGTTTATTTGTGTGTATGAACACTTTAGAAATCATTTGCGGGAACATTTTAGGAAACGATCGTACGCTCACATTTAGGATGAATCCAAGATGAATTTATAAATGAGGCCCCAGAACTGTAACATTTACTGTGTTGGCAGACCTGTAGAACCCTCCATGTAGCTTTAGGTGTTCTTTGTAATTTCATGTGGTTTGATCTTGGCGTGAATCTTCTGAGGCCTACGCCTCATTATAATACTAATGATCTCCATGTGTAATTGATCTTTCTCACTCTGGAATGATGGACTTCGTATTGTTTGTAAATGGCTTTATAACCCTTCACAGACTGATGAGCAGCAACAATGGCTCCATGCTCCAGACCAAACTGTCAAAGTTTCTGCTTTTACAAGTGATAACACTTCCTAATGATCAACTAATTGTCTGCACTTTATTGGCAGCACCTAGTTATAATTACCTTCTTAATTGATATGGAAGCCGTAAGAGTGCGCTTTCTTTTTTACACATGGCATGTTGGCTTATTTTTGGTTGAATAAATAATAGCAAAGTAACTGTCCCCTCCAGCAATGCCATGGTTATTGTCCCTCCTAACCTGAGGACCTATCTATTCAGTAAATACCTATCCTCCGCACCCTGATTCCCATTGCCCTCTTCCGTATCTTCTCATATTTATCATATAAAAAAACTCTACTTTCCCTTCCACATGTTAATTATTGTAACAAAGGATTGCCTATGTGATATGGCCCAACCATTACACTCATTAATTGCTGCTTGTAATGTTGGTGATTTACGAATCTAGGCCTTTTCTTTGTGCATTAATTGTAAGTCGCTCTGGATAAGAGTGTCAGCTAAATGCCTAAAGTGAGTCACATGAGAATAGAAAATCTACTGTTATGACTTGGTGAGGTCTAGATGAGCGTTATTTATGTCCCTATGTGTAAAACCATAGAATTGAAAGAGGGTGTACTTTCTTTTTTACATCATTCTATCTTGACCTTTATCCTCTCATGGTTCAGCTCCTTGGATGAACACAGGTAATGGAAATATGTTTGAAAAACAATGTACAGGTGCTCACCACTGCAACGGGATGGCAGTTTACTGAGTGAGGTTGTCATCTGGGAGTTTTTTAAACTGAATACATTGTAAAAGATAATGTTTCTGTTTTGGAGGGTGAAGGGCAGTGTGTTTCCGATTCTGAGATGGGACAGGAAGAAAAAGGGGGCCATGGTGCCTTGTGTTTGCTGCCCAGAGGTTATTATGTTTCTTTCACCACAGAGAGGGCACAGTCACATTTGTTGTACAGATAAGTTTCTTCCTCTTCTTACAGCATAGAGTGGGCTGTCTAAACAGTCTTATCTGTGTGACTGATGACTAGAGAGACCTAAGGCATATACTACTATCGACTCCCAGATGGTCAGCTCCATTTTCTTAATGTTGAAAATTCTGTCTCCCTCTGTTCATGCTGAAACATTCCAATTTGGCAGATCTTCTGGTAATTATAATAGTTTCGATGGAAGTTTTAATCACCGGAAACTCCTGTTACGAACAAAGTCTCCCGTCATTTATAAAAACAAAAGATGGATGCAACACGGGAGTTAACCATCTGGTCTAATTTTGGTGAGTAAGTGCACCCACTGTCTCAGCCTGTCTCCACCTACTACACAATTTAGAAAAATACTTTGTGGTGTGAGTGAGGGTGAGGGGTGGCGGCGGAGGAGGTGTGTCCATTCTTAGTTGCATAAATTAACGTAGCCTACAATGTACAAATTATTTTGTATAACTCGGATCAGACTGTAAAACTACGAAAAGACGCTTTTCTACCAGTTTGATATGATATACAATATTATTTCATAATTTTTGAAAGAACAGAATAGATGAATAAGTTTCATTATAAGGTAGGAATAGAAATGTTTACAGCTCCAAAAAAAGTGATCTAAAGTGTACTTACTCTTTAAAGACGCATATGAACGGTCTTTCTCCAACTTCAATCTATGTGAGCTTAGCTGTAGTCTGCAATGTGAAAAGTAGCAGCTGGCACCATGGGCCTCATTTATCAATATGTTCATAAAAATTAGTTGTGGAATACCAACTTGCATACGAAGATCTCATGTGTAATTCTTCAAACTAGAGTAAAGCACTGATTTGACCGTAAATGTGTTCGCAGGTTGATAAATCATATATTTACTTGATCATTATATTAGGAAGCCTAACCCTAACCCTAACCCTAACCCATATTTGGCAAGGCCACGTTTTTTAAAATGCACATACCAACGTGCTTTTCTCAGTAATATAGATTAGGCCATAGCGGGCAACACTAAAGAAAATAATAATTTTTTCTGAGGATGACATTGAAATACTTCTGAACGAACATGAAAATAAATGTGATTTTTGGGAATGTTTAAAGTGGTGTGCACTGCAGCCTAACTCAAAAGTCGCTGTAAATAGTGCTTCCTCTAAATAGCGAACTACAGCTGAGATTAAAAAAAGAATGGTACAGGAGGAAGAAAAGGCCTCCCGGACCTCTCATCTACAGATGAGAGGATGGGAGATATCATTGGGAAAGTTGCTCTTGAAGGGGTGATATGGTGACAGCGACTTGCCCCTGCCAGCATATCTTTTGACTTACACTAGAGGCTTTAAAGATTCTTTCACGCCGGGGTGTGGCGTAGGTCTTCTTGGCTAATAAAGCTAGATCGCCCATTCTTAGAAGAAGGTAAAATTTTTGCGTCTTTAAGATATTTTTTTAATGTTTGTGGTATCTTCCTCTTGTAACGATGTCAGCTGCCATAGAAATTGACAAGTTTATGCATTGCATGGCTTCTTAATAGACTGAACCACATTACTGCCAGGTTTCAGGTTGTCTTAAAAAAAAACATGCTTATTGCAAGTGGTAATTTGCATCTTTGTGAGTTGGACACACCCAGTATTATGCCCCATCTACACCATTTTGGCACTGAAATCTATGTTACACAATTTAAATATACATGACCCAAGCAATGCACTGTGTCACTGTTTCCCTGGTAGTGCAGTTGCATGTGCTTTCTACTCACTCCAGATGCTTTGTGAATCATATATAATTTATTTTTCTGGTTTAAAAGAGCATCAGGGCATTCCTCTGTGTTCATTTAACTTTAACTTAACTGCTGTTTAAGAGTTCAAGAGGGACAAAATTCACTCTTAAAATCAACTCTACTTGTTAAAACGATCAGAGTTGGTTTGACACTGAACATTTTTCAGTGTGTATAATTGCCCGGACAGTGGAGATCATGGAATCTCACTGTGCTCTGATTGGCCCATTCCTTCAACTGGGGAGTGGCCCAGGAGTAATTGAAAAGGGACAGCTTTATAGCAGTTATCATATGGCTCAAAATAAGCTTCTGAACACTGATAACCCTCCCCAATTAAAATGGAGGCTCATAATTCTTTTTTAAAGTTTTTTTCCAAGCGTTTGGTGACTATCTCTGACAGTATCAGAAGGTGATATGAGTGCAAGCCTTACTGTTAATGACAGGGTATGGGGAACAGTTTGTCACTGTCACAGACACAGATACGTACTCTCATTGTCACCGACACAGATACTGACAGGCCTTCAAAGACTTGTTGCATTTGCCTAAATTCAAGAGATTGTTGTGTTCCTCTCACATTACCATGTTGCCATGCCGATTACTCTACTCTACAGGCCTTAGGCTGTTAGCGGGGAAAATGCATCCTTTTGGCTCTTACAGTAAGTAGAGCTGGCTGAAGTTCAGATGGTGTACTCTCTCTGCCAACAGCACATCCAGGCCAAAACTAGCTCATGTGGCGGCGCATGGAAGTACTCTCGTGGGGGTTGTGGGAGGGGGGGTGGTGCATGCACTCACCGACAACTCAGTTTCAACCCTTGACTTTGCTTCAACCTCAAAGTAAAAGAACTTGGTTTAAACTTTGCACTTGAAGTGTTTTTTTCACCAAATAACCCTTGCGTGCTGTATATTGAAATTCATGTTCTAGTTATTGTTTCAACAAAGAATTTTCAAAAAAATGTGAATATGCAGAAGAAAACAAGTGCAATTGAAATGTAAGGACTGATTTCACACCTGTAGTTTGTTTGCTTAGTTCCGAATCAGGGACTAATTGGATACAATGTTACATTTCGCCCTGGGTTCGATTTGTGTTAGGGATACACCGAATCTATATTTTTAGGCTTCGGCCGAATCCCGAATCCATCAGTTGAGATTCGGCCGAACCCCGAACTGAATCCAGAATCCCGGAAGTAAAGTAAAATAAAACAGTTAAATTCCTTTTACAAATACATAGGCTATATTCTATTTTCAACAGAACATTTCAGCATATGTGAAACATATGCATAAAATATCAACATGCATATTAAATTCAAATAAATATATATTTTTTTGTCTTTGTTAATAATTCACACGATGGCGCAAATAGTTTACCGCTGTCTTCTCAATGCCCAGTAGTGTGGTAATTGTGTCACTTCTCTCAATTGTAGCATAATACAATGTAGCCCACTGAATGAGTATTTTAGGAGTATATATATAAAATATGAAATACCAAGGTATTAAATAACCACAAATACAAGTAGCCTAGCCTATAAGGTTTATTTTTCTATGTCTGTTTAATACTGTTAATTAAATCCATGTGGGATTCGGATTCCATCCAATTTTTGTGAAGGATTCGGCCGAATCCCGAACCTGTGAAAAAGGAACTGAATCCAGCTGAATCCGAACCAGAATCCTGGATTCGGTGCATCCCTAGTTTGTGTTTACACTGCAACATACAACAGCGGACCAAAACTCCAATCGGTAATCAAACACCACGTGCAAGCAAACTGTTCTCTCATTGGTCAGAAGTTTTGTAAGGTTTCTAAGTGTGTTAATGTAGCTAACATTGCAATACTATTTCTATTACACATTTTGGTAAGGTTGCAGCATAACAAGTTGAGATAACGTTACTCACCATTTCCATCATCCGACTCAATTTCGGCAGAATAACTGGTGTTGGTAGGGGTAACGTTAGAGCGAGCATCATCATAGGACTCAATGATATCTGCGGGAACTGGTTTAGTCCCAAAGATTTCGTCCAGCTAATAAAACCAGGAAACTTGTCCTTTACCTCCCCATAACTTTCACTTCTGCCAAGATCATCTCACATTTTCACCAGTGGTATAGTGGGCGCTGGTTTTTTTTTTTTAACGATTATAATACTAAAACAGCATTATTGTCAATGGTAACACGTGCACATAAGAGAGGAATAACATATAAAAAATGACTAAATTATGATTTATGACCCTATTGACACCTTTTGACCTATGATTTATGACAGGTAGTGAGGGGGGTTGTTTATTGGTGGGGAGTGATGGAAGGGGGGAGGAAGGGGTGTGGGGTATGAAATGCTTGGTTGCGCGATTTTGGTTGTAAATCTGTGGGGGGAGAATTTAAAAATGTTACGTATGTAAATACGTAAGAATGAAAAAGCCATGTACAAGGAGTAGAATATAAAGTGTTAGTTTGAAATAGACAGGAATAGCAAAAATCGGAGAGAAAAAAAAGTTTTTCGACTGCCTCTGCGTTCTGTTGAGGTCCACCACCATCCGGCAATGCATTGGAACTTTTGCGGCTTTTTACCGTGTGTCGATTAAGCGTAAGTTGTTAGCTTTAGCACATGGGTGTGTAATTAAATAATAGCTAGCTAGCTAACGTTACCTATAACATCAATTTTGACCAACAATGTGTCACATGTATGATTGATGTATATAACGTTAACTAGCTGGCTAGTTAGCTAGCAAGCTAACGTTACATATGTGGCTGGCTGTCCTCCATTGTTGAGTGCGTATGCGCCCTGCTATGCTATTTTGTCCGGCATGGCCAGCCCAGTTGGCTGCGTCACATGACGTACACAGTACGTACTAGTGTGCACAAGGCATTAGAATGAACGACCCGCGTTGGTTCTAGATGCGGAGGTGGGGGTGGAGCCCCCATTACATCCAGGTTAGGACCGACTACAGGTGCAGCTCAAAAAATTTGAATATCGTGAAAAAGTTCAATATTTTTTGTCACTCATTTCAGAAAGTGAAACTCATGTATTATATAGATTCATTACACATAGAGTGAAATATTTCAAGCCTTTATTTCCTGTAATTTTGATGATTATGGCTTACAGCTAATGAAAACCCAAATTCAGTGTCTCAGAAAATTTGAATATTGTGAAAAAGTTCAATATTGGAAACTCATGGTGTCACACTCTAATCAGCTAATTAACTAAAAACACCTGCAAAGGTTTCCTGAGCCTTTAAATGGTCTCTCAGTCTGGTTCAGTAGGCTACACAATCATGGGGAAGACTGCTAACTTGACAGATGTCCAGAAGACAGTCATTGACACCCTCCACAAGGAGGGTAAGCCACAAAAGGTCATTGCTAAAGAAGCTGGTTGTTCACAGAGTGCTGTATCCAAGCATATTCATAGAAAGTTAAGTGGAAGGAAAAAGTGTGGTAGGAAAAGGTGCACAAGCAACAGCCACCACGCACAGACGAATCCAGGACATGGGCTACAAATGTCGCATTCCTCGTGTCAAGCCACTCCTGAACCAGAGACAACGTCAGAAGCGTCTTACCTGGGCTAAGGAGAAAAAGAACTGGACTGTTGCTCAGTGGTCCAAAGTCCTCTTTTCAGATGAAAGTAAATTTAGCATTTCATTTGGAAATCAAGGTCCCAGAGTCTGGAGGAAGAGTGGAGAGGCACAGAATCCACGTTGCTTGAAGTCCAGTGTGAAGTTTCCACAGTCAGTGATGATTTGGGGTGCCATGTCATCTGCTGGTGTTGGTACACTGTGTTTTCTGAAGTCCACAGTCAACGCAGCCATCTACCAGGAAATTTTAGAGCACTTCATGCTTCCTTCTGCTGACAAGCTTTATGGAGATGCTGATTTCATTTTCCAGCAGGACTTGGCACCTGCCCACACTGCCAAAAGTACCAAAAGCTGGTTCAATGACTATGGTATTACTGTGCTTGATTGGCCAGCAAACTCGCCTGACCTGAACCCCATAGAGAATCTATGGGGTATTGTCAAGAGGAAGATGAGAGACACCAGACCCAACAATGCAGACGACCTGAAGGCCGCTATCAAAGCAACGTGGGCTTCCATTACACCTCAGCAGTGCCACAGGCTGATCGCCTCCATGCCACGCCGCATTGATGCAGTAATTCATGCAAAATGAGCCCCAACCAAGTATTGAGTGCATAGAAATGAACATACTTTTCAGAAGGCTGACATTTCTGTTTAAAGTATCTTATGTAATATTAAAATTTTCTGAGACACTGAAATTGGGTTTTCATTAGCTGTAAGCCATAATCATCAAAATGACAAGAAATAAAGGCTTGAAATATTTCACTCTATGTGTAATGAATCTATATAATATATGAGTTTCACTTTCTGACATGAGTGACAAAAAATATTGAACTTTTTCACGATATTCAAATTTTTTGAGCTGCACCTGTATATGTTCGCAAAAAATCTGAGATTATACACGCCTACTTCCCGGTCGGAAGAAAGGAAAATACACATAAAAGGAATTTCTGAAAGGGTAACAAATGGTTATTACAGCCGGGGCAATCAGGCTTCCCTGGCAGTAATAAAACAAAAGCTTTTGCTCACAGCCAAGGTGTCACCGTCAATCTACACCTGTCATCACAGAACCTGGGATAGCCAATGTGTTAAGATACGCCTAGAAACATGTGCGGAGACAACAGGTTCTAGCCAAATGCTCAGTGAATTGGCTACCGGTGGCAATTAAGCTTCTGTGGAAGTAATAAACTATGAGTATGATCTATGAGAGATTTTAGATATATGACAAGATACGCAACTGGCGCTTTTCCCCATTGGATTTTTTGTCCGCACAAGAGGAAGTGATCAGGCATGCGCAGTAGTGTTTTCAGTTAGCTTAGCAACTAAAGTTACATAACGTATGCTTAGAGTGGCGTGCATCTGTAAATTCATACAGACAAAGGCTATGCTAAACAACATAGGATAATTAGGCTTCCGGGTAGTTTCTAGCAGACATGTAGGCTCGTCATGTCAGTAACAATTTAGAGCCCAAAACTATTTCGCAAAGTTGTGAGTTTTTTTTAAAACAGCCCCAAATTATTACCAACCACACCATACCCCACATCCCTTCAATGTACAAATAGCGACCCACTGACTAAACCATCAAATTTCTTTGGTGAGAACTTATCAAGAATGGCTGAGAACGTCAGTGTCAGTGTTCAATGAACACTGTAAGTATTCACTTTTATTGGTGTCGTTTTAATGTATGGCTGATGAGCAGTGTATTTACAATGGCAGGCCGATTTAGTTGATATGGCCACTTTCCCGGAACATAAGAACAATGACATTTATCTATAGATATATTTTCTTTGCATGTATAGATATACTTTCTTTTACAGACATTGGAACCAAATGTTGAGAAATGATGTCGCTTTATCAGTTTGTAATTTTTCTTTGGCGTTCTGCCTTGTGATATAATGTCTCTGAAGGCTCTTAATTGTCACCTCTGTCTTATTTTTCAACACATGTACCCACGCGTATTTAGAAAATATATTTGTATATCTCGGAATTGTGAATCAATGCTGCTCATCAGCCATCCTCTAAACTTTTGGGAATAATGACACAAGCTGTAAAATGTCAAAGCATTCATTTAAAACACAGTGAATAAAACTCAGTGAATATAATATGATACAAATTGACACATGTTTACAGTCGCTATGTGCTCAAGAGTAAAAAAAAAAGAAAAAAGTCACAGCGTTGTTTCCATACAGGCCCTGTTTGACCCGGCTGTATAATTATCGAGCGGGTGGATGTCATCAGACCATAGTTCTTCCTTGGTAGCACCGTCAACGTCCCAGAATTCTCTCCTGACATCACTGATTTTCTCACTGAAAAGATCTGAAATCGGGATATCAACGGCCCCCTGAACTCGTGCCGGGGTTAGTTTTAGTCCCAACATGCTGAGAGCTTTGGCTAGTAGGTCAGCCAGCCATTTTTTGGTCAGTTTGTCAAAGTTTTGTGTGAGGTAGAAGGCCTCAGGGTCATACAAACAGGTGGTTCACCACACAACACAGTCTTCTTTCAAATCATCCTCAATAATATGATCCAGAAGGCATGCATTAAGGACTTTAGGATGTTTCCGGCCGGTGTGTTGAGGCCGTCGTAGGCCTCATCATTGGTTAAGCACAAAAAAAAACTTTTCAAAAAGACATAGGCTCATCTTTACTTGTACAAGGGTAGTTGCTCATCACAGCCAAGGCATACTGTTAGATTATAACGAGCACTTTAAATATATAAGAGTAGGTTATCGGTAATTTCATGGACTGCCATTTAAAATGTCTTACTCTTTTTGCTAAAACTTACAGCATGTAACACTAACTTTTCCTACATTTTAGCCTGTTTCATTTGCTCTATTTAAATTGTCTTGCTTGTTTTCAGCATGTTTCCCAATCCAAACTACCACCTACTCATTTTAAATCACATAGTATCTGCATGTTTTATTAAATTACTAACCCTTCATTTCCTAGGTCTTGTAGAATTACAATTATTTAATTTTATCTCAAATGGTTTTACTGCTCTAACCCTATTTAAAACATTTTTTTCTCAGATTTTTTGCTATTCCTGTCTATTTCAAACTAACACTTTATATTCTACTTCTTGTAGCATGGCTTTTTCATTCTTGCATTTCACCCCACACGCCTTTCGCCCCCCTTCTGTCACCCCCCACCAATAAACAACCCCCCTCACTAGCTGTCATAAATCATAGGTCAAAAGATGTCAATAGGGTCATAAATTATCATTTTGTATATGTTATTCCTCTCTCAGATATAGACCAAACCTTTCTCTGCCAATACCTTTGTCAAAATGATCTCACAGTCACACTCCCCCAAAATACGGATGGTACAGGATAATCGTAATCACGCTGTGACGCTGCTATGTACTGGTGTGTGTAAAAAGAATAAACATAAAATCACGTTACTGCTGCTATATATTCTCAATGTGCTATAAGCCAGTAAGCTGAATGTGCGGTTAAAAAGGCAAGTCAGCAGAGAAACATTGATTCTTATTTTTTTTAATAGAAAAAAAGACTGTTAAAAAAAGACACCATCGCTTCTTCAACCATTTCAGCAAACTGACATTAGTACTGTAGCAACACCAGCCGCTAGTACAGAAGCAATTGCTAATGTTGCTATCATCACAGAGTCAAGTGCTAACTAATGTTAGTAGGCCTAATGTTTCAGATGCTAGCTTGGCGCCGCTGCTGCCAGAAGCTACAACAACGACTGCTGCCAACGGGAGCTGGACAGACTGTACCTGATGAGCTCTGGCCTTTAATAAATTGCACTAAAGTAATTCCATGCAGCACTGCTGAGTGCGAAATGGGATTCAGCCACATTAATTTAATAATCACCCCGACCCGCACAAGGTTATTGATTGATCAGGTATCGGCCTTGCTGTTCAGCAGGATACACGGGCCACCTCTAAAAAGCGGTGGGATCTGACAGGATATGTGACAACTTAGCCATCGCTCAGCTGTAGACAGACTACAACAGACTCCCGGAAGTATCTTCCTGACCCATTGGGGTGATTTATTTGACTTTGTTTTGAGAGCAGGAAGCATTATAGTCAGCATGACAAGTGAATAAAGCTGGTGAATACTCTCGCATTGATTTGATTGAGGCAGCGCCACCTGCTGTGCATGGTGTGGTAACTTAGCTACTGGTAGGCCTATCTTGCGTTTGGTGTGTTAGTTTGCGGATCCTGTCTGTCTGCTATAGTTATGAATTGGGGTGATTTGTGTGTATTGTTCCACTCCAGACACGTGAGACTGGACCCAAAAGCACAACTCAGAGACAGATTCCAGAGAAAAGCTCATGAAGAGCGATTTAATGAGCAAGGAAGACAAGGGGGCTGAATCCGGGGAAGGTCAGGCAGAGGAGCAGAGCGGGAGCGGGCAGTTGAGCGGGGAGCTGGGTGAGACTGAGACCTGGGTAGGGCAGAGCAACGGGATGAACTGGAGCAGGAAAACGGAGTGGTGAATGTAGGCTGGAGCAGCAGGCTGGAGGGTGAGCAGAATGCAGGTTAACAAAACGCGAGATAGGGAATTTCCACGACCAAGTACAAGCTTGACGGACGAGGCAAACACAGTAACAAAGCTAACAAACTGGCGATGAGACAAATGATTGAATGAGTGAGTGCAGCATGAGAATGTATGCGAGAGAGATTAAACGGTAATTGGCAGTGTGTGGAATGCAAACAGGATGTGTAGGTGATAGGTTGGGGAAATAGAGAGGGGAAATGAGTAAATAAGACAGAAAACCATGCCACACCTGCACAATACGGAAGACAGACAGGGAAACGTAACAACATGACAAGAAACGGGAGGAAATGGGGAAAACACGGAGAACAATAGGGAAGTGGACTGGGAGGAGGTGGAGGGTGTTATAGTTATGATGCAATGCTGTACACTAATACATTATAAAGGCTGTTGATAATGTTCATTTTTAGTTATATTTTCACCTCTGTATTGACACCTGAAAACAAAGCTACCTGTATACCCATGGGATTTGTTCATTGTTACACCCAGTTTGTCTATTTGTGTGAGTGAATTGTTTGGGTTATTGATCTATCAGTGTTTTTATCAGAAAATAAAGATGTCCAAATAATGCGTTGTCCATGTGTGATGACGTCATTAAAATAGAGCTCCCCCACTAAAAAATCACCACTACACCACTGGACATATACAGTTGTGTTAAAAAAAATAGCAGTACAACATCAGTAACCTGATGAACCGCTGTTATTAGTAGTAGTGATATTTCTGCATGGCAAATAATGTACTTGTAGATGTAGTAGTGTAATAGAAAAACAACAGACCCAACTGTTATGACATGCACGCTGCTTGTTCTGAATAATTGACTCATTCATTGAAAGGGGCGTGTTCAAAATAATAGCAGTGTTGAGTTTAATTAGAGAATTCATTCATTCTGTGAAAAAACAGGTGTCATTAATTGTCCTTTATTAAGGAAGAAGGGAAGCAAATGTTTCACACATTGTTATAAAATATATTTTCTTCTGAATTGCTAAGTAAAATGGGCCGTTCCAAACATTGTTCGGAGGAACAACGTGATTTGATTAAAAAGTTGATTGGAGAGGGGAAAACGTATAAAGAAGTGCAGCAAATTATAGGATGCTCAGCTAAAAATGGCAACAAAAACCTGAAACACGCGGAAGAAAACAAGCAACTACTGTTAAAATGGATCGAAGAATAGTCAGAATGGCAAAGATTCAGCCAATCATCACCTCCAGAAAGATCAAAGATGATCTGAAATTATGATCTGAAATTAAGTGTTGTTACAGTCAGAAGACGTTTGATCGAAGCTAAGCTATCAGCAAGAAGCCCCTGTAAAGCACCATTGTTGAAAAAACGGCATGTGCAGAATCGGTTAAAATTTGCCACGGAACACATCAATTGGCCCAAAGAGAAATGGCGTAACATTCTGTGGACTGATGAGAGTAAAATTGTTCTTTTCGGGTCTAGTGGTCGTCGACAGTACGTCAGACGACCCCCGGGTACTGAATTCAAGCCACAGTACACTGTGAAGACAGTGAAGCATGGTGGCACAAAAATCATGGTATGGGGATGTTTTTCATACTACGGTGTTGGGCCTATTTATCATATACCAGGGATGGATCAGTTTGAATACATCATGGATCAGTTTGAATACATCAAAATACTTGAAGAGATTATGTTGCCGTATGCCAAAGAGGAAATGCCCCTGAAATGGGTGTTTCAACAAGACAACGACCCCAAACACACAAGTAAGCAAGCAACATCTTGGTTCCAGACAAAAAGGATTGAGGTAATGGAGTGGCCAGCTCAATCCCCCGACCTCAACCCCATTGAAAACTTGTGGGGTGACATTAAAAATGCAGTTTCTGAAGCAAAACCCAAAAATTCACATGAACTGTGGAATGTAGTACATTCATCCTGGGCTGAAATACCTGTTTCTAGGTGCCAGAAGTTGGTTGACTCGATGCAACGCAGATGCGCAGCTGTTATCAAAAACAATGGTTATGCAACTAAATATTAGTTCAGTAATTTTAAGTGAAGTTAAATCTTGAAAAATCTCTTCAGTTTATACAGTAAGGGCCAAATCCACAAAGAACGGATTGCTCCTGGCAATTAGCTCAAAGTTAATACAGAGATTGCAAAAGCAATCCTCACCAGTTTACCACGGTATCCACAAAGGATTTTGCTCCAATGATATGCCCGGGCAAACACGCCCACAAATTTGCCACCTGTCTGCACTTTGCACCGATGATTGCAATTAGCCATGTGGCAGCCTATATATTGGCTTGTGCCAAGAACACAATATCAACGACAATGGCAGAGAGAAAGCGCAAATTAAAATTTTCTGAAACCGAGTTGCATGTCCTCACCAACGAGGTGCAGAGACATGCAGCTAAATTGCAGTTGCGGAATCTCACCCCAAGTGAGAGAAACCATATTTGGGAGTCAGTTGCAGAAAGGGTTTCAGGCTTTTCTCCATATTTCAGGACACAGATTGGTTCTTAATGAAAATGACAGACCACACTTTTTTTTCCAGAAATATCAGTCTGTTATGTCTCGCCCTTAAATCCCCTTATGGACGGAATTTACTTTCAAAAGAAAAAATAAATAGAGGTTTTGTGTTATATTATTCAATGCACATTCATATCAGGCCATTTCTGAAAAGAGTCGGTTTGTCGCTAATTCGCGACAAAATAGGCCTTAAGAGGTTTATCATCCAATTCGTCCGGTTAATACCTGCTTTTCAAAAGTGGTATTTGCACCTCTCTAACTGTGTGTGGCAATTAGCTCATGGTGTTTGTGGATTACACGCAAGGCTTCCTTGGGGCAATTTTGCAGGCAAGTACCTAATTTACATACATTTAAATGAGAGGGGTGCAGCCGTGGAGCTATTTGCTCGTCGGTGTAGTTTGCTATACCTTTCAGCCTTTGCATGTGCTTTGTGGATTGGATGCAATTTTTTTGACTCATTTGCACAGGGTTTGCCCGGGCAAACGCTGTGCAATCCTTTTGTGGATTTGGCCCTAAGTGTTTGAGCTTGAAGAGAAGAATGTCGACACTGCTATGTTTTTGAACAGATTAATATTCCTACTTTTTGATTCCTGTAAAAGAATAACGCAGACTTGATAAAATTTGTGAATGTTTTCATTTGGAATTGAATGTGTAATGTTTCCACTACATTTGAAATATAGAACTAAAAGCTATTAAAAGATATTTGCACTTTATTCAATTTTTTTAATGCACTGATATTTATTTGAACACAACTGTAGGATACTATGTGTTCCATACTCTTCCAGCATAATTTACAGCTTAATCTAGACCCCCCCAATTCCCATAGAGATCGATTCATATGCAGAACGATTATAGTATTGCTTGTAAGAGTACCTGAAAATAAGATATCAAGAATCTTTTAATGTTGTTGTGTCACAGACATCAGGAAGTCAACAATAGCCCAAACGTATGCCAAAACAGCCGTTTGCAAAACGGTGTAATTATACCACGTCATTCTACTGTCAATATCTACCAGTGGCATACTGTGGGAGTAGAACTAGGCCCTCTGTAATCTTACCTGTAAATCTGGAAACAGAAACTGAAATCATGTCGAGTTCTCCAAATTGTAAAATCTGGAAACAGCAACTGAAATCATGTTACAAACCAAATTGTAAAACTTGACCAATGAGGGAATAGCTCGGAGCGAAGGTTTAAGCGTGATGTATTCCGCTATTGCTGTGGGAAAAGGGAAAATTATTAAAGTTCATAAAGAAATATTAATGTTCTTGCAACCGGGTTAGACTGCTCTTTAGATTCACGGGATCAGCTAATAAGGGACCACGAATCAAAGGTAATCGTACCACGTTACCTTCTGCTTTAAGTCTGGTCTACCCTGACCCCAGTTTATCCAAAAAACAGTCTGTGTGCATTACATTAAATCATCAGCCACCAACGCTGATTCTGTATTAGTTTATCTGACTCCATTTAATATTATAATTTAGAATTTAGTATGTACAATTTCCACTTGATTTGTTAAAGGATTCCCATACTTTAAAGACGGTTCTCTGATCTGGATCCTGTCTGTTACCACCGTGCATTACATGCTGCAGATATGTACACAACTCACAGCTGACTAGATATCTGTGGTTATCTCAGAGGTTGCGGAAGAAGCCACTTCGTGAGGTATAGACTATGGTTAAGACTCAGGGACCGATGAAGGAACATTGACGACCACCGTTCTCAACATGTATAACCGCCAAGCGGAGGTGATCTACTTTAAGACATAGTTCTACGGGTGCAATACTCCGTGATACATTAAGCTTAAATAGTCAACCTCCCTAGACCAACTGAGGGGGTAACCATGACTTGAGGAAATTAATCAACCCAATACCGGTGAACAGAGATAGTACGTCAATTTTCAAAGACACCACACAAATCAAGTTTCACTAATTTATTACCAGGTAGGTTATTTACTTAAATCATCAATACACAGTTACAGATGAAACAGTTCAAATTCAAATACAGTACAGAAGAAAAATACTTTGTCATACCTGGCAATCGCTACACACAGTGACCTGAGGTTAGATGTGTGGGAAAGTCTGAATTACAGCTTCCCCGAAGAGTTTGTTTCCTTTGCTTAAATGCTCAAACTCTGCGTTTGATCTGGTTGCAGACGGTCGTAAAACCATAAACTGGTCAGCACTTTTCATCCCCCCTTCTAGGGGGTTTCACAGAATGGTTTTCTGTAAGGGCAATTTCACAACGGCAGCTTACGCCTGTGTTATGAAATATACATTCTATCCATGTTGCACATTTAGGACATGTAGACCATTGCACCACTCACACCGAGACCATCAAAATGATATCAAACATGAGTAGGTCTAAGTATGTGTTGCCATGAGATTCTCCATCTCTATATAGTTTTTCAGATGTGATTGATATTAATGCCACAAAGGTCCCAGAATTCCTGTTGAGAATATTACATTTACACCCTAGTTGTCCCTGTTAATTCAGGTACGTTAACTGGATGTATTTGCTAATGTAACACTCAAAAACTCAACAATACATGATTATCTCTCTGGAAAAAGAGTATATAATGTATGTTCCAGTGCCCAGACTAGTTCCAGTGTATACTGTACAATGTAGCAAAAGTATCAATCACATCTGTATGTTTCTAAGCTTCTTGAGGACAAAAGCTATCTATAGCCATGTTGTGTTGTGTGTGAAAATATGTTAAGGACAGAGATTTGGCCTGCCCTGATAATGGCACTGTTATACTGTTCGTATGCTTGTCTTTACGACAGTCCAAGCATTCCTTCCAAAGTCATGACTTCCTGGGACATTCTTTGACGTCATAAACTTCACGCCAGATGGTCCCAGCAGACTTTACGGCACCGAAGTTCTGGTTTATAACGTCCTAGAATAGTTACAGGCTTCCACCCCTGGTGTTGTGTGTCCAGGTGCCCTGGGATCTCAATTCCAGTCTTACATACCTGTGAGTCATTCCATGTCAGATGAGCCAAGAATTTCCCTTGACCCCTCAGATTTTGTAAAAATTTTAGGAAATGATTGGGACCCATGAGAAACAGACAGAAATTAATTTGATGAAAATTCAAAAATGAAAATCAAGGCTTAAGGACCCTGGTGATTTTGCCAGTTTGTGATGGTATTATTTATTTTAATTTTGCCGATTTTCAAATGGACTTGCAATAAATAATTGCTCAGAAACTGAAACTGAGTGCCCGTCACCAAAGTTACAGGGAAGCTTGTTTACACCACAAAGTACCTTTGACATGAATTATAGGAAAAATAAAACATATATATTTTAACTTTATAATCTGTGATAAATTTTTTTTTTTTTTCTGGTTCATTTTAGAAGATAGGTTTTCATATAACAATCCATAGGGCTACTGATAAGCTTCAACATAGCACCTTAACCAGCTCTCTAGGTGCTTTTCTGAGATATGGGTGTTTTAATTTGTGAGGTATCACTAATTTGCTCAACATTCCTTAGCGTGTATCTCACTAATTAAGAAGCCTAGTGCAACAAAAATTCATTTCTGTTCGTTTCTCATGGGTTCCAATCATTTCCTAAAATTTTAACCAAATCTGAGGGGTCAAGGGAAATTCTTGGCTCATCTGACATGGAATGACTCTTTTAATGGATGATCATTCTCAATCTGTTTCCGTTTACTTTGCCTGATTGTCAATCAAACAATTGATTCGTTCAATAACCAAGAACAATAAGTAAATTATTAGGCTACCAATTTATTTTGAGCCAGCATTATTGTTCTGTGTATCATAAACTTGTGTTGCATTTTTATATATCCACATTTATGATGATGTGTTATCATGCACATATTCTGACTTTTAAATGTTTAAATGTTCAATGTTTTGTAAATTAGTTTTTCTCGCCTGAATTATGCATTGCGCTCAATGGTTCGAGACACTTAAGAGGCTGTCCTCTTTAAATTTATGCTTTCTAATGTTGAAATCACTTTGACTAATTACAGTGTCTTAAAATTAATTACATTCTTTAACACAGGGGTGTCCAAACTACGGCCCGCGGGCCAATTGCGGCCCTTGAAGCGTTTTAAAGCGGCCCTCGAAACATTTCAGAAGAATTATTAAATCTGGCCCGCTACAAATGAGAAAAAAAATGCTGTTGTTTTTTTAACACTAGGGGGCAGAATAGTAAAAGCCCAACTCTAAAAACAGATCAGCAGTTTACGCCCCCCCCCAAACAAAAAATAATCTTATGCATTAGCTAGCCAACGTTCCTGTAGCCTACAAATCGTGTTCTTATCAACATGGCGACTGCAAAGAATCGAAAGGTGGATAGTGAATGTAGGAAATTCCAGCCACGATGGCAAAATGAATACTTTTTCACTGAGTACAGAGGCAAGTGTGTCTGTTTAATTTGCCAGGAATCAGTAGCAGTGATGAAAATAATTTAATGTTAAGAGACATTATGAAACGAAACATGATGCGTCTTTTAAGGCATATACTGGAGCAGCCAGAGAAGATAAATCAAAGCAGTTGGCGGCAAGCCTATCATTGCAACAAACCCAGTTTTTTTGTGCTAATTAAACGCAGCAGAATGCTACCAGGGCTAGCTACGAGGTGGCTAAGCTAATAGCGAAGTGTGGAAAGGCCTTTGCAGAGGGTGATTTTGAGTGCGTCACAAAAATTGTGGAGATTGTATGCCCAGAAAAGAAACAAGCCTTCTGCAATGTTAGTGTTGCGAGAAACAGTGGCCCGGCAAATCGAGGATTTATCAGCTAACATCAAGGCGCAAATATCAGACAAAGCTCCGTTGTTTCATTTCTATTCAATTGCGTGTGACGAGAGTACTGACACAACAGATTCGGCTCAGCTACTAATTTTTTTGCAGGGGGTTGACGATGATTTTTGCATTACTGAAGAGCTCCTCGACCTTCGGAGCCTGACTGGAACAACGAAAGGAGCTGATATTTTTAAAGCTGTGTCAGTTGCTATTCAAAATCGAAATCTCCCTTGGGACAAGTTGTGTGGAGTTACAACAGATGGTGCTCCAGCCATGATAGGTGAGCGTAACAGAATGGCTTCCCTGGTTTGCCGAAAAGTTCATGAGTCTGGGGCGAGGCTGTTAAATTGCACTGTATTATACACCAGGAAGCATTATGCGCCAAAGTCACGAAACTGGGCGATGTCATGAATACAGTCGTGAAAACTATTAACATAATTTGTGCGAAAGCACTCAATCACAGAGAAATTCTTAAAATCTCTTCAAGCTCGCCTTTTAATAGGCTATAATACTATTCGCCTAATTTAAATAGAAATCTAAGTGATGTTGGCAACTGTATGCCACATGTCTGAGCGCACTTGTATTTATTTTACACACATATATATATATATATATATATATATATAAAATCTCTTCAAGCTCGCCTTTTAATAGGCTACAATACTATTCGCCTAATTTAAATAGAAATCTAAGTGATGTTGGCAACTGTATGCCACATGTCTGAGCGCACTAGTATTTATTTTACACACACATATATATATATATATATAATAGCCTGTGGCCTGTGGTAGTCATAATTTTTCTCCATCTGGCCCTCAGTGAAAAAAGTTTGGACACCCCTGCTTTAACACATTCAGATTATTGCCTGATCCTTGTTAAACAATATCAAGTTGTCTCTGTCATTATTTCATAATCATTATTGGCTATATATTATTATATATCGCGATGCATCGATCTAAATGTGTAAATACTACTGCATCGATCAGTAAGATTAGAATTGATAAGCATCGATTAATTAATGTGCACATGTATTAATTTATTTTAAAAAAAAATTCATTTCATTATTTAAAATATATATTTCTGAGACACGACTACTTTTAAAACTGTGTTGACCAGCTTCAATCCATGTTTCTGCTCCAACCCCCACGTAAGCGTGAGTTGAAAGTAGGGACAGGCAGGAATCAAGCGACAATGAGACAGACAGATCTGAGCTAAATGGCTAGCTGCGTGCTCGCTGAGTGTGACAAAACAGACAGAAACTTACAGAATATGCGATGTTCTGAACAGAAAATCAGTGGTATGGAAGCATTTTCGGGTTTAGAAAGAAGGAGGGTGTACTTGACAAAACCGCTGCAATATGCAAGATCTTTCAAGTAGAAATCAGATACACAGGCAATACCACAAACATGCCAAACAGTTCAATTTTTTTGTATAATTGTTTTTATTAGTTTTTATACACATACCGTGTCCAGACAGTTAGTTGTAAAGTGCTTTCTGATATTTACATTTAAACCATTTTCTATTCAAAATCAAGTAGACGTTAGAGACAAAAAACTAAAATAGTAAGACTATTTCCAATGTCTTACGTTCAATTAATTATTACTACGTTAACTGTCCGATTCACTTAATGAATGTCGTGGAACCTAGATACACCATACAGAAAACATTTTAGTGAAAAATGTATACCTGCTCTGTATGAAGAGGTGAAGAAAACTTTTCGACTGTCCTTGCAAAACGCTACGAGAGTAGCTTTAACTACGGATGGATGGGCATCTTGCTCCACCAAAGGTCTAGATCGTACTAAGATTTAGGAAAGTACTATGCATGACACTAACCTATAGGCTATTTCATTTTTCTTGGCCCAGTTTAGTAATTGTTATACATTTTGCCATTTTCATTTTGTAAATAAAGGAAATGTATTAGGGTACCATGTCTGACACTGTTTGAAAAGCAATAACCTAAATAGGGCAACTTTAGAAAATACACTGTTAGTCATGTTTATTGCTGCATTATTTGCTGCAGACAGCTGCCTTAACAATAAACATAATGCTGTGAACTTGGCGTAAGGTTCTAATTGAATATTTAATTACTGCTGAATGTATCGGTATCAAATCACATTAGCATACCTATTACATTTTTCTAAAGTATATCGAATCGTGGTCAAATGTAAGATGTTATGATGCATCGGACCTTTGCCTAAAGAATCGTAATCGGATCGAATCGTTATGGGATTGAATCGTCCCACCCTTACTATGCGTAAAACCTGGCATGCTGTTCAAACCTATCTCATGCATTCCAGGTCATTCTGGTTTCATTGACAACTTTATCCAATATAGGGTAAGAAACCTTCACAACCATGTTTGCAATGTCTTATTGGATGCTTTGAGCAATAAATTACAGCTGGGCGTAACAGCATTTCTAGTTTTATTACTTTAGTTTTACGCAAGCAACTTACAATGTACTTTTGCTCGCTGAGGCGTAATTGTTGTTTTCCTGCTATTTTCACAAGTAACCTGCTGGAATCAACCAACAAGACAAAACAAACTATATAATAATCTTATTAAATGTAAAACATGATAAATCAATTTGAATAATCTATTTAAATCACAAAATACATACATTTTAATGAATGTAGGCACACTACTTATAATCTACAAAACAGTAGACGTTAAACCAGATGTTAACTTGAAATTACCAATAAAGAGAGAGAACAATAAAACAGAATTTACCAGAGTATTACCCTCTTCCAGTTTCAGCGCTATGAAATTAAACATCCTTGAAAAATCTAACAACCAAGGAACCACCACTCAAATAAAAAGAGGAAAACCCTCCTTATCCAATGCTCTAAAACCAGCTGAAAACTTTTTCCTTCGCCCACCATAAATACCTTACCCAGCAGGGAATGAGGATGCTTGTCCTGATTGGGTGATGCCAAGTTAATGTGTTGAGGCTCATGGTTAAAAGATATTCAAAATATTCATGGTTTTAATCTCTTAACAAGACCAAACATGAATATGCTAGTTAGTCATTCAGCTCAGCTATTGAATACCTCTACCATGGGAGAGATGACAGTTAATGGCTTACACCAAAGAAGAGTTTGAGTCTGGTGTTCACCCTCCCACCGCCGGTCATCTGGTCCCCCCCCCATGTTTTGTATTCCCACATAGATTCAATAATTCTGAAGGAGCTGAAGATCCCTGTGTCTGATATAACGTAACGTTTAGCCCACATTTTAAATGTCTTGTTACAAACTATTCGAAGACTAATGGAAGCGAGTAGTGATATAAGGTGAGCAAATATAACTACCGTTAACTTGTTATGAAAATGCTAGCCTATGTAACAGCTTGCTAGCTGACCATACAGCAGACCACCTGCTGTATGGTCAGCTAGAAAGCTAATGTTACATTACATTTTCATAACATAATTTTATAATGAGTTAACGGTATATTTGCTCACCTTATATCCCTTGCTTCCATTCGTCTTTGAATAGTTTGTAACAAATTACTCCCTAACTTGGGGGATGACCGGTGGTGAACTTCCAACGGCTGCCAGGTTGAAATAATTTGCAGAATGGCTTGAATGTTGTTTATAACACCAGACACAAACTTTTTCAGTGTAAGCCATTATTCTCTCCAGCAACCACTCAACTCTGTACTAAACAAAATCGTCAGTGGCTGTTCCAGACTGTAATAAAACTAATATCTAATTTTGTCTCAAATTATATCATGGTAACTCATCGCCAAGTTGTCAATAACTTAACTAATGTTAGCTAATACTAAGAAAATATGTTTAGGATGGTTGGACTTGAAAATTCTCTGGAAAAGTCAGTCACAAAGTCGCAAAGATCGAGCATCGATTTCACTGATGGGGTTGGTGGGGGTGGAGCCTTTGATTGGCAGGTGCAAGTCAGGCTTCAAAGTGAATACCCACAAGTGAAAAGGCAACTTGTTGTGTCGCTGAATAAGACAACTTTGTATGTACTTAACTTCACTTTATTTCAAAGTAACAAACGGCGTAGCCGCCACACGGTAGCTTCAGACAGACAGTTACTTTTCTTCTTCTACGCTGGAATACCTTGCCTTCTTCTGGTATTTACTCAGTTAATACAACTCCTGTACTCATACTACCACCTAGCGTTCAGGCTGAAACATTGAAACATCACATATCCCCCTTAATAAGCAAACATGTACCGAACTATACAGTGTAATTCAACTCTTCAAATAAAGACAATGTTCTTACTGTTTCCTTTATACAAATACAGTATGTGCTTAGAATAAACAACATAACATTACCCTTATTTTGTTTTTCAGAAAACTCAATTAACTTATATTTTCACCTTAGTGACTTCTCAGTAGTTATTTACTCTTAGGAGGATTTTACGCAAAAATTAACACTGTTTTAATGAATTCAACTCCTGCATTTGTACTCATTTAGAACAGAATATCCTTAAGATTTTCACTTTTTCTTTCCTGCAAGACATTATTTAACAACAAAGTCTTTAGTCCACTCAGGCACTCTTCTGAGCCTGACTGGTCTGGCAATTGGTGTGAGTTGCACTGGTTGTGGTACAGCCGGTATAGCTGGTGTATCTTCAAAGTCCATAAGTGACAGTTCATTGTCACTCTCCTTGTCCTGAAGAGAGGCAGGTGCGAGGTGAGATGCATTCCAGCACCGTCCATCTGACAGTAGGTAGGTGTACTGTCCTTTTTTTCCATCACTTTGAGTGGTTTGGAAAACTTGCACTGTGTTTTAGGGAGAATACCAGGCTTCTTCACCCGCACATATGACCCACATGCGAAGGATACAGCGGTGGCACCACGTTTTTGATCAGTGTATGCTGTAAGGATCTGAGTATTGCCTGTTATTTGTATCTTTATTTTGAATGTATTGTTTATTCTTAGTTTGTATTCTGGCTTGTTTATTTTCCAGTTTTTCCTAGTTGTCCTTTGTCTGCTTGTTTACTTCTGATCTGTCACTCCCTGTTTACGTCTCTGTACCATTCGGGTGATCTCATTGGTGTTCGGGTTCCCTCTTGCTTCACACCTATCTCTGTGCACTTAGATTTACTAATTACCACTAACATACTAATGATAGATAAGATCTACTAACTCCATTAACAAACTAATTTGTATATACTTACTAATCATACTAACGGCAGGGGTGTGTATAGTTACTAATCTCACTAACATATTAGAGCGCACATTTTCATGCTGTTCTGTCCTTGCTAATCATTCCCAGCTGCATCTGATCTTCTCTCCCTATTCTCTTAATCTTTGCACGATTTCCTGAAACTCCAGGTCATCTGTTATCGTGTATATGTTTGCAATCCAGTCCGCGTTTTCCCTAGTTGTCTACGTGATTGATTATCCGCCCAATGTATTCTCATTGTTTCTCGTTTGGAGTCCCTCCCTCTCACACACCTGATTCCTCTTGTGTCATTAGTTACTTGTGTATTTAAGCCCTGTGTTACTTCCAGTCTGTGTCGGAACGTCGTATTACTTTTCCTGTGCCTGCTACCTGTTTTTATGCCAGTGATCTGTTTTAGCTTCAGCGATACCCTTTTGTACGACTATTCTTTTGCCTTGCCCTTATCTGTCCAGTTTGCCTTTCGTTTGTGACCTCGCCTGTATATCGACCATTCTCCTGCCTGATCCCTCTGTACTGCCTGAACTCTGATTCCCTGGTTTTTCGACTTTCTGGATTGTCCCTCATTGCCCTATCGCCTGTCGTTCCTGTACCCCCCTGAATTCTGATCTCCTGGTTTGACCCCTGCAAGCATTAAACTACGCCTTTTGCCTTACCCTGTGGTCCGCGTCTGGGTCCTTACCGCTACGCAATGGAGAACGTAACATATGCTTTACTCTTTTTCTGTTTTTCTCATACTCTGATGGCGACCTGTTGTGATGACAGTGGTGCACTGTGTGGAAGTGGACGTCCAGCCACCTGAAGTTTAGTGCGCATAGGTCGACCATGCAACAGTTCAACTTGTGAGCGCTGAGTCGTGGAGTGAGGTGTTGCACGATATATGTGTAGGAAATCCCGTGTGAACTCCTTCCATGGCTTCCCTTCCAGCAAAGCGGTTTGTAAACTGTCCTTCAGGCTGCGATTGAAGCGTTCAATTTCTCCATTCGCTCTCGGATAATAGATGATTTTCTGTGCACGATGCCTCTGTCTTGGAGAAATGTTTCAAACTCATGTGACACAAATGGAGAGCCGTTGTCTGAAACCAGCTCTGTAGGATCACCTTTTCTGCTGAAGACTGCAGATAAAAACTGTATGACAGTTCCTGAGGTGACCTGTGGAACAAAGGCTAGCTCGGGCCATTTACTGTGGTAATCAATCAGTGTGATTGCAAAGCGGCAGTCTATGGGTGCTCTATCGAAGGGCCCCACCACATCAATTGCAACTTTTTCCCAAGCCTGCTCTGGATATGGCACAGGCTGTAGTGGAGTAGTGTGGGTGACTGCAGACTTGTCATGTGACTGGCATGTGATGCATGCTTTAATGGCTGCCTCGACCTGGGCATCCATGCCCGGCCACCAATATTCTCTGAGTCTCTGTTTTGTTCTCACTATTCCCTGGTGTGTGTCATGAGCCAGGGAGATCAGCTTTGGCTGGAGACTGTCTGGCACCAGGAGTCTGTGTGTGCCACGAACCACGCAGTCATCTTGTAGTGAGAGTTCGTGTCGAAGTTTGAAGAATGGCTGTAGTTTTGGAGTCAAGTTTTTAGCTGACTTGGGCCATCTGGAAGTGAGCAGTTCACGCAGTTTAGTCTACACAGGACAGGAAGTGCATGCAGCTTTAAACTCAGTTTCAGTAACAGCTGTGAGTGCAGACGTTAGTGCTACTTCTGTGTCGTCTTCCAAGCTGGGCTCTGAGCTTGGCAGCGGGAGTCGAGATAAACAGTCAGCAATTACATTCTCTCGACCCGGCTTGTACTGGATGTCGTAGTTGAATGATAACAGTCTGGATGACCACCTGGCTATCTGCATACAGGTCTGCTCTACCTTGACCTTTTGAGGCAAGCAGTGTGGTGAGAGGGCTGTGGTCGGTACGTAGTGTGAAATGCCTTCCCCATAAGTAAGTTCTCCACTTTTCTGTGGCCTTTCTCTCTCCCTCTCCAACCCTTGTTGTGGGAGCTCAACTAGCAAACGGAAGTGATGTCACATATCATTTCAGAGAGAAAAAGTGTGCGCTCCCTCTTTTTTCATCATGTAAATATGAAATTAGTGCGATTCATTGATTCTATGCTAATCAGTATGTGACTGTTCTTAATTTGGTGTGATATACTAATAACTTAAGTCAACAAACCGAGTTTGATGGTGGCTTCATCTGCTGTCCAGGAAGTTTTGAACTTTGGAATGAGGATTGCTGCCGCAATCAGCTCAGGATCATTGAGCATGTGCCCAAAGCATTTGTTCACTGCCACAGAGTTTCATAGACATCTTGATTCGCTCAAGTTTTGAAACCAAGACATTGAGAGTCGGTAACAGCCAGCCCATGTGCACATTGGTCTCTCCCTGTAAGATGTTGATCGCTTTGGCAACAGGAGCTATGGTTGCGACGTATTCTCCCAGGAAGGCTATTTCTGTAGGATTTAACCTATGACAGAACATTTTAACTTTAAAATATTGGCAGTAACAGGCTTTCCCGCAGGACAATGGTTGCCAATGATGCAACTATTGATGCCAATATGTTAATAGCCCACACACATTTATTAAACATTTCAACAACATACAACTAAGTATTGACTATTAAAATAATAATAATAAATACTAATAAATAATAAAAATAATCCCACTATAATACATGTTTGTGGTATCCAGAGACATTTTCAGAAAATGTTTATATCATGTAATTATGACCATAATCAAATATAAAATGTTACATACATGGGGATCTTGAATTCCATGGACACAGCCCTGATAGCCCCCTCTCCTTTGTCCTTCATAATCTTCAGGATCCTCTGAAAGAAAGAAGGAGTTCCATCGTGTGGCGTTTGGACGAATTAACTGAAGAGAACATTCCTCTTCCACCTTCTCTGCAGCTGTGGTGGAGTGGGCACTCTTGTTCCACAGGGTGTAGCATTTGGAAAAGGATGATCTTGACAGCTTCCTGTAGGTTTCATTTGAGTTGGCTGACTTGATGTCTACTGTGGAGATCAAATTCAAAAGATGGAAAGCGCAACGTTGATGCTTGGGCAACTGAAATTCGAAACCATCATCCTTGTCCAGTATATCTAAAACCTCAATGTAGACAGCCTCAACACTCTCCTCCTCGTCGTCTTGTCGAGTATCGTTGTCATCATCTTCTTCTGAAGGGGTTGCTGTTAGGGATGTGCCAGCGAGGTGGAAAGAGTAAGTAGGCCTATCGTGTTGTTGAATAGCCCAATAAAACTAATCTAATGTCACGTCGATCAGTAGGCCTAATTGTTATTTTTTGACGGCCTATTATTGGTAGTTTTTCTGATGAACGATTATTATTATATTATTTTTTACTGTCTTTGCTATGCGATCGCGTTCACCAAATGAAAATGCCGTTGTAATAATCAGGCACGTTTCCTAAAAATGTTTTGTTACGTTGAATATTGTTTTCAATAAATGTTATTTGTTAACTTTTATTTAGTGAGTTGTTGTCATGTTTTGTAGATTTGCAATGTTCATAATGCAAGGCACAAAGTGCCACACATTTCAGCGGCATTTAAAATGCGATTTGGTTATTGAAGAATGTGATTAACGGTTTCAAATGGCTCTTATAATATACGCAATATTTTTTCGGACAATGTTTAACCTTAAAGATTAAATTGTGCTAAAATTTGACTGTTTTCTGAGTGTATTCTTACTTTTAGACTAGTTGACTAGTCTAAGTTTGAACTTCCGTTTAAACGTCAGGGAAATTAGTCGTTAGGAACATCCCTAGTTGCTGTTGCACCTGCTGTGACACTGGGGTTGTTGTTTTCATCTCCGTAGACACGGAAAGCCTTCAGATATTTTGAGCCGTTGTCTGTTGTTGTACAGATAATTTTTTCCCAGATCTCAAATTCTGAGTGTATGTCATGCAAAGCATTTGCCAAAACCTCAAAGGTGTGTCAGCCTTTTAATTGTCGACAAGCAAGTGCAGCAGAGCAGCGGTGTAGTTTGTCTGGACCAATCCTATTTGTCTGGATCAAAATCCTATTTTCAGTTGTTTGCTGAAGGGCTCCACATTCTTGCTCACACTTTTCCTCTTAAGTGCCATTGAGGTCAGCTCGGTATACCTGGTCAGGTGATTAGCATGCTTTCTCTGCATTCAAAATAATCAAATAGAAACAGTGGGGAAATGATGAGTAAATTATTTAAACTCAATGATAGATAATTTAACATGACAAACTCATCATAGCTAAAATAATTTGTATCACTGTCATATGCGTGTCCAACCCAAGACACTGGTGGCACGTTTACTCTTCCATGTGCCCTCCAACAAGGTACAGTTAAGAGTTGTAGCCAGTTCTGTTTCATTTGTTATTATTGCTCGTGTGCGATTGCAAATGAGTGAGAAATGTTTTAGTTCTGACCATAGTCCCGCATATTTTAGGACTTCGCTAGCTAACATAGCAAACTTCAGCTAATATCGAGTCATTGGTTTAATCGGGCGTGCTAACGTTAGTTAAGTCATAACTATGCAGTGATGTGTGTCCCCTGCACTAAATATTTATCCAACCGTTACATTAACGTTAGCCTCGCTTGCTGATTGTTGAATAGGAAATTAAAAAATGAGCAGTAAGCCATCAGTACAGTAATGTTAATTAACTTACCATTTAGGGTAGTCAACGAGAACGCAATGGGAACCTAATGTTAACGTTAACTAACATTAATTGAGATTGCCTGGTGTTGTGAGTCGTGATAACTTTTAGCTAACATTAGCTGGTACTGTAGCCACAAATAAAAAAACGTATGTTACGGTCATCAATGAATGAATGTGCTGTACGTTAAAGGCAATCCCTAACTTTAATTATAATAAATAGCTTAATATACTGTAGCAAATCCTCTGGAAATCACCATTCAATAACATTTTCACGGTAACTTAAATGTTAGCAGCAGCAATCATTTTCCTGCTTGGCTAGGAACAACTCGCTAAGGATAACTAGCTAACGTTAGCTAATTTCATCTTGGGTTGAATAAGCAGTTGCTATAACTAACTTAGCCAACGTTATTTAGCTTACCTCGACGTGCTTCCTCAGATTTGATGGCAAATTCTTGAAGGCACTTATTTCCCTGGGTCTCGGCAAACAAAGTAGACACTTCATCTTGTACGAGTCATTTTGTACACCAACAAAGGCAAACATGCCTTTTAAATAAGGCCATGGATGGTCGTCAATGTTTGCATTGGCGGTGGAAGTGGTTTCGTTGTTGCGGTCCATCTCTGCTTCTGCCATTTCGAAGTCTCTGGCTACTGATTGTATAATGTTACAATAAATTGACTTCTTCTAAATAATTAAAATATAGACTTCTAGCTGCTAAACTGGTCTAGCATAGCTTGAAATTAGCTAGCCAATGCACTAATGAACGTTGGCACTGACACGAGCCTACATGCCAGGGCAAGTCAGTGCACACGACGGTCACGGCACACAATCTTAGACCATTAGTTAGGTCCTACCGGCACTTCTCATTACTACAATACCTGCAGATGGCGGTATCGCCCTTTCTATCAGCCTTCAGCTACCAAAAGATTTTTTAAAGAAAGGGGATGGGGAGGACTAACGTTATGCAGACGACCGACCGTAAGTTACAAAATGTAACAAGTAACCATAGTTGTCAATAGAAATGGATTGGAGTAAAAACTACATAATTTATTTATAGATGTAATCGGGTAGAAAGTGAAAGTTGCAAATATTGTTGATACTCAGCCAAAGTACAAAGTCGCCAATATACTACTTAAGTACAGTAACAAAGTACTTGTACTTCGTTACTTACCACCACTGGTTATGAATCCCTACAAACCTTTCTGAAAATTGAGGCATTCAGTGGGGATTCATGCCTAAATAACTTGTACACATGGAGAGATGTTTTTGAGGTTGGAGACTGGGGTGCATATTCTTATGAACATTGTTCATAAGAAAAGACTAAAGACCCATTTCATATTCCTTTACTGGATCTCACAGTCCTTGAAAAAATAAAAAGCATCTGTATTTGATGCATGCAATCTGGATTCAATTCAACCATTACTTTCTGAATCTACCAAGGGTTACAGAGGGTACAGGTGCAAAAAATTATCTTTTTTTATTTAGGTTTTGGTTTTTGGAGTCGACCTGATGACCCCTCCCCCCACAGAAATTACATCATACAAAATATTCCTTGACTCTCAAGTGACAGTATTCAAGTAATGGTATCACTGCATGTTTTCTGTCAAGAACCTAAAATAACTGTGGGAACAGAGAGACGTGCATTTATCTTGCGCTGGTGTAGGGATCATAGATATACACTGCTCAAAACAATTAAGGGAACACTTAATCATCACAGTATAACACCAAGTCAATTAAACCAAACCAGTGATGCTGGATGATGTTGCAGGCAGCATAACATTCGCCACGGCGTCTCCAGACTTTTTCACGTCTGTCACATGTGCTCAGTGTGAACCTGCTCTCATCTGTGAAGAGAACGGGGCGCCATTGTAGAACCTGCCAATTCTGGTGTTCTCTGGCAAATGCCAATTGAGCTGCACGGTGCTGGGCTGTGAGCACAGGTCCCACTACAGGACGTCGGTTTGGTCAGAAACATTCACACGAGTAGCCCGCTGGAGGTGATTTTGTAGGGCTCTGGCAGTGCTCCTCCTGTTCCTCCTCGCACAAAGGAGCAGATACCGGTCCTGCCGCTGGGTTGTTGCCCTTCTATGGCCCTGTCCAGCGCTCCTCGTGTAATGGCCCGTCTCCCGGTCTCTCCTCCACACTCTTGAGACTGTGCTGGGAAACACAGCAAACCTTCTTGCGACGGCATGTATGGATGTGCCGGAGGAGCTGGACTACCTGTGCAACCTGAATGGGCTGCAGGTACCGCCTCATGCTACCAGTAGTGACAAGGGCACTAGCAAAATGCAAAACTAGAGACAAATCAGTCAAGAAGGATAAGGAGAGAGAAATGGTCTGTGGCGACTACCTACAAAACAATTTACTTTTTGGGGGTTGTCTTGCTGTTGCCTCTCCTGTCCATCTGTTGTCACTTTCATTTGCACCAAAGCTGGTGAAATTGATTCACAATCATTTACGCTTCCTAACTGGACAGATCGATATCCCAGAAGTTTAATTGACTTGGTGTTATACTGTGTTGAATAAGTGTTCCCATAATTTCTTTGAGCAGTGTATGTATGGTAGGGATAGTCAAATCTGGCCCTCAAACATAGTAGTACTCTTGGTTTTCATCCTTCTCCTACAATCAGGGACTGATTTAGACTGATTGAGACACCCAGTGAATGGAATCTCTGGCAAACCAGTGATGTTAGTCATTAATTCAACTAACTAACAGTACTACTGGCCTTGAGCGTCGGCTTTGATTATCCCTGTGGAAACTGGCAAGTGAAATGAAGCAAGAGAGACTAATCAAAGCTTGGGACCTGGGGTTTGCAGGCAGACAGTTGTGTGTTGTCAGCTGGGGTATTACCATTGGCCAAAATGTGACTTTAATGACGACAGCGACATGGTGGAGCAGTGGCTAACACAGTCGCCTCACAGCATGAAGGTCCCAGGTTCGAACACCAGGGGGTGTTAACAGGGCGTTGTTGCAAAAGAACATGTGTGCCTAGTCAACGTGCCCTGTATAAACAAAGGTCAACAACAAACAACTTTTGTTATTACAATGTTTCGTGTGAAAAACAGGGAAACGGTGCTGTTATAGTTAGGCAGACCGGTATGAGTTTGATTGGTTATTCAGTTGATCCAGCCACTGAGGCCAGAGAAGGGGAGGTGAGGTGTGGTTCTGGGCACTGCTGCCATGCTTCCTTACGTGAATGAGTCTGAAAACTGTATCACACTGTTGTGTCTCATATTCAATGAGCTCTTTTGCTCCATATGGGAGGAAAGGATATCATGTAGCTGAGGTGCCCTGAGTCAGGGCTGGGGAAAGGAGATGTGGAAAAGGCATTTCTGCAGATGGAGCATGTGACCCATGATGAGCTATGTTTGAACACAGACATCCAAACAACATCCACCAAATTGCCTGAGGAGGAAGTGCCGTTTAATTAAAAAAAAATAAAAGAAGAACTTGCTTTTGAAGAACTGGTCTTAAACTGGTGCAGACCACATAATTGTTTTATTCTTACAGTTAAAAGATTTAGCAACAAGTGAGATTTCCCCTCTCCTTCCAGAGAAGAGCACATGCACTTCTTCGCTCTCCTGAAATGATAGCCAGGTGCCCAGATATGAGCACTTATATACGATTGGGCATTCCATTCCATGTCCGGAGAAAAGGGGGGAAAGAGCAAAATGAAATGCGTTAACATGGCCTGTGCTGTATGCCATTTAATCACACATTCTTATTTTAGACTCATCCCAAACCGCTCCACATTCAATACAGACTTCTTCTGTCTGTCTCTCTTCCTCTGTATCCCTTTTTTCTTTCTCACTTTCTCTCTCTTTTTTTTCTTTCTGTTATACTACCTCTCTCATCTTATTTATCTCTCTCTACTCAATTCAACCATAACACTGTAAATTAGAGAAAGCTTAATAAAAACATAACACTAAATTAAGAAATAATCCTAAATAAATAAAATGACAATAAATATAATTTGTCTGCGCTATTGCCTTCCCTTTCTCTCTTTCCCTAACCCCCTTTCCTCTAGCTCACTCTCACACAGACAGATGTTGGGCACATGCCATGGACTCCCTGGAAGATGGCATAGATTTGAATGTGTGTGCTAAGTGGCAGTGATGGATGGAAAGCCAAGGCTGGAAACTCTGCGCTGCATGTTTGGCACAAGGCAAAGGCGGCAGCAGTTTACTGTTGAATTTTATTCAGCGGTTTATTTGCGGTGCTAACGGGCTAGCCCGAGGGGGGATATGAGTCAGAGACGCCTGAGTGTGGAACGGTTCTGGCAGATACCTGAGTAATGACCACAGAGGAATATTCTCTGAGCTCCCAGGGAGGCTCTGTTCCCCTCAGAAAGTTCCACACCAGAGTGGCCTCTGCGCCTTGAACAAAAATAACGGACACAAACCCATCACCGAAAAAAGGAACGTTTGTGTTTAACTCAGAGATTCTCAGCTTTATCCACCAACACAAAGGGTGGCTTGGACTACATGTGGTAAGATTCCGTTTTTTAAATTTTTATTAAATCTTTAGCCAATAACTGCTTTATTTGAAGGATTCACCTCCCTTAATAAAGTATGGGCGGTGGTTAAAGAGCAGGGATTAGAGGTTGCAGGTATACTGACAAAATTCAATGAGGTCAACAGAATTATGTTCAGAAATATTATTCTAATTTCTACTTGTTTTGCTCATGTGTGAATCAAAGTCAGCGCACTACACTTGGGGAACTGTAATGTCGATTGTGATAGAGAAACAGGTTGTCGCCTTTTCCACCAGGCTGTCGGAACTAAAAGAGGGCAGGAACTATCCACAACAGGGACTAAAACGGTTCATAGAGAGCATTCGTGTTTGCTTTCCCACCGTACCAAGAGAAACGTGAAGATTAGACAAAGTAGGAAGTGATGAAATATTATACATAAGCGTCATTCTTTGCATGGATAATAAAATAGGGATAGAAAATTGTTGTCATCAACTTTTGCATATAAACCTTAGAGAAGATCCACCAATAACAGAGTATGTTGGTAACTCTTAATAGAACAACACCAATGGTGATTGGAGGATACCTTCTTGCTATACCTTTTGGTATTGGTAAGTATAACCAGAAAGTATCCACCAATCACCATTGGTATTGTTCTGGTCTTTATTACCAACATATTCCTTGACTGGTGATGATTCTCTCAGGTTTTTATACAAAGACAAAGACAGCAATGTCCTATCCCTTTTTTATTATCCCAGATCCTGTGCAGAAAGTGCAACACTTTAGTCAGCACTCCTCAAGGTGGTTGAGTAGTTATATTTGAGATATATCCTTGGGGGGTATGGAAAAAAGTGGAAAGTGAACGCTAATACATGACACATAACACAATGACACATAATCAAATAACTACGGATGGGGATACACAAGTAAAGCTTTCACGAATAGAAGACCAAAGCAAAATAAAATAATTTATGACACATGCTCACACTATGGTCTGTAATTATGCGGTAAAAGACTGCGGTGTGAAAATATTCAGTGGCTTATTTTGTTATGAAGAAGAGCATGCTCTTGTCTGCTCTCAAATTCATAGTGGAGGTTACAGCAATCAGTGAGACTGGT
Source organism: Ilyophis sp. 1 JC-2022 (assembly GCA_022702515.1). Classification (NCBI taxonomy): domain Eukaryota; kingdom Metazoa; phylum Chordata; class Actinopteri; order Anguilliformes; family Synaphobranchidae; genus Ilyophis; species Ilyophis sp. 1 JC-2022. Next base: position 80,413,453 of record CM040403.1, read on the forward strand.
GAATGAAATTGGGTATTCCACATTGGGAGAAAAAAACAGAAACTCCCTTGACTTGCAGTTAAATTCAAGTGTTACTTTTTTTACTCAAAAATGGTTTGGCTATCACCATAGTAGCCTAATCTTGACTAAGTGTGTAGGGATGGAAAAAAGGGATTACTGCCATTTATCTAAGGTCAAAGGTTTTTTGACCTTCTCCCGTTAACCCATGAAACCTTTCTGCTTGCTTTTTGGAAGGTTCATTTGCAAATATATAATGTGCCTAACAGTTGAGATGCAAACGAGGCAGGCCATTGTGCACTAACGAGTGTGTCACAGCAGTGAAATTTCACGGCAGGAAAGGGAATTTCACCCACTCAGATCTTAAATGAGGTAGAATTTAATTATGTTACGTGGAATACGGATGGATGCTTAGCTGTTCTGTAATTAGGGTGTTACTTCAGTTGTAGGAAGCCAATGGGAACCCACTATTTGGTTTACAACTGTTCTCCGGCAGGTTCCGTGATTTATTGCTCTCTTGTTCTTTTTCAAACCCCATTGTCTTTTTCATTGCACTTCTTGTGGCTGTTCTGCTTCGTACAAAACCGTGAGCCACACAGGAGGTACTACAAGCCTGGCTAATTGCATCCCTAGGGAGAGCTGAAAACTGAGGGTAAATACGTGACCCAGAACCGCAGTCACACCCACATAGCAAGTGCACCTAGCAACCCCATCATAGAAATATAACGCCTACCCACAATTTTTACCAAGAGGCCTTCAGCATTCTGTCACCCGGATCCATTGAGGTACTGAGCTAGGCTGTTCATTTGTGGTCATGATCTGTGATTTGAGATTTTAATTCTTTGAGCATAAAATTGACTTGAACTTTGACTGATTGGGGGATTGAAAAGCCAACGGCCATTTTTGAACCTTTTTATGCAAACCTCCTCCCACATGTCTAAAACAACATAATATACATATATTTACTTAATAACTTATGCACATTGTACAGAGGGGCCTGGAATGGTGGAAGACCATTGAGGTCTCCAATGCTTCAAGCTCATGCCAAGGTCTTTTGATTTGCTTATGACATTGGCAGGTTATGTGCATTTGCATTCCTTTAGTTTAGTTTTTGTTTTGCTTCTTGTGTGCTGTGTACTGGCTGCAATTTGGCTCATATAAGAAACAGCCACAGGGGATTTATTAACTTATGCAAACAAATATGCATGCTTTACACATTGCAATAGTAATGGTACTCAAAGACTCACTGAAAACTCCATGCCACAACATCCACTTTTTAGCAATTACTAAAGGCAGAAGATCTAGGCCAATATTTAGAGCAGATAGGGGATAGAAAATGTATGAGCCATGTATGGTGTGAATTGCAGTCCCCACCCAAGAAAAAAAGGAAGTATTGTTAATAGAGAATTCATCATGTCAAGTCATGTCGCAGTTGTTTACATGTTATTTTAACGGTGCTGATAGGTGCCTCTACATAGGCATGTGCACAACGCGCATTCACCCTCCTGTCTGTTACACACAGGGGCATGCACAAGCATGACTAATAATATTGCTTTTACAATGATTACAATGTGAAATATTATTGTGTAGGCTATATCAAAAAATGCATAATCATAAAAGGGTCCATAGGTCAAAGACCACATACTTTTCTCTCAGCGAAGGGGAATGGCACATTAAATTGCTTTCAGCCCACTGCATCAACATCCAGGCAATGTACAATGGTACATGTAAGTTTACATGTAGACTATTCGCAATTATCCTGGATCAAGCTATGACTTAGCCTATATTTGCCAATATTTCCTGTAATCTTCTGGGGGGACAATTTTTTGTTACGGGACAATGGCTATCAATTAAAAACTTTGCTGATAACACCTAAACAAACCTAATGCATGAATTGTCATTTACACCTAATGCGTGAATTGTCATTCAATGGGAAACTCGCACACTGCAATAGACGGACATTAGATTTCTGAAAATGCACTTCAGATCATTACAATTAGCTCTCTTCATCCAGCTCTCTAAAGAATGTTTTTGACTGAAAAAAGTTCAAAACCTTGTCCAGTGAATATTGCATTTATTGTTTTTCAAATAGCCTAGGCTACAGTCCCCAGGATTCGCTGTGCATAAGGTTTTTTCGATAGCCTATATATGGTTATAAAACAGAGATTTATTGAAATTTCACCATGTTAACTGAATTTTAACCTGATTCTTATTTTTTATATTTTTTAATTACAGTGACCAGGTTTCCATACTCTCAGCTTATTAAAACCCAGCTGATTTCACCTGTTATTCCATAACTGAACAAAACAATTTTAAAGAGATGTAAGAGTCTAATTAGAAACTAAAACAAATTTGCAGCACATTACACAATTAATTCACAATTCATTTTAATGCCATTCTCTGCATGTGCACTTTAACTTCATGCAGGAGCAGGTCTGTTTCCCCTGCTGTAAATCACACTTTTCACGGTCTTCCCGGGAAAGTGGACTTGTTTTAAAGTATGAAGCTACCATAAAAACAGGTTGGTCACATTTCCATAAGCAGGACATTATAAAACAAGGGGAAATATGGGTGAACCTCTGGATTCCCAACCTGACAGCTTTAGTGTATTTAGTGTCATCATTAAGACAAAATAACGGTATTTATGTTATTAATCAATATTAGAATGCACGTAATGAACTTCGGATGAAGCTTGAACTTCGAGAACTCAATGAGAACAGTCTCATGCAATTGATGTTTGACAATGCTTCATTGTATAATCAAACGCAATTCGTTAACCAAGCAGGCTAATTTGGGGTTTTCTAAGGTGAGACGGAAGCCATATTCTGGTAGCTTATTCTCAGCTGTTGCAGGTGCTTTTAACGAAATTTAACCGCGTATATTTTCTAAAATACACGCAGTCGGGAATTACCGGGAACCCGTGCCGGTGTTAAATCCTAATGTTAAAGAATATTATTGTGTATATTAAAGCGCGTCATAATGGTCAGTCCGAATAATATTGATCATACTATTGATCCATATAGCCTATTAATTAGCCTTGATCTGTTAAATAAGGTTAATGTTGTTTTTGGGTGGAATTATCCTCTAAATATTTTTTCTTTGTACTGTTTAAACCCTAGGGTGTTAAATGTACACCAACATTTTTGCTGCGGTCACTTCAATTGAGTAGAAGTTAGTTATCAGTAGCCTATTGCCTATCAGCAATCAATAAGCCAAAATGTGCTAGGCCATAAAGTTATTAACACTGGCACACTCAGACGCTTTTATTACACATAGTTGACATGAGTGATCATTGTTATTTTAAGTCATGACAATACCGTTGTTATAACAAATACACAAGCTTTGGCAACATGAATGTCAAATATGTCATGCCAATGAACCATTTTAAATTGAAGTTGAATTGATTAGTTCTGCTAATGTATTGTGTCTGTGCTGGGCTCCGGCAGCTATGGCACAGTTCCCAAAAAGACACAATAGAACTATTTTTCAGAATGCTGTGAAGCCACTTGATGGGGCTAATATACATTCTTGTGAAAAAGTGCATTTGACAAGGAGTCTTATACCTGCGTCTTTAATTGGCAAGATAAATGTTGGCTGTAGCCTTGTGCCTCTCATTAAATGCAAAGATTTAGATCTTATTAAAGAAAAAAAATAAAGGCAGGGAGAGACAAATAGGCAGAAATTCAAGATAAATCTTTGACATTTTTCTCTAAAGCTTTTTTCAATTACTATTCCTAAAACACAAGTGGCCATATGGTAGTGCGCCCTTGCAGTGGCCTTGTTTTCACACACACGCACACACAAACACACACACACACACACACACACACACACATATATACAGTATATCAGCTGTTCAGCTCATGTAGAATCTCACATACAAGCATGTTCCTTCGGAAAAAAGGAAAGACAGCTAATACTTTGTGACTGGATTTAATCAGTATTTTGAGGGTTACGGCTTGAAGAGGCTCACTTCTTGGCGGGAGACTGGCCAGGGTGGTACAGCCAATGGTACATCATATGACCCTCCCTTGTTTCCTTCTGCTCATCTGAATGTGTCAGGGGACAAATGGGGTACTACTCTCCTGAGTGGGCCAGGCTCTGTCCTACAAGCTCTGAGCAGATCTGGGGCTCAAGCATTTACCACACATTTACCAAACCTCCTGGGTGTCTGAGTCTTAGATGCTAAATAAAAGCCCAAAGTCTCTCACTGCTACCAGATAATTCATAATTAATAAAAAAGTATTCTCTTGATTAAACTTTTCCTTGCTCTCGCTCTTTCATCCCCCTTCTTCCTATTCTCCCCCCCTCTCTCAGTTGATATTCTATTCTGCAAAGTTTTTGGTTAATTTCAAATAAATGCATGGAATCTACTTCAACAAGAACAGCCATTTTATGCCGGAGCACTCACCACATATCATCTGAGGTCAGGAGTTATAAAGACATTTAAACTTGGCGAGGATAATGCGGGCAGACTGAGAGAACTGTATTGTGACCTTGGCCAGGACACCAAGGGAACCCTCCTACTCTGAGAGAGGAGCACTTGATTTTTAATGGAAGAGTGACTTATAAATGTCCCTCGAATGGATAACTGGCTATGATGAGCATGCAGTAGCATGCATGCTTCAGAGTAACCATACTACATTGACTCACCATTTCTCTTTGTCTTCTTTATTGAATTTCATAACTGCGATGTGACTTTAAAATTGTCCAAATTAAGTTTTGGTGGGTCACCTTAATAGCCAGAAATAATGGCTCTAAATGATCCCATGAACTGAGAGGAACACACACTCAAACAATCATGTCTATAGTTATCACTCAGGTCAAGTTTTTAGGAGGACTGGGTTGTGCAGAATTTCCATTCCATGACTAGTCAATGTTTATTTTTTAAGATCTATTTGAATAATGACTAAAACAGTGACCTCTAGTGACCATGGCAATATTTAATTAAAGTAATAGTGTGATGTACTACTACACATATTGGACACTAGGTGGCAATGACCTTGAAAATAGCCTGCACTTGACCTGGCTTTGACTTTGCTGATCTTGCCAGCTTCAGAGGAAGCTTACGTCCCCATGTTCAAATTTCAAAAGGTTGGTCTCAACCTTCTGGTGCTGTTAGCCTCCTCATTGTGGCTATAAAATCAGATCTGCCTATAGGTTGTTGAAGGTCAAGGTCCCATATACAGGTGCAGCTCAAAAAATTAGAATATCGTGAAAAAGTTCTATATTTTTTGTCACTCATGTCAGAAAGTGAAACTCATATATTATATAGATTCATTACACATAGAGTGAAATATTTCAAGCCTTTATTTCTTGTAATTTTGATGATTATGGCTTACAGCTAATGAAAACCCAAATTCAGTGTCTCAGAAAATTAGAATATTACATAAGATCAATAAAAAAGGATATTTTAAACAGAAATGTCAGCCTTCTGAAAAGTATGTTAATTTCTATGCACTCAATACTAGGGATGTGCGCGTTTAGTCGGCTAGTCGATTAAACGTTGCTACCCTCGCTAGTCGGCACCAGAAATACTAGTCGGTTAAACTTATTGTTTTATTAATGTACACATTTAAATTACATATTGACATAATTTGCACTGAAATGTCATGTTTTTCTGGTCAAATGTTGCTTTATAAAAAAAACAAGCATCCGTTACTAATGTTAACAACGCCGGATTAAAAATAAAAATAAAAAAAACGAAGGAAAAAAACAAAACGCATTAGCCTGTTCGCCCTGCAAGTTAAACCAGCCCAATGTTGAATAGCCCAATAAAACTAATCTAATGTCACGTCGATCAGTCGGCCTAATTGTTATTTTTTTGTGTTCCTATTATTGGTAGCTTTTCTGATGAACGATTATTATTTTTTACTGTATTTGCTATGCGATCGCGTTCACCCAATGAAAATGCCGTTGTAATAATCAGGCACGCTTCATAAAAATGTTTTGTTGGGTTGAATATTGTTTTCAATAAATGTTATTTGTTAACTTTTATTTAGTGAGTTGTTAATGTGGGTAATGTGCAATGTTCATAATGCAAGGCGCAAGGTGCCACACATTTCAGCCGCATTTAAAATACGATTTGGTTATTGAAGAATGTGATAAACGGTTTCAAATGGCTCTTATAATATACGCAATATTTTTTCGGACAATGTTTAACCTTATAGATTAAATTGTGCTCAATTTTGACTGTTTTCTTAGTGTTTTCTTACTTTTAGACTAGTCGACTAGTCTAAGTTTAAACTTCCGTTTAAACGTCAGGGAAATTAGTCGTTAGGAACATCCCTACTCAATACTTGGTTGGGGCTCCTTTTGCATGAATTACTGCATCAATGCGGCGTGACATGGAGGCGATCAGCCTGTGGCACCGTTGAGGTGTAATGGAAGCCCAGGTTGCTTTGATAGCGGCCTTCAGGTCATCTGCATTGTTGGGTCTGGTGTCTCATCTTCCTCTTGACAATACCCCATAGATTCTCTATGGGGTTCAGGTCAGGCGAGTTTTCTGGCCAATCAAGCACAGTAATACCATGGTCATTGAACCAGCTTTTGGTACTTTTGGCAGTGTGGGCAGGTGCCAAGAAATCAGCATCTCCATAAAGCTTGTCAGCAGAAGGAAGCATGAAGTGCTCTAAAATTTTGTGGTAGATGGCTGTGTTGACTGTGGACTTCAGAAAACACAGTGGACATGGCACCCCAAATCATCACTGACTGTGGAAACTTCACACTGGACTTCAAGCAACGTGGATTCTGTGCCTCTCCACTCTTCCTCCAGACTCTGGGACCTTGATTTCCAAATGAAATGCAAAATTTACTTTCATCTGAAAAGAGGACTTTGGACCACTGAGCAACAGTCCAGTTCTTTTTCTCCTTAGCCCAGGTAAGACGCTTCTGACGTTGTCTCTGGTTCAGGAGTGGCTTGACACGAGGAATGCGACATTTGTAGCCCATGTCCTGGATTCGTCTGTGCGTGGTGGCTCTTGATGCACTGACTCCAGCCTCAGTCCACTCCTTGTGAAGCTCCCCCAAATTCTTGAATGGATTTTGGATACAGCACTCTGTGAACAACCAGCTTCTTTAGCAATGACCTTTTGTGGCTTACCCTCCTTGTGGAGGGTGTCAATGACTGTCTTCTGGACATCTGTCAAGTCAGCAGTCTTCCCCATGATTGTGTAGCCTACTGAACCAGACTGAGAGACCATTTAAAGGCTCAGGAAACCTTTGCAGGTGTTTTGAGTTAATTAGCTGATTAGAGTGTGACACCATGAGTTTCCAATATTGAACTTTTTCACAATATTCTAATTTTCTGAGACACTGAATTTGGGTTTTCATTAGCTGTAAGCCATAATCATCAAAATTACAAGAAATAAAGACTTGAAATATTTCACTCTATGTGTAATGAATCTATATAATATATGAGTTTCACTTTCTGAAATGAGTGACAAAAAATATTTAACGTTTTCACGATATTCAAATTTTTTGAGCTGCACCTGTATATCTGAAAATTATATGTCAATAAAATATGGTCATTCTGGATCTTAATTGAATTTTTATATTCCATAAACTATTAAGAATTCAAGGCTCATACTTCATTTTATTTCAAATGGGTGGTTGAAGAATGTGTTCACCAAAAATAAACTGGTTCTGAAACTGGTTCCCGCCACCCTCATTGAAACTGTGTGGTTTGACTCAATGGGAGTCCTGTCTGAATGTTAGAATAGCAAAAAAGCTATTTAATAAAAAAAGGTCACTGGGAGATGGCCCCTTTACATTGTTTTAATAGCCAAGACCTTGTTCTATCAAAATATATTTTCCCAGCATAATTTCTTTTTAAAACAAGGGTTTGTCCCAATTCTCAAGAATGGGTGATCTCAGAAACAACTGCCCTCCTGGGATTTTCACGCACTGCAGTCTCTAGCGTTTACATCAAATGTTGCTAATGAGAGAGGTCTTAGGAGAATGGGCAGACTCAGTTCAAGCTGACAGAAAGGCCCCACATGCTCAAATAACAGCTGTTTACAAAAGTGGTGTGCAGAATGACATCTCTAAGTACACAATGCGTCGAACTATGAAGCGGATGGTTCACAGCAGCAGAAGACAACTCCGAGTTCCAGTCTGTCAGCTAAGAACAGGAAGATGAGGCTACGGTGGGCACGTAATCACCAAAACTGGACAATTGAAGATTGGATAAAATATTGCCAGGTCTGATGAATCTCAATTTCTCCTACAACATGCAGATGATAGGGTCAGAATTTGGCTTAAACAGCATGAATCCGGGGCTCCGCGGTGGTACAACGGTAAGAGCGCGAACTCCGAGGATCGGGGTTCGCGCCCCGGTCCTGCCAGATCCGAGCGTGGCCGGTGCCCTGTGGAAGCGGCAATTGGCGGCTGCTTCCGGGTGGGGGGAGGGGCTCGGAGAGAATCGCTGCGCACAAAATGGCCCTGGGCGAGTTGGAATCACGGTCAGGAGCTCGAGGAGTCGCGCCCTGTAGAAAACATGGCGCCCTCTTTTCTACTACCAGCTGACGGTGTTGTATAGTGGTGGTTCTCTAGCGGTTGCTACATGGGGGGAATTGAATTAGAATAGGGGTTCAATTGGCTACTAAATTGGGAGAAAAAGGAGAAAAAATCAGAAACAAATTTTATTTAAAAAAACCAGCATGAATCCATTCAGTGATCGGTATTGCCAGTCTGCACTGGAAGATGAGAAGGGTCTCTGCTGTCCTGACTGCCATGGGAGGCTCCTTCCACCACCAGGGGTCAAGAACAGACAGGAGACGTGAATGGGAAGTAGAAACACACGGAGGGAGGGGCCAGGTGCCCACAGGTTGCAGAATGGAGAAGTCTGGCTAGTGTATCGGGTCTGATAATCTTTGGCAGATATAATTTCTATTTAATAATCTTTTGAAGATTTTGAATTTGATGTGAGCTGATATAGTAGTATAAGTAGTCAGTGGAGGGAGATTGACATGGCTGAGTCAGCAGCAGATCAGCAGATCCATTCTGGATAAGGGTTGAGTAGGTGGTGAGTAAGGGGCCGATTCTGTGGATGTTGTCTAGGAAGAATCATACCTGACATACATCTGGGATGCTCTTAAAGAGGGTTTAGCCCAGTCAATTTGACAATATAGCCCACCTTATATTCTTCACATATCATGGACAACTTGGTTTACTAGTTTATCTGTGGTAGTGATATTATAACAAAGCAGCTTACGCTGGAAGTAATATTTGTGCTTGGACTATCATCCAAACCAAATTGGATGATATTGTTAGGTTTAAATATCAAGAGGGTTGTACATTTGGTGACCACAAAGCAAACATAATCTGGGATCACAATTTATGGCTACATTGCAGCTACAGTAGGTGTTCATATTCATAACATTGTGAAACTTCAAATAAGGAATAAGTATACGGCACATACGTGTGTATCTCTATGACTACACCACTGGGTGCAATCAAATTAAACACAATATTCTGCTAAAGTGTGGTCCTTGTTAAAATTGACAGACTTGTTATTCATCTAAGTTATAAACAGGCTCACAGTGGTCTTAATATGGGTAAGTTCTTTGCCATCCCTGGTTTTCAGCTTGCCAAATGTCTGTTGCAGATATATCCAAAGAGGGTGATTATTCATGTGAAATTGCTTTCTTTTGTTCTTAGTTAGGAAGGCTATTTCTGGTAGCCTTATAAGGCTGGACAATATGAAGAGAGGAGAAAGCCTTGGATGTGGAAAGAAGTGACTCATTCCTTTTCTTTTCAATATAATGTGATGAAAATTCAGACCCCGTTTTCCACATCACGCACGTGTGGAATTGAGTTTGCTGGGTACTGAGGCCCTGTGTTATAGCTTACGTCGCAGCATCTTTGTGCAGGGAACCTGATTCTTTTGTTCGCTCTTATTGTGTTACCTTCCCACTCACAAATTCCTTCTATCGTTATGAGGTGCACTTTACTCCTTGACTGAATTGGTAGTCACATCTTCACCTGCATGGATGGCTGAGCGTGTCCTGGTCTGTGTCTCATGCAGGTGTGTTATCTTAATTAAAATCAATATCATTTGTTTGGCTAATGCGCATAGAGAAACTAGAGTAACTTGCAGGCATAGCAAAGTACTTCCCTGTTTCTTGACCATTACCCTTGTGTTGTAGTCATATTATGTATGCACTGCAGGGTCAAAAAGGACCCACCCTCCTCAGACCCCTTGTGATAAAGCGTATATAGCCTAAATCTATTTTTGACATAGAAACAACATTCCTCAATAAATCAGTGAATAACTTCTTTCCTACTTCACAGTCCAGACAGACTGTATTTCTTAAGTTCTATTTCATATTGGTGAACACGCCATGGTATGGGTCATCCTCGCAGAGAGGGTGAGATGCTTGGAGACTGAATAGCAAATTAACCACCACTACAGAGCGGACACCACGTCCACCATAAGTATGGTGCGTGTCCACCGCCTATTCTCTATTTTCCTCCTCGAGATTGAGTGAGAGACTGTTGAATCTTTGCTTTCGCCTGGATCTGTGAAATTGCAGCTCCTCTTTGCCCTCTACCGCTGCCGACCGGAGCCTCTTCTTCTTAAAAAGAAGTACGCTACCCAAGGCTTTTTCTTTCCCAGCAACGGTTTTCATTGCAGTTTGGCGCAGTGTCCGGTACTGACAGTGCACAGTGTACGGTAGTGTTTTTTTACTGATTGGTTTTACATTTTCATTGTACAACACATGTAAAAGCTTGTGGCTCTGCAGTAGTGGGCTACTGTTCGGGCCCTTAGCTTATTGGTGTTGTGTGCACATCAGCATTAAGTATGTCAGAAGGTGTCATAGTTATTGGCAGCCTCGGCTGTTCTGCGATCGTTATTATTTTTGGTGTCATCGGGGTGCTCTGTCAGATTTTTTCTGGCCCCGTTCTGGTGTTTGGATCTCACCCGGCTATTATTCCTCACACCTGTTTTGGGTTTCCTGCAGGTTATAAACGATACAGGATTAAGCGACCTCTTCTCTGTTTGAGCTTTGCTTAAAAAAAATGTGTCTACACACAGCTAACATCAAACATCTTCTGACTGTAACAGCACTTACAGGTAATTTTAGATGATCTTTGATCTTTCTGGCGATGATGGTTGGCTGAATCGTTGCCATTCTGACTATTCTTCGATCCGTTTTAACAGTAGTTGCTTATTTTCTTCAGCTGGTTTTGGGTTTTTGTTGCCATTTTAAAGCATTTGAGATCTTTTTAACTAAGCATTCTATAATTTGCTGCACTTCTTTATATGTTTTTCCCTCTCCAATCAACTTTTTAATCAAATTACATTGTTCCTTCCTCAGTTGTATTTGATTCTCCGAATCTTACACTCCACATTATAAAAGGTGCGTAGAATTCAGGAGGTGGTAGCTCATCTGGGGAGGACGTCCCACCTGGGCAATCGGTTTGTAAAGAGTGTGATGAGGAATTGTGCGCGCTGGTGCCCGTTGCCAAGAAGCATGCTAAGAAGCGCCTGCATCAGGAGGCTGAGCTCCGTCAGCTTTAGCTGTAGATGCAGACAATGCAGCAGACCCCCACCTCGTGACCCTGCAGTAGTACTGATCGCTTCTGTGCTTTATGGGGACGTATTTACGACCTTGGGCATGGAAGCCTAGGCAAGCCAGTTCTGCTTTATGCTTTCCCACTTTTCAGGGACTTAGCATGATTGGTGCCCCAAACTTGCCCCATGGGAGTTGCTAGTGCGGTGCCTCCCAACCAGAATGGATATGCTGTTGCAGGACCAGGGCTTGCTATTGCATCCAAACCTTTGAATTTACAGCCTGCACGATTTGGCCCCTGGACTGAGGTCTCTGCGGCGCCGAGATCCAGGATGCTAAAAACACATCAGGCTTTGAAAGCCCCTTCTACAAACGTGCTGTATGCTGGGAAGAACAGTAGGTTACCTGCTGGCGCCACGCTAAGGAGCCTGACCCATTCTTACATGGCATTTCAGTCACGTTAGTGTTTTTTCAGTCCCTCTTGGAAGAATGGTTGGCGGATTCTATGCTGAGAGGTTACTTAGCAGCCAGCTCTGACTGCTATGGTCATTTGAAAGGCCTGAAGGTGGGATCACACCCTCACACTTGCCAGTTCCTCCAGGGAGTCTAGGTCTAAAACTTGAGCCCTTAGCCGGTCTCAGTGTGAAGCACCAATCCCTGAAACCAGCTTTCCTGCTCGCCATTGCCTCTGCAAGGCGTGTAAGCAAGCTACATGTCAGTACAGCCCTCCTGTATGTGGTTGGGTGGCGGTAGCTGCGGCTTCTCTTCTCCCTAATCCCGCTTTTCGACCTCAGATCCTCTCGCGGTTATACAGTTCTTGGCTTTTTATGTGGAGGCTTTTCATCCTCCCCCTCATGAATCACCTGAGGAAGGCAGACTTCACTCACAATGCCCTGTCCAGGCCCTGCAGTCTTATGTTTCCCCGCCCAGGGGTTGTGGTGGAAAACCAACAATATTTTTATTTGTTATGGAGCACCTATGCAGGGCTGGGCCTTAACTAAACGGCAGTTGGCCCACTGGATCGTAGATGTGATTCCCATGGCCTACAGCAGTGCCAGCGTGCCCCCTCCCACAGGGATGGAGGCTCACTACACCCTGGGCTACGTCCATCACTTCACCAGGGTTTATCACCTGGACGTGGTGTCGGGTGTCATCCAAATGGATTATCAGGGCATCGGATCAATCTTGAGTATGACTTTCATTACCATTTTACGGTGTTTTTATCACCAGTGGGTATTTGCACTTTATATTTGCTTCTTCCAAAGAACAAGCATCTAATAAAGTGAATATATTTTGTACGGCATGGTTGTGTCACACTAAATCCCCTGCATTACTTTATTTGGTATACTGTTGACCCATACCATGGTGTGTTGAGCAATGTGAAGTAGAACGAATGGTTATGTAGGTAACCTCGGTTCTATGAATAAGGGGAATTATATGCCTTTCAGTCGGCAAGAAGAGAATGGGCGGCGGACACGCACCATACTTATGGTGGATGTGGTGTCTGCTCCGTAGTGGTGGTTAATTTGCTATTCAGTCTCCTAGCAGCTCACCCTCTCAGCAAGGATGACTCATGCCATGGCGTGTTCACCTTATTCATAGAACCGAGGTTACCTACGTAACCATTTGTTTACATCACTCATCAAATCACACATCATAATAGATTTCTCTTTTGCTGTAATAAATGTGTGGTACTTAATTTTGAATTTGACTTCAAAACTGATTTCAAAACTGCAGGGTTAAAAAAAAGACTCATAAGACATTCTTTGTACCTTGACGGTGTACCGCTTTTACAAAAATGTAAAAAAGGGCAATGTTTAACTTTTTTAAATGTAGGGTCACTTCATGCTGAAAAAATGTAATTTTTGCTGCTTTTAAACTCAGAAAAGTGTCATTTTTTACCTGAGGGTTAAGCTTGAGGTAAGGCTTTGGCGTGACTGAACCGTGAATTGAATTTCCAATATAAAGTTGGAGATTTTATTGGCTGGATACTGTCATTTCAAACGTCATTTTAAAGTGTTTCCAGGCTGGAACATTCTCAATAGAATTCCAATGACATTAATACTTTATTTTTGATTTGTACAATGACACTTTATTGGGGTACATTTTTAACTTGTTCTACCAGTTGAAAAGCTGGAAACCCCCTTTTAACTCATTTCAAATGTCTTTTGTTTTGCATTTTCAACCTGAATTTCTCACTGTAATTCAAATGACTTCAACATTTTATTATTGGTAGTACAATATGCACTTTATAAGTGTTTTTTTTTACGATAATATATCCCAAAATAACTAGGTTCTGCTGCATTTATATGTCTGGGAACACAATCAATGGCTGCATTTAGCATAGTGGTAGTGATGTGGCAGTAAACTAAAGTCACACAGCAGATGTGGAAACGTCAGCTGGGACAGAAACACAGAGCAAGACCCTTAAGAGTATAAAAGCAGTGCACAAAGCAACCCAAAGAAGGCATGCCCATGGTGCTTGTCATGACTGTGAAGCATACTTAAAGATCCTGGCTGGCTTGCCATGAAGGAAGATAAAGTTACACATGAGAGGGCAAAGACATCAAAGCCATGCCAGGCTTCAAGCACTCCGCATCAGAGGGGGGATGAAAGGAGGCGTGACTTCAGTGGCGTTTCTCTGAGGGACTGGGATTACGCCTCGGGCTTCTGTGTTAACACGCCCGTCACACTGACTCAGGCTGCTGGTCAAGATTTTGAACATAAAACATGCATGATGCATGCATTCACACAAGCATACACGTGATACCAAATGCGTGGAACAGAGCCCCATATTAGAATCACATCATGCTGTTGTATCATCATATTCCACCATTTCTTCCAGGCAGAGGCCTTTATTGTTATGTTAGGGCAGTGGTTCTCAAACTTTTTCTGTCAGGAAGAAAAATGTTCATGCCCCACCGGCCTTTTTATTATCAAGGTTTTTCGCGGACCTCGATTGTAATAGTTGACGGGGGGTGTAATCAAGAATTTTCGCGGACCTCGATTGTAATTGTTGACGGGGGGGGGGGGGTGTGTAATAAAGAATTTTCGCGGACCTCGATTGTTATTGTTGACGGTGGAGGGGGGGGGGTGCAATCAAGATTTCTTATTTTTTTATACAAGCTTCATTTAGCGGTTTATTTAACGTATGTACCGCGGGTGTGCGTCCGCGTCTGTTATATCGTAAAAGTTAATCCCCGTTAACCAGCCACGTAGATACACGCGTCAGATTTATATAAAACAAATAAAATAAAAAAATTGGTTCCGCGGTGCATTGATGCATTTCCTCCTGCGCCCCCCCTGTAATACCACTGCGCCCCCCTAGGGGGTCGCGCCCCACAGTTTGAGAAACACTGTGTTAGGGCAACTTATACATGTTTTCGATTTTCAACATTTTATCTTTTTGAACAGCTGGAGATTTACCACAGCTTGAGCCCCTCGCTTGAGGTACCATTAGCAAGTGGCAGACCATGGGACAGAACCTCTAGCCTCCTGACTGCTAGCTTTCCTTTTTTTTTTAAACTGTGGAACCACACTGCAGCTCTGATGGTTTCATATGGGTATGGCTAACATCAAAGTAAACAGCTGCACACATGGTGGGATTTGGTGTGGCTGTGTGGTGTGATGCAGCTCCTGGCTTGAGACCAGACCAAAGCACTCTGACCACAAACCCCATCTCCCTTGTGGTCTCCCCATTAGGGCAGGCCTTACTGAGCTCATCTCAACAGACTATATTCATATTTGGTTGTAATATTTAAAAGGTGTATTTCATAAAAACTTAAATCCTCAAAGGCAAACTTTTCTAAAAGTAGACAAGTCACAGGCAGATTAGTGTGCTGTACAGATCTATTGGCGAGGATCACTGGCGGCAGTGTAGTACAGTGGTTAAGGAACTGGGTTTGTAACTGAAAGGTCGCAGGTTCGAGTCCCACGTAGGACACTGCCGTTGTACCCCTGAGCAAGGTACTTCACCTGAATTGCTTCAGTATATATCCAGCTGTAAATGGATACTATGTATAAATGCAAAAATGCTGTGTAAGTCGCTTTGGATAAGAGCGTCTGCTAAATGCCTATAATGTAATGTAATCACTTTGGTTCTGGCTTTAGCTCAATGAGAGGGTTGGCCTGGTATCCATAGTAAACGATGGACTACAGATAAAATACATGGTAATAAGGGAGGTCATGAGTAATCTATCAGCGCAAATAATCATAATGGTTGGGCAGATTACAGCCTGAGATATTAAACTTGCTGATAAAATATAAAGTCCCAGAAAAGATGTTAATGCAGTTCAGAACAGGTAAGCGATATATCTCGGCCTCCAGGTTACATCATGGCATGGGCTTGAACCAGAGAGAAGTTTGGGGCTGGAACATTCCGAGAACTTAGGGTGGGAAAAAAGAGCAGAAGCCCCAGGGAAGAGAACAAAAATGGAGATTCCAATTTCGAAGTTTCCAATTTCTATGGGAAATATCCAACTGTGTAATTGGAAATTTCTGTCACATGCATGTAGAAAAGAGTAAGCTATGCCAGCTTTCCTACATCTGGCAGTGAAGTCACTGTGTCCCAGGTGAAGCACTGCTATTTATGCATTATTTGAGTACCACCTCAAAGTGATGCTGTTTCTATGGTGCCAGCAGTTGCTGAGCCATATTTTCAGCATAGTTAGGACATGTTTTGGAGTCCCTGATGCGAAACTTGTGGAAACTACATGAGATATATGGGCAAAAAAACCTGATATACTTGTCCCTGGAGAAATCGCCTAATATTTTGTCCACCTCCATGCTGTCCCCCTCAAAAAAATGTTTTTGGTATGAAAGCAAAATTGTCAGAACAGTTGAAGGCACAGTACTACTACTGTGACATGCCTCCATTGTCCATTGTCCTACATTTTCAATCAGATCTGTCAATAAACATCAGGAAATGCATATCTTTGAATGCCCACAATGTGAACATTTGTGTAGTTGCTAAACAATGCGCTCGCCTTACGCTTTACGGGGGTACAGGGCGGCAGTGTAGGGCGGCAGTGTAGAATAATTATTAAGGAACTGGACTGGTAGCCGAAAGGTTTCAGGTTCGATTCCCAGGTAGGACACTGCCGTTGTACCCTTGAGCAAGGTACTTAACCTGTCTTGCTTCAGTATATATTCAGCTGGATAAATGTAATAAGATGTAATAAGTTGTGTAAGTCGCTCTGGATAAGAGCGTCTGCTAAATGCCTGTAATGTAATGTAATGTAAAGTGCAGGGTATTTCCAGAGTAAAAGAAAGACCCAAAACAAAGGCGCTTATTTGGATTGAGTCTAATAAAATGGATGACTGAATTAATCATGCAATGATGGGAGATGGTAATCTATCATGTTTTGCTACAGACTGCAGTTCTTTTGATTGTTTAATATGATCAGTGAGCACACAAAAAATTGGAATGCTATAATATGCAAGGGCCAGTTTTGCTTTTGCTATTTCAGTGTTGTTTGTTTTAAAACTGCACATTTGTTCCATGTGGATCCTGAACACCCATAACCAGACCTGCCACCCATAAACATAGTATAGTCAACACAAAGTTGCAATTTTCTAATCAGAGTACAAATGCTGAAAGGAATTAGCTAGAATTGTATTGTGAATCTCATAAAACTTAATGTAATTGGAACTGTTACTGAGGCATTGCCCTTAACTGTCATGGATCGTGCCTTCCTTCCCTTATCTCCGTGTTTAGTATTCCTTTTTTCCATTTACCTGTAATCTATCGGATTTTTTTTGTGTTCCGCTATGGGTTTTGCTTTCACCTCGGTGATTTGTGAGTTCACCTGTCCTGCATTTCTGCTCACTATTTATACCCCGCTTCCTCTTTTTCTCGTCGCTTCCATGTTATTTCATGTAACATTCTAGCCGGTAAAGGTATAGGAGTTGTGCGTGCTATCGACTGCTTTGCTTCTCAACGCGGGACTTGTTAGCAGTACAATTTAGAAAAAGTAAAGTGCGCTCTTTCGCTCTCTTATTTCAGAGCAGACGTTTTGGTTTCTTTGTTTCCCACTCTAACCTATGAGTGCTCTCGCCCTAAGGTTTAGGTTTTTTTCTCCTTCCTTTCTTTTGTTCACTCCACTACGGGAGTTGGATAAGTGTAACTGCTTATTTCTTTTGTTTGCTCGGATATCGAGTTCCTCGCTTATTATCACGAGGTTATTTGTGTTCTCCTTATTTTCCCGGTCCACAACGGATTATTGTCCATCTTAGTGGTCTTCGTTTCAAACACATTCCTCATCTGTCGCACCTGGACCTCCAATATTTTCTCCATGTCTCTGGGCATAGAGATCCCCCTACACTAACATATTCACTTGCTCACCAACCACATTGCCATAACCAGACATCCACTAAAAATATGTGGGCCCTGCGAGGAGGACATATTTCTCTGTCAATATGCAGTGTTGCAGTAATGGTGCTGCTGGATGCTGAATTTCAGAGCTCAGGACCTGCCATCACAGCATTGCAAACCCACCCGCTAAATTAGCTCATTGTTACCACGGATAAAGGTTCCGAAAAGGATTCTGGACTGGGGAAATAATTTGTCTGAAAAGACCATTTGTCTGAACTCTGCTGTATCAGCAATTCATAATGGAACATGGTTTTCTCATAAGCATTTTTATTCCATGTCTTTGCATGTGCATTAACTAAAACTTACTTTTAAACCATTTCTAGTGATTATGTCTTACTATCAATTTCTTGGATTGTTCAATATAACGCCTGTTCGGAAACTGTTGTTTTTCTGGACCAGCTTCGACTATATTTTACCTCGGTGAACTGACTCAGCCCCCTTCCTGCTCTCTCCTCACCACTAAACAAACAACAAAATGGACCGGGGATGTAACCGAATGGTAAAGCTCACGTTACCTAGCTAAGTTAGCTTGTTTGTCTGCCTAAAGTAACGTTACTATTGAATACATTCAAATACACAGCAAAACCCAGTCACACAGTAACGTTAGTATATTGAACATGGCTGGTTGTAGCACGCTCATAGCTCCGCTTGGTCCGGAGAAAATTGTTATCATTTATTAGCTAACATTATTCATAAATGATAGCTATGATAACTAGCTAGCTAGCTAACTTACCAGCTCTCTCTGGACCAAACGGGGCTAAACTCACACACAATAGACTGCCTTGCAATGGGGCGTCGTAGTGGGGGGACAAGTGGACCTGACCACCCAGGGCCCCAAGGTGGGGAGGGGCCCCCAGAAGGCCCGTACTAAAGAGTTTGCATTGGGAAGGGGGCCCAGAGAGACTGCCTTTGCACGGGGCCCAGAATGTCATGCTACGCCCCTGCCTTGCATTACCTAACTTATAGATACATTCCGTCCGAGTGACTGACCAACTCACCATCTTCCAGTCCGTCTCAAGACCCACCTTTTCACCCTGGCCGTATGTTACTCCCAAGTCCCCCATCCCTCGCCTACTCTCCTAGACTGTGCTGCCCATGCCCCAATGCTCCCTTAGCCTCTTGCTACTCTCACTCTGTCCATGCCTTTGTCCTTTGTCCTTTGTCTATATATTTTGTCTACTTTTGTCTCTCACTTTGTGCTGTAATCGTATCCTAGTTTCTACGTAATAGTGTCTCGGTTTTGCTAGGGCTACATCAAATGTATTATTGCTATCGTTTATTAGCTAATGTTACATATTCATAAAAGAAAGCTAAGATAGCTCACACAATAGCTCAAAGCTATTACCTATCAGTAATGTCAACCATTTGCAAAAGCATTTTTGTTGTAGCTTGTACAGTTTAACGTTATGTCAGCGTAGTTATGAAGCTATTCTTTTATTTGTCTAATACTGCTGTGCTGTAGTCGGGCATGGCACATGGCTGCTCGAACACACTTGGCTAATTGAACTTGAGTTTGCATGCTAATGTTAGCTGTTAGAGTAACGTAGATGAACTTGAGTTATATAAGCTAGTTAGAGTTAGCTTGGAACGTTAACTATAATAATATTCCCTTAATCACCCTGGGTAACGTTACGACGGGAGATGATCCATCCATCACTGTTGGGATGGCACCTGGCTTCAGAGACAGAGTTTTATAGAAATCCATCTCAAAGCCAGTTAAGTTGTGGTAGCTGTCCGGTGTGAAGTGCGCGTTGCACACTAGGGCTTTCTTCGGCAAGTCTGCATGCTCTGCACAGATAGCTTGAAGCCACTTGCTAAGTAGCGCTGGGTCTCTCGGCAGATTATGAAAGCTAACAGAGCCGGTGGCGTTACACTGAGGAACGATCCATCTCCGACTCCTTGGCATAATGCAGGCAAGTTAGCTAAATATACCAAATAGTAAGACGTAGATGAAAAAACTCTCTATATAGCTCGATATGTCGTAATGTTAACGTTAGCAGTAATACAAAGCAATTCACATTTGAACTTGAACTAGCTAGTTAGCAGTACAAGGGTCTCAGTCTCAAAAAGGAAAAAAAACCTGTTGGTCTCTGCTTTTATACCACGTGCCCAGCCGAGACCACCCCTAGGATCATCTCAATTCCAACCATTTTTATGTTAAGGATCTTCTGACATCACGTATCCCAGATACCTGCGTATTGGTAAGCTTACACAAAAACTCATTTTGACTAAACATGAGATTTTCGGGCATAAACAGTTGTGTATGATCATAATCTAACCCAAAACATCGGTTTCAATGGGAAAAGTTGGTTTTTGACTGCAGTATCACTGTTTCAGTATCACAAAATTTTTTAATTGGAACATCCGATATATGGTCTATATTCTTATACCACATAGGCTAATCCAGGAACGTTTCGGCTCATTCTATAAATCAGATTTCAAGAGATAGTTGATAGTCTCCAAAGCCCGTTTTATCTGTAATAGGGAATTTACTTCCAAAGCCAGACTCCGCCCACGTCTGACGTACTCACTTGAGGGGCTGAGCTGAAGTATCAAACCACACCCCAGCAAATCTTTTCACTAGTAGCCAATAGCTAATTTCTACTCTGGACAGCACTCACAGCGGCTGCTTTGTTCCCTGGTCCGCAGGGGGAATGCACTGAAGCTCAGGGTCAGGAACTGTTTGTCCTCGCAAGTGGGCGAATAGGATGTGCATTTCCACCGAGAGCGTGAGTTTGGAACCAAGGCCAAGCGAGGACCGCGTGCTGCGTGGCACCAGTAGGGACGACAGGCAGAAGTAATGGTGGAGAATGAGGATGGGTAATGTTTTGGAGTGGTAGGCGGCGGCATGCATAGCCTCGTTTGGGCTTATACTGATGCGGCCATCAAACAACAAATCACACGCTGTACAATGCCATGTAGGCTACTCATTTTACACAGGCTATAGGCAATCACAATAACGTTACCTGCAAGATATCAACAATATTGGTTTCCATTTCAACAGGTGCACATGTGGTCACTGTACTGAACTCTCTCCAAGAGAGTATGTCTGTTGTAGGGATGTTGCAAAGGTAAACGTGTAGCATTTATTTTTTAAATTAAACTAGCTAGCTAGGCTACTTCCTAAGCTAGACTGAAAAACGAAACCAAGGAACTATCAAGCTAACTATAAAAAAATATATACAAAAAATAGGTTACTATAACTAGAATATTCAAAAAAGCTAAACTGTATCTATCTCCTCTCCGTCCATGCAGATCAACCACCAAACTATATCGTAAACGGTGAGATCAACCGCTGAGATTTGCTTTTATAACTGGTGTGTAGCCCGCCCTTGCTCCAAAACTTCAGGGTGTAGCTGTACAGGTTTCTATTTCGTCACCGGGAGGAATGCGTCAGCTGGATGAAGTTTCTGGCCAATGACAGACTGGATGTGCAATTCCTAATGTTTTACCACTTGAGACACTTTTGAGCCAGATCCTTTGGGTTTATGCTGTTTTTCACAGTAAAATGTCAATATTTGGACCAGGATAAATCAGTAATACTTAGAAAAAAACAAATTCATCAGTTCTCATCTAAAATAAGTGGTTTTAGTGCTTTGTTCCCCTTTAAAACTGTCAAGCTATAATCTCTGTGCTTTAAATAAGAATTACATTATTTTCTGCTAAAACTTCATAGTTAATGATTTATTTTAATGTACATTCTTTTTACTGAATAGAATGTCTTTCCTATTTAATTGATATCTTCCATGTTTTCCAGTTGTGGCTTACGGGAGAACACAGTCACATATGTATATGACATTCGGGTTAGTAGTGCAAGCTTATAGTCTCAAGTATAAATTTACAACTGGATAATGTACACTGTATGTCATCTGAACTTTGTTTTAGGAGGCTGATGCTGATTTGTTTGCTACTTGAAACTGCAATCCTGCTCAAACCAGGCTGGGTGAAAAAAAGAGTGTATAAGGAAACATGAAAAAAATCCATGATCATATAATTACAAAGTATTTCAATGTACCTATATAGAACTATACACACACACATTTACATTGTTTATATGTGTTCTATATACAGTACATTAATAAGCAGAAATATTGTTCTCTAGTAACATTGTTCTCTACAACTTTTTTGTATTTCGGATGTTTCAAATTATTCAACAGGATGTCTGTATAATCTGTATGATTCCCTTACAGATTTTGACCTTGTTCTACCTTGCATTTCCATTATAAACCAGGATGGGGGGGGCTAAGTGCTTTTCAATACACAGCCTTTTTGAAGAGGCGCTCTGATGAATATGTTGAAAAATGAGCGAGTGTTTCGTTTTTTTGGAGAGCCCTGCTTGTTCCTTATCTTTTTAATTGAGAATGCTGACTGACTGAAAAAGCACAGTGTTAACGTGATCCACATAAAAACTGCTACTGTAAAGACATTAATGAATCTTCGTGCATCTTCCTTGAAATGTATGTTTTTTTATATCATGGCTTTTGATCTGTTGAGCGCTGCTATATGTGCCTGTGTGGCTACAGGCTGTTTCGGTGTATTGACAAAGAGAAGATGAGAATGGTTTCGGCTGGCTATATTTCCTACAGTGCTAGCTTTCTTCTGCATTGCAAACATTCATCAATAAACACAAGCTGCGATGTTATAATTTTGTAAATGTTGAAGCATTTTTTTCTCCATGTCCAACTGCAGGTGGTATCTCCATATCTTTTAACATATACTGAGGCATCCTTGTGACGGAGAGGGGAAAAGAGAGAGGAATCTTCAGAACATCTGAGGAAAGCATCAAGGCATCTGTCACCCACGGGAGCCGTCTTTGGAGCCTGGAAATGTGAGGGAGTCGTCCAGATGCCTAACATCTCAGTGCCGGAGATGGGGAAGCTGTGACTGGGGATGCTAAATATCTGGCCAGCCCCAGCACAGGGAGACATTGGAGCCCTCCCTCCACAGTGAGCTCAGAAGCATCCCTTTAGCTTGGTAGAGTAGAACCTGGTCATCCGTGTGTGGACATCCGATGCTGCCGTTAGCGTGTGGTATTAGCTGGACTCGAATAGCTTAACTTAATAGTAAGCATTTAAAGCTTAATTTACAAAAAAGATTAGATTCTGATTCATATGGGCTCAGACCTTTTTCATGTGTGTTTTTGAAAAGGAATACTTGAGTGAATACTTGACGAGTAAGCTGTGAACGATCGTGGATTGCGAGCACAGTAGTGGGGTGACTGCGCGGTGGGGATGGCAGCGACTTACCACGTGGTGGTCAGCAGCCTGAACTACTACAGTAGTGTTGTGATTGACAGGCGTGCCCAGCATGCTGTTCACTACTGCACTGGACCCTGCCAGCTCCTGACGCATGGTCTGGACTGCACTGCGGCCCACCGCAGTGCCTGCGCAGAGCTGCTGGATGCCACTGTCAGCCCAATGCCGGCTGCCGCCACCCAGCCCTCGGCCGCCCTCAGACTCTTTGGCAAATTTTCAGCCTTGGGGAACAGTGGCTTCCCTATCGGTGGGGCTGAGGCCATGATGGAGGATTGCTACCAGGCCCTCCAGGGTGTCTCCAGGGCCAGGAAGGGCCTAGTCGGCCAGGCATTCTCCGGCAGCCTGAAGGACATCACCGGGGAGGCAATCAACCTTGCCAGTGGGAAGGTGAAGGAGTTCTCCCATGAAAAGGACAGGGTCTTCTCCAGCCACACCATCCTACGCAAGTGCCGCAAGGCTCGCCCAGACTCCCTCCTCAGGAGGTCTTCTGACCTGGACGTCCTCCTTGGCCGCTTTTCTGCTGGGAACGAGGAGAACTGCCCGCCTTTTGGGCTGCCGCCCCCAGAGGACCCACTCGGGCCTGAGCCAAGTATTAGCATAGTGACTGCGGTGTCTCACCTGAACGCCTCGGCCGAAGAAGATCTGGTGGCCCGGATTCTGGAGAAGGCAAAGGCAGAAGGTGGGGCCCAAGGGCAGGACATGCGGGCGTGCCTGGAGATTCTTCTGCGCTGCTCCGAGGACCTCAGGAGGTGTACTGACATCATCAGGCAGTGCTGCATCTCCAGGAAGGCCACGAGCGATGCCGGCGACTACAACGGGTCTGAGATAGCCTACAGGAGTGCGCTAGCCAGTCTGTCAGGCTTCCTGAAGAAGCTCCCGCTTGGGTTTGGGGTGGAGCAGGCCCAGCCGTGGCAGCATGAGCAGGGCGACTTGGCTGAGCTGCTCAGGACCCTCCAGTGGCTGCAGCACAGCTCACCCTCCTCCATTTTCGGGGACGACCTGCCACCCCGGTATGAGGATGTAGTCCGGTCCCCTCCTGAGATCAGCGCCCTGCTGCCACAGCCTCCCTCCCCTTCCCAGCTCGAGGTCTCAGGGAAGGCAGAGCCTACCCCAAACATCCTGACCCCCCTCTCCCCTGTTGCCTCCCCTCCCAGCTATTCTCCACAGCGGGGAAAAGTAACGGCGAGTATCCAGCTCAACCATCCTGATAGTCTCTCTTTTGTGAGCTCGATGGCACTGGCTATCAAGAAGACATCGACCGTTGTCACAACACCAGAGGAGCCGCTGTACATCATAGAGGATGATGACGGTGGTGAGGCAGGGGGCGAGGGGGACAGGACATTCAGCGAGGCTCTTGGGGTGGTCCACAGGGGGAATGCACTGAAGCTTGAGGTTAGGAACTGTTCGTCCTCGCAAGTGGGTGATGGGATGTGCATTCCCACCGAGAGCGTGAGTTTGGAACCAAGGCTAAGCTTGGACCACATGCAGCATGGCACCAGTAGGGACGACAGCGACGAGATCGACAAGCTGCTGACGGACCTGGAGTGGCTGTCCCGGAGCATCGCCAAGGAACCTCCAACCAAGATCAGAGGCCTGGAGCATAGGAACGGCAGCCAGCACACTGTCGCTTCCCACCAGCATCCCACCCATGGACCTCCCGCCCCTCTGCCCCGGCTCAGGCGGGACCCCGACGATGGGTCTGGTGAAGATGGGGACAATGCCCTCCTCCAGAGGATCCTGGACAGCATCGAGAGCCTCGCCCAGGAACTGGTGGAGAATGGGACAGGCAGGGCAGAGTCGCTATCCAAGGAGAGAGAGGTCATGAGGATCCTGCAGGACACGCTGTCCACCCCGGAGCAGTCAGAGGCACAGGATGACCCCGTGTCTGACCATGTCCCTGGCACCACCATCCCTGACCCTGCCCCCCCAGAAAACTCTGCATCCTCCCTGTTGATCCAGCCGATTCCAGAAGACATCAGGGTGAGTCATTTCGATTTGCATTTTGATGTTGTTTTACTCACCAGTGATGAGGGCCTCTGCACTCTCCTAGCCTTGATTGAGTCAGCAGCGATGTCTTGTTTAAAATAACTTTATAATTTTTTTTTCACAGCAGCTCATTTTCAGGGTGTGCTTTTCCATTTGCACTAAAGCTACCCTGGTCTAAAAGGGCCTAAACAACCATTTTCCAGTCCACAGTGGACTAGCAATCAAATTATGAGCCTGTAGGATATTGGATGACTTTGAGACTCTTCAATCAGCAATTATAGATGAGAATCAAGGCATTAGATGTTGATTTACTTAATACACTAAGAAAATGTATTCTGCCTTTCTGGTCACACATTTTTTTTCTCTCCTTTTGATACTATACAGACGTGCTCACATTTGTTGGTACCCCTGGTAAAGATGAATAAAAAGTGTTTAAAAAAAATTCACTGGTGAATTAGTTAATCTCACACTGAAAAAAATGGAAAAATCCAACCTCTAATTGACGTCCATTTATTATGAGAAAAAAAATCCTTCATCAAGAAATAATTATTTTTAACAAAAACACGTTGGCCACAATTATTGGCACCCCTGCATTTATATATAGAATAAAGTATTCATTTTTAATATTTGGTTGCATTAAATGACACTGGAACAGTATGTAACACATGGTTGGCTAAATGGCTCTAAGTCATCAAGGGTCTGACGTATCAAACAAGCCACAAACGATCACTCTTCTGCCAGATAGATATGGATGGATCACTTTAAGGGTTGTTTCTCCTGACAAATTTATCTATTGAGCTCTCTGGAAAAATAAGTCAGGAAAAGAAACCATTCAAGTTATCCATCCATATCTACTGTATTTCTGGCAGCAGAGTGATGGTTTAAGGCTTGTTTGATACATCAGACCCTTGATAACTTAGAGCCATTTAGCCAACCATGTGTTCCATACTGTTCCAGTGTAATTTACAGCTAAATCTAGTCCCACCCCCCAATTCCCATAGAGATTCATTCAAATGCAGAGACATTTAGTAACACTTGTAAGAGTACCAGAAAATAAGATATCAAGAGTCTTTTGATGTTGTTGGGTCACAGACATCAGGAAGTCATGGCATGCAAAGGACATGTGTCCAAATATAAAAAATTATTACTTTATTCTATATATAAATGCAGGGGTGCAATAATTGTGGCCAACATAGTTTTGTTAAAAATAATTATTTCTTGATGAGGGATTATTTTTTCTCATAATAAATGAACGTCAATTAAAGGATGGATTTTTCAAATTTGTTCAGTGTGAGATTAAGCTAATTCACCAAACTGAATTTTTTTTATAACCCTTTTTACTCATCCTTACCAGGGGTACCAACAAATTTGAGCACGTCTGTATATAGACCAAGGCCTTTGAGTTAACTTTCTGCTTGAAGTAAAGAGAAATATTAACATGCAGAATAAGTGTCAGTTCAGCTTCTTAAATGGACCTGTAAAATACCCCCTGGAATGCACTATGAACTGCAATAACAACCTCATACATGTGTGAGAATTTTAATTATGTGCATGGCTAGCATGTAACATTGTTGAAGTGGATTCGGCCACACAACCTTCTGGTAATATCAACCAGATTTCATAAACGCAGTTCCACCTCAATACAAATGGGAAAGATTATGATAGATAAACAACTACAGCAGCCTCTGCAGAGCGTTAATAATAGACATCCCAGAATGCTTTGTATCCAACAGTGATTTCCTAATCCAGTCTCACTCTCTACTCTTGAGTTAAAATAAGTATTTTCATAATCAGCCAATGAACCAATCAATTAATTAATCAACCAGTCATTTGCAAAAACATTTTTTTTGCTCTTAACACACAGTAAAATGTTCAGTGTTAAATCATGTGCTTCAAAGGGTAGAGGTGCTGGGAAGAGTGTGAGTGATCCAATATCAGCAGGGCAGGGAGATACAGGGAGAGAAGCATCCCTGGGACTGGGAACATGACTGGAATAGCAGAACAGAAAGGAGTGAGTAGCTTAACGTGTGAGAGAAAAACTAGCGGAAAACGTGCTACGCTGCAGCATCACATTAATGTGGTTTATGTACTTTCTGTGTGTAAGTACATAAAGAGATATAGTGGAGCAAACCTCTTTATGATAGGATTAGGAACGCAGGCTCCACAAAGGGGCCTCCAATCTTTCCTTCTCACTGCAGTGTGGAACCACCATGCCCCATGTGACACCGCACTCTCCAGCCCTGTGTCTGCTGTCTGTCCTGTTTGCCTGTCTAACCACCTCTCTTACCTTCAGCACGACCCACTTTTCTGTCTTTTTCATTCCGGCTTTGGTTCTGTGAGATGCCTCAGTTTCAATGGCAGCTGGTATGGAGCCGCTCAGTGGGGCCATTACATTACATTCATTTCCCAGATGCTCTTGTCCAGAGTGACTAATATAAGTCAAATTACTGGTCCACAAAGTAATATAACAATAATAACAAGCAGCTATGAAATGTCTATCAAACACCGGAGCAAGAGGTTCACAACACTTACTTAATAAAAGAAAAGCTCACTGAATATTACAACCCAAGTCAACTGAAAAAGACTCATGGGTAGGTTTTCACATATCATTGTCAACAAATTGAGAAAAGAGGCAGTCAATCATCTGATAATGATTAGATTTAACTTCAACATTTTAAACTACAACTGTATTCAAAGAAAAACTATGTCACATGTTCTTGGCGGGCATTTGTTGCCTGTCCTGACTATGGTTCATGGTGTTCCAGGCATATGTGACAGGTCCCGGGACTGTGGCAGGGTTTAGAAGGGAGAAACAGGGGAGCGTGCGTGTGTTTCTGGAAAGTTCTGGCAGAGGGCGAGGCGCTTCCCCAGTCCCATCACAGCCATGATAATTGCGCTTTTTTCTCAGAGCCAGGTGAGATGGTGTGGTGTGAGGAGATGTGTGAGCCAGCAGGAAAGACCGAGATGTTAGCAACAGACGTTTTTTACAAGGTGGCGGCGTCAGCCGTTTGTGTTTCTGCCGCCGGAGCTTGCGGGCTGTGGGACTGCCGCACAGGAGTGAGATCCGATGGCGGAGTGTTAAATCGTACAGCACTCTGCAGGAGACGGGTGAAACAGCACGACACTGCATTTGGTTCATAGGCTGCAGCTTGTGTGCAAACTCTAAGATATACATGTATACTGCTAGGAAAGATGCTAAGAGAAATAAAAATGGCTATAGTGGCTATATATTATATGGTAATAGTTATAATAGTTTTGATTTACAGTTTAAAATTACCAGGTTTGTGATTGATTCCTGCTTCTGTGTTTGTGTGTGTGTTTCTGCGTGTGTCGTGTGCATGCTCGTGTGTGTGTTTCTGCGTGTGTCATGTGCATGTTCGTGTGTGTGTTTCTGCGTGTGTCATGTGCATGCTCGCGTGTGTGTTTCTGCGTGTGTCATGTGCATGCTCGTGTGTGTGTTTCTGCGTGTGTCATGTGCATGCTCGCGTGTGTGTTTCTGCGTGTGTCATGTGCATGCTCGCGTGTGTGTTTCTGCGTGTGTCATGTGCATGCTCGCGTGTATGTTTCTGCGTGTGTCATGTGCATGCTCGTGTGTGTGTTTCTGCGTGTGTCATGTGCATGCTCGCGTGTGTGTTTCTGCGTGTGTCATGTGCATGCTCGCGTGTGTGTTTATGCGTGTGTCATGTGCATGTTCGTGTGTGTGTTTCTGCGTGTGTCATGTGCATGCTTGCGTGTCTCTCTATGTGGATTCTAGTAATTATGTGCAAGGGCTCTGTATAATTATGTGTATGTGCTCGTGTGTGTCAGAGAGCTTTCACTGTGACGCGAAGGCTTTGAGGTCAGAAGTCACAGCAGTGGTGGTTTTTGGCACTGCGCCTTTCACAGTGGCATTTCACCCTGAGCTGTGTATTTCTCTCAGAGCCAAATGTGTTAGATGGAAAGCTATGAACACACTCCTGGTAGCACAATGAGAGGCTTTCCATTTTTCCCTTTTAACAGTGAGACATATGCCTTTTACCTGGTAACACAGTGGGAGAGATTACTTTTAACCTGTACCACAGTGTGTGAGACAGTTTAATTTTATATGGATGAAGCATTGGGCAGAGAGGTTGATGACAACACCTTACCTTCACTCTATCAGTGGTTAAGAAGCTTGCCAGGCTTATCCATTGGCCGCTGGATCTTTTCTGCCAAATGTGTGTTTTTATCATCAAACTCCCATGCTGCACTTCTAGACCGAATGCTTCATTTAAACCTCCCTCCTCTGGAGGTCCTGAAGGCAAGCATGTTTTGGCTGAGTAGCCTCATCCCTCAGTTTGAGCCTCGCGGGGACTAGGATACAGCTGTGCGTGGAGCGGGGACACATCGGGCCGAGTTCCCGTCCTCATGTGGCGCTTTAAAAACAACCAGCGTTCCGACGCGGAGCCACTTTCAGCACCTGACTGGTCCACCTTCCGGTTTCCACGGTGACAGGCAGTCCCAGCTTGGCTGTTGGTAGAACCGCAGCTGTTGCGATTCCGGGAATCTCCGAGGTGCGGACGGAGGGGGAGGGCGGGGAGGGGAACGAGGGACACTGGGAAACGTTGTTCAAACAAAATTTAATGTTATTTAAAACATTTTGGATCATGAGAAAAATGTAAAAGCAGAGTAAATATGGCATTGTTTATAGATATTATTTATTTTGGTTAGCAATGACAATATTATTTATTTGCTTCAGAGATATGTCGTTTACATTTCTACATGCTGTTTACATTACAATTTTATTATGTGCTGAATTCAGGTGTGAATTCACATGCAACTTTCTTTGTCCAAGGGATGAAAAGCAGGATGTGACAAGGGATTTAAACCAGCCTACACCCCTACTACAGTGCTTCTGCATTTAATCTTTCAACAGCCCCCAGTGGTACAGTGCAAGTCAGTTAAGAAAATGATGTGAGAAGGATTGCTTTTTTGTGGGTTTAGTGTCTTGGATTTACATGGTGAAAATCAAGGAGAAAGAGTGTGAGAGCTACTCTCCAGTGTGCGGACAATAGTCCCTTCTCCAGAGCCCTGAGAGGCACTGAATGACCCCAAAAATATAGATGATTTTGAGAAAGAGGGAAGGAGGGGGAGAGAGAGAGAGATGGAAGGGGAAGAGAGAAATAGAGGGAATTAGGTAGCCCATCTGCCTTTTGTGTTGGCCCTTGAGTTGTCTGCTCAGGGTCAACAGAGGGTTACATCATAGCCGCTGCTTCCTCGCTGCAAGTGAGTGAAAATTATGTGAGGGTGAAACTTGAGGTCAACCTCCAAATGTGGCCGCGCCCAGAACAATTCCTGCAGTTCACATTGCAATGGAAGTGCCTCGCTGCCTGGGATTCGGCCACTCAACCTTCTGGTAATATCAGCCAGATTTTATAAACGCAGTTCCACCTCAATACAAATGGGAAAAATTATGATAGATAAACAACTACAGCAGCCTCTGCAGAGCGTTAATAATAGACATCCCAGAATGCTTTGTATCCAACAGTGATTTCCTAATCCAGTCTCACTCTCTACTCTTGAGTTAAAATAAGTATTTTCATAATCAGCCAATGAACCAATCAATTAATTAATCAACCAATCATTTGCAAAAAAAATTGTTTTGCTCTTAACACACAGTAAAATGTTCAGTGTTAAATCAATTCTAACAGAGTACATTCTACTCTAAGAGAGTACATGTTGTCCCTATTGGACTCATATACACTCTGGTAGAGTTAAATTAACACTGGACATCTGTGCAGATGTAGATATTCTATATTATACTGTATATAGAAAGGTTATTGCAGGGCAAATGGAACCTTACCCCAATTAAATGGAACCCCAGCCTGCCTAGCAGTTCTGTGTCCACTCTGTTCGTTCACTAACTAGGCTGTTAGTGCATCTGGGGCTTTAGGGGGTGATGAGGGTAGGGGGTGGACTCTGGCAGACCTAACGGTAAAAAGACACTGTTAGAAGTGTCTCTGACTCAGACCCAGTAATGAGGCTGCCCATTCCCCGACAGCTCATGGGTGAATCCAAGGGGCATTGCTGACAGTTTTGCACCTGTCTGAGCAGAGGTCATTTTTATAGAGACATACTATGTCTCTCAAACAGAGCAAGATGCTGGCATCTATAAAAATATATAATTTTACATACACAAGCTAGCTATGCAGGGTGTGCATTTCCATAATCTGATATTCCAAAACTCCATGGTTCCCGATGTTGCATATTAAAAATTTACAAGCCCCAACATTTTCTTTTCTTGTGCTTGTATGAACCCTCTCTGCTTAGGTCATGCAAAATATCTGTGGATATTCATCCGTGAAAATATATTCTTTTTTAATGTAATTTTTTTTATAAAGTTGGCACCCAGCATATCCAATTCCCACCCCAGTTTGGAACGTCCAATCGTCTGCAACCGTATCTGCGAAACCCCACTGCCGATTCGGGAGAATGTAGATATCCACGGCTCTCCTCTGAAACATGTGGTGTTGCTAGCTGCTTCTTTTTCAAGATCGCAGAGACTGGAGTTGGAGAAATGACTTTTCATAGGCGGCTTTGGGTCCTGTCTTACACCCAGCACTAAGCAGCGCTAACCTAAACGCAAGTGTCTTTGCTAGTTTCAGGCTGGCGCAGGTGTCATTTTAGCGTCCAGTGCTCACATTGTTTAAATAGAAAGTGAACTTGTGCCCATAGCAAGTGAACTGGGCGGGTTGGTCTTAAGATGAGGTGTGGCCAGGATAATTTTTGGTGTATTGCCATCTTAAACCTGCAGAAAGTGTTTGCGCTAAAACCACCAGAACCCTGGTCCTAAGTCACGTCGCAGTTGTTTAAATGTTATGTTAATGGCGCAATATAAGTGCGTCTACATAGGCATGTACACAACGTGCGTACACCCTCCAAGTTCTGGTAGCTTATTTTCAGCTGTTGCAGGTGTTATAACTAATTAAACCGCATATATTTTGTAAAATAACAGCACTGGTGTAAGCTAATGAAAGGAAAAAATCCTGTTTTTCTGTTATTATAGCCTATTTCTGGGAAATAGTTTGGTCGGGAATTAAACCCTAATGTGAAAGATTGTTATTGTATTTATGAAAACACGTCAGAACGGTTAGTCCGAATAATATTGATCATAATATTGATCCATATAACCTATTCCTTGATTGCACGCTTTAAGTATGTATGAGCTTGTCTGTTTTTCGCCAGCTGTAAATCGGCTTACTTACACCATCACATTAGCAATCCGCCAAGGTGCAAAACGCTGGTGGCTTTTAAAGGAAATGGGATATGACATTTTGATAGGTTTATTGCATGTTACGCACCAAACACACCAATAATTAATGAAGTCAAAGACTAAGTTCAGCCCATTTGCATACTTGCACTCAAATATTACGCCGTCTAACCAACCAAAGTGGACTTAGACACGCCCTTAATGCACTTGCACCATGCGTTTTAGACCAATCGCTAAGATTGTCAAGATAGAGTCTTTTGAGTCTAATCCATGGGCGCCCGATTGACCAATGGGGGTGGCTAGATAGCAAGGCACATGGACCCCTATCTGACTGAACTCTCCCATCGCCAATTGCGTGTCGCCCTATGGAGCTACTGGACACAGTTGGCACTGGCACGGTCTGGATTCGATCTGAGGCATTGAACATTGTTTTGATTAAGCCCGTTTTGTATCATTTTACTAAATAAGGAACTGTCGTCACTATAACATTGGGATCGTAAAATAGTTTATAGACTATTTAGAATCATGACTTTCAAATAAAAAATTCCACCGTAAAAAACGCAATGAATACAAATAAACCAAACCGAATACGTTGCTAGTTAAAGGGTTAACAAACATGTTAATACTGACACATCCAATTTATTGGTGAATTGAATAACATATTTGGTCTCCTTCACAGTCATAACTGATAAGACGTTTTATTATAATCTCAGACCTAAATGTTCAGTTTCTGTAAGGGTGTTGGTACCAGGAGAAGGTGAAACACTGACACCCTGTGTCTGTAAAACATACTTTCGGATTCAAAGCTTAAAATGCTCAGTTTACTTCCAGTAAAATCTGTTCTTTGTTGGGGATCTCTATGCCCAGAAACACGGAGGAAATACTGGAGGTCCAGGTGCGACAGATGAGGAATCTAAAAGTGGTCTAACGAACACCACTAAGACGGACAATAATCCATAGTGGACGGGGAAAATAAGGAGAACACAAATAACCTTGCGATAAAAATCGAGGAACTCGATATCCGAGCAAAACAAAATAAATAAGCGGTTATGCTTATCTAACTCCTGTTGTGGAGTGAACAAAAGAAAAGAAGAAGAAAAATAAAAGAACCCTAAACCTTAGGATGAGAGCACTCGTAGGTTTGAGTAGGAAGCAAAGAAAACAAAACCTCTGCTCTGAAATAAGAGTGAAAGAGCGCACTTTACTTTTTCTAAATTGTACTGCTAACAAATCCCGCGTTGAGAAGCAAAGTGGTCGATAGCACGCACAACTCCTAT
The DNA here is from genome assembly GCA_022702515.1 of Ilyophis sp. 1 JC-2022. Classification (NCBI taxonomy): domain Eukaryota; kingdom Metazoa; phylum Chordata; class Actinopteri; order Anguilliformes; family Synaphobranchidae; genus Ilyophis; species Ilyophis sp. 1 JC-2022. The sequence continues at coordinate 80,447,085 of CM040403.1, forward strand.
ACCTTTACCGGCTAGAATGTTACATGAAATAACATGGAAGCGACGAGAAAAGGAGGAAGCAGGGTATAAATAGTGAGTGGAAATGCAGGACAGGTGAACTCACTAATCACAGAGGAGAAAGCAAAACCTGTAGCGGAACACAGAAAAATTCGATAGATTACAGGTACAAGGAAAAAAGGAATACTAAATGCGGAGATAAAGGAAGGAAGGCGCGATCCATGACAGTTCTTATTACATCATTCCTCATTCACACATGTATTTAATATCAGACAATGATTACATATGTGTGTGTGTATGTGTGTACATAGATAGACTAACATTGGAAATTATACAGCAGCTTCTTACTCCCACACTGTGACCCACTGGAACACTTTAAGGGTTGTTTCTCCTGACAAATTTTTGATGCACAAAAATTGGGGGACTATGTACAAATGGTTCTATAATTTCTAAATGGTTCATCCGATATGGATGAAAATACCCTCAAATTAAAGCTGACAGTCTGCACTTCAACCTCATTGTATCCTTTCAAACTCAAAGTGCTAGAGTACAGAACCAAAATAACAAAAGATGTGTCACTGTCCAATGAATTATGGCGCTCACTGTATGAATCATTTTTTACACGCCCAGTCCCTTAGTCCAACTGTGCATTCCCAGTCCTGCTGTCTACATACCCAGTACTTCAACTCGACCACCCCCAGTACTCCTGCTCTACATCTTCAATACTCACACGACACTGCTCCCAGTAATCAATCAAGGGTACTAGAAGTGATGTTGTGAGCCTTAAATATTTGTGTCAATTAGCATTTTTCTATGTTTGAAGTCCTGAAAAGACAAGAGACTCAACTGTAGCAATGTAGAAAAAAATGGGACAAGAATGTTGACACAGAGACAGAGCAGTACCACCACCTAGTGGTGGATAAAGCATGGAGAGTATTTTGTCATTGAACACTGATTGGCTCCAGTGACAGTGATGAAAAATCCAACCTTTAATTGAAATAAATGTATTATGAGAAAAAAAAATCCCCCATCAAGAAATTGTTATTTTTAACAAACCATGTGTCCCACAATTATTGGCACCCCTGAATTTATATATAGAATAAAGTAATAATTTTTTATATTTGGTCGCATATTCTTTGCATGCCATGACAAAAGACTCTTGATATCTTATTTTCTGGTACTCTTACAAGCGATACTATAACGTCTCTGCATTTGAATGGATCTCTATGGGAATTGGGGGGTGGTACTAGATTTAGCTGTAAATTACACTGGAACAGTATGGAACACATGGTTGGCTAAATGGCTCTAAGTCACGCGACGAGCCGTCATAGTCAATGGCACAGCGCATGGCGCACTAGGCGTGGCTACTGAATTTTGCTATTTTCAGAACAGAGGCAAGGAGAGCACAGCTCACAGCGGACTGCAGTGGAAGACAATAACGTTACATCTATTTTGCATTAATATTGCAAAAAAAATTATACTATCAATGTAATCATGCATTTGTTTCAGAGGAATGTCTAAAAACACAAACTATGTAGGCCTATACCCAATCATTAGTGTTTTAGTCCTATTGTTTTTGATTGCATCAGATTGCGTAAGTTAATAAAAGTTGCCAATAAACTGTAAGGCTATACAGAAAAACAAAGTCCACCGTATACTGAAATAGCCCATGCAGAAACTAGCATAGGCTATTTGTATTTTTAAATGACCAGCTAAACAACCGTTAACACATTATCCCACCTTATGCATTGATATTATGGTCAAACGTTTCCACTAATCAAGCATTCAATCGTGTATTTGGACAATGTCATGTGTGAATAAAAAAGAATACGAATAAAATCAGAAATATGAGTTAATCCATCTGTCCATTACATTACAGTCATTTAGCAGACGCTTTTATCCAAAGCGACATACAGTAAGTGCATACAGAAACGTCATCGAAGTAACTACTAACTACAGAACAGACAAGATAAAGCACATTCTTCCCATAAAGTAGCAGCTATCCCTAGTAATGAACATTGAATGCAGTTCACACTAAACTGGGTAAATCAGCTCTACTACAATTCTATTCTAAATATTATAAACTTGAATACACAGTTCAACAAGAGCAAGTACCATGAGGTCCTAGATAAGTATCCAACAATGCAATGCAACACAATCGATTTAATAAAAATGTATTTTATAAACACTGTCAAAGTCATGTAGAATAACGGCCATCCTAAAATAGCAGGATTTATACATTCATTAAATGGTTTTTCACTGGCAACATTGCTGCCAGTCTTTTCACTGTTTTCTTACGAGATATGTTTTACAGTGCAGAATATTGATCATAATTAGGACTGAGTCTAGCCTAGCCTACTATTTACAGTTGTGTAGCCTACAGTGAGTACAGTCTACATCTTTTCAAACACGCTTCACTTTCCGTTCATAATAAGCTGCAAATACTACAAATAATACATTGTCCACATCAGCATCGCACAGCTGCGTTTATAGAGCTACTCTTTGCAGACGGGCGTAAGAAAAATAACGGAATACTGTAGCCTATCCCCGGGACCACAATGCAGTATAATAACAGCTAAAAACAATTAAAAACAGAATTACATACAGGAATCCGCCTAATAATTTTTTTTTTAAACAATGTACAATAAATGCAAAGTATGCATTTTTCCTGCTTGGGGGATTTATATTGAAGGCAAATCGGACGGCTTTTGAATAGGTCACAAATGATCGTACATGCATTGCTTGGGAAAGCCCCAAAATGAGCAACTCGCCATGGACTGACACACCTTGGCGCACGGCGAGTGAAACGGGCTCAGGAGTGTGAAAATCCATGACGGAAAATGTCACTTCCCCAGTGTGCCGGCTCGCCCCATAGAAAATAGAGCCATATGTCTTTTTTAAATAGTCTAATTTAATAGAAAAATGTACATGACACTAGTTGGAGATATATTTTGACTGTTTGAGCACTGCCTTTCCTGAGTTGTGTGTTTTTTCTCACTTCCTGTCTATTTAACATATTTACAGTTTGTTTCTAAGACAGGTATAATTGTTAAAGTTTATAAGGAGAAGCTTTATAAAAAGAAATGCACATTTAATATTTATTATAATTAAATCTGTTCATTCCTCTCATGAACTTATTCTTTTTTTTATCGATGTAGAATAATTTTTGTATGTACACATTCTTTTTTTTATAAAACATTCGCGCCCAACCCAGGGCTGCATAATTCCCACCCCAATCTGGAATGTCCAACTGTCTGTAACTGCTGCCGCGTTCCATGCGCGAACCACCCTGCCAATTCAGGAGAGCTGGGACATCCATGGTTTTCTGCCGAAACACATGGGGCTCTATTTTCTGGAGCACGGTGAATAGGTGCAGTCAATTGCGCAGTGCATGGCACACTGGGCGTGGCTACTGAATTTAGCTAATTTCGTGACCAGAAGCAATGAAGCACACAGATCACAGAAAATGGGTTGGGTTAAGCTGACTATTTATCAGTTTCAGATGGATTCAATCATAGCCAATCAAATTACCTCTTTTCAGTCGTCCCTTTAAGAGCCGTGCGCATTGTGGAAATCCCTGTTATGAGTTGAGATAAGCACGCGCAAATGGGACTTACTCCCGAAATTTCGCGTAGCTTAAGCTATTTGTGATTCAGACATTTGACTTATCCGCTGTTTTAAGCGTCTCTCGAGGACATTAGCGGCATTACGCGTGCAAGGTGGAGATTTGATGAAAAGCGCATGACTTAAGTTGGCCATCTCTGAATCTGGCCCAATAGCATGTGTTTTGGTGGCAAGTTTAAAATAAAATAAAAAATTTTTTTTAAGTGTTCTCCTCTGCCAACTTGCAGTAAATACATGGGATAATCATCTGTAACTTTCGCCAATAAGATAATGTATCGCTATATGTGTGCTTGCATGCAAGTGTATGTGTGTTATCCAACACATACACAAGCACACATGCAGAAACACATGTGCACAGTGAGCAGATTGAGGTAGGGTGTACATAGAGGGAAGGGCAGCCGGACGCCCCGAACAGGGTCTGCGACCGCGTGCTCCCGCCACGCTTTCGAGAAGTGGCCCGACCCAGCCCAGCCAGCCCCGCAGGTCAGGGCAGTGGATTCAGGGGCCAGGCTCTGAGAGGCTCTCGCTACGGACTGGGAAGGGTCCCAGTTCCAGGCAGACAGCATAAACCAAGGAGACACGCCTCCTTTTTATTACAGATAAACCAACACAGAGTCACAGTGAATGCAGCCAGATACTGCATATATAATCAATAAACAGGTGGGGGCTCAAGGTACTGTAGCCAGTACTCATGGACATTTTTATTTGATTGTCCGGGAAAAAAGTTATTTACTACTACTTTTTTCACCACTCAGCAAGGCTGCTACAATGCTTGGTTGATGTGCCGTGAGGTGTGCTCTCAGTTATAGGTTGCCACGTCTGCGAAAATAAGGTGATAAAATATTGGTTGAACAGTCAATAACCTTTATTTAAACTCGAAGGACACTGAGGTTGCCCTCATTTACAGTGATGTCGAGTAAGAGATAAAATAACACAATATAAAAATGACGACATAAAGGCACAACATAAAATGATAAAATAAATAAAAGATAAAAAGATAAGAACAAGAACAGGAAATTCAGCTAAAAATTACATTGTGAGGTGCAAAATTCAGCAATCATAGTTTTAAAATGTCCAACAGACGGAAGACTGTCCATTTTTAAAGTGCTTTGCAGGGCATTCCATGAGTGGGGAGCACTAACAGAGAAGGCAGTCATACCTAGGTTAGAACAAGCCCGGGGAACATTGAGCATGAGCACCTCACTGGAACGGGTATGATATGAACCAGTGTTCCTTTTTAGGAGAGAAGTAATATAAGGTGGTTGCATACCGATGAGAGCTTTAAAAATAAATAAAAACCAATGTCTATCACGCCTCATTAACTGTATTTGCCTCACATACAGTATCAGAAATTATACTTCAACACTATGAATGCAGGCAGTCCAATACATTAGTAATTGCATAGGCTAGTTGCTTATGGAATGGTTTTGTAAGGGGCTCATCACAGTCATATGTGGTATCAGCATGGCACAGCGGTTAGAGTACTTGACCTGCAACCAGATAGGCTGCAAGAACCCTGGGCAGGGCCACAGCTGCTGTAGCCATGAGTAACAAGGTTAGCAGCTAAAATTTTATCTATGTTATTATCCAAAGAATATGGGAGTATTTGTTCTTGAATGATTGTAAAATTGGCTACAGTTAAAGATGGTGTATTTCGGGGCTATGTCAGGACACTTTGAATGGGAAAGCATTCTGAAGCATTCTCCGCGGTACACCCCTTCGGTGGGCCGATCCATCCCCTCATTAATTATCCGTGGGCGGGCTCCTGTTACTTCATCTGTGGAAAGCTGCCGCAGTTCTGGCGCTTGATAATTCAGCACCCCACATTCCCCAGAAATGTGATATCGCACTCCATACGTGATGAAAGGCCTCGGAGTTCACACCCGCGCACACATCTTTGACATCGTTTTTCCGTGGGGGGCCCAATTCCAGCTTCCTGATGGCCTCAGACTTCTCATGCAGAACATGAGCAGTTCATTTTTGTAATGTCTGAGGTCTGAAATTATTCACTGTCTAGGCCATAGGACAGTGGTGGTAGCATGTGTTTTTAATGATATATTTTTCAATTATTTTCATTATTCTTTGATAATTCCGACACAGGCAGTGTAGCTTCATGACATTTGGCCTCTCTACAGTCTGTTTGTTTTTGTTCCTGTATTTGTTGCATTAAGAAACAATATTGTAATGGGAAAATTCTAGTTTTACATCGTTCACAGCATTTTGTTCAACGTTTTTTTGTGTGTTGTCACTTGTTATTGCCTTCCTCTTTTTCCTGAATATTGTATCTCAACAAAAAATGTTTTCAACGTAAAAAAAAAGGCCAAGTTACTCATGAATAGCCGACAAACTACTGTCTGTAAGTCTTTCATTCCAACTTGCAAAAACTAGGCCTGCCTTTAAAAGTATTGATATCAAAATGTGGCCAAGTTACAACTAACAATATTGCCTATCGTAGCTCACACTAATTAAACTATCTCTATTCCAAAGCAATGCTATCCAATCTTTCTTAAATTATTTTATGTAACTTGGCCGTGTGTTTTTTCATCTTACCATCTGAAGAGAATGTGGTCATTCAAACTTTAAATGTCAAATAACAAAACTTGCCTCATGGAACAATGTATAATTTCAATGAATGTTTTACACAGTTGACGAATAATTACACTCCAGAAAGGATATGTTTATACCTTATATATGTTTTTTTGTCAAGTTTACTTAAAAAAATGTTTTTTTTTTTAAATGTTCGCTGCTGCTACACATTTCTCTACAATTCACAAACAGACATTTATACCAAGAAACATCCTTTACAATAGAGAAAGTAAATAAATGCAGATAAAAGTTGAGAAATATTTTAACCTAAAAAATAGCCTACATATTGCATTTTTACAAACCTATCCAGACATGTTTGCCCCATTAATGTAGCCTACTGTATGTTTGTGGGTCAGATGATGCCAAATAAGTAATAACTAGTAATCATTTTCTTAACATAGCAATGATAGCAAATGTTATTTGTTAACAGAATTTTGTGAACACAAGAATGTCTAGGCTTTTCTATTTAAATCCAAAATATTAATAATAATAATAAAAATAATACATGCATTTTATTCATGCTGTGCTTTTCATAGACCCAAAGCACTGGATGCAGACAATTGTTGTATTTTTTTTATTTCTAAGTGTAACACATCTGAATCATGGATTATTTCCACTATAAATTATTCTCCTTTCATAGTTTGATGTGGCACATACAGTTTCATTGACCACATTCTCTTGAGATGGTAAGATGAAAAAACACAGGGCCAAGTTACATTAAATAATTTAGAAAAGATTGGATAGCATTGCTTTGGAATAGAGCTAGTTTAATTAGTGTGAGCTATGATAGGCAATGTTGTTAGTTGTAACTTGGTCACATTTTGATATCAATACTTGGCATTTTCTTATTTTGAAAATGTTTTTTGTTTAGATATCATTTTGTTTTGTAGTGTGTTTGGTAACTAATGATGATAATGCATGAAGACAATGACATCGAGAGAGAGAGACATGCATACAGTAAAGGCTACATGCAGATTTGCATGCATTCTAGCTTAAAGAAACACATAGGCATGAATTCTGAGCTTTACCATGAACTACAAATAAATGAAAGTGTTTGCATTTTAACTGCATGACAGTACGTATTTTAAAGGGTTGTAAGCCTACACGGTAGACATGGCATAGTTTCTCACGCATATCATACAAAGCACTACATATAACAGAAAAGTGACAGTAAACTAAAATGTTGTTTCTTATACTGCATTCCAGACAAAGTCGGATGTGGGAACTGAGTCTGAACTGATTTTTCTGACCCAACCACAAATCGTTCCAATGTCCGGAGCTCGAAAGATGACAATAAATAATTGTAGAAACCCATAGGTTTAACAGCTATGCTTGCTTACGAGCTAACACTAACGCTATTAACCCGTGTGGTTACACACCTGTCTCTGCAAGCATAACAGGTTTTATTGTCATGCCAAGTAGGAAATTTTACTCAACGTTTTTATTTTAATAGCTTAAAATGGTGTTTAGATGACTGTTCAGAATTCACGGCGTACTTCTCCCTGCATGCCGCCATGTTCACGTGACGTCATATGATGCCTCTCGGTGAAGTCGGGGTTGTTAATTTCTGCCCGAGTGTCCTAGTTGTATCTCAAATGGCGTTGCCATTGTACTTTTCCTATTAGGAGGTTGGAAATCCCGACTTTCTGAGTCGACTGGAATGCAACAGTTCTTGTCATGTGCTATGATATTGAAAAGATTGTGAATGCATATTTTGTCTCAGGTCCTGCTGGGAAAGAAACTTTTTTTCTCTCTTGTTTCTCTCTCTCTCTCTCTCTCTCTCTCTCTCTTTCTCTTTCTCTCTCTCTCTCTCTCTCTCTCTCTCTCTCTCTCTCTCTCTCTCTTCCTTTCTTCAACAGATCCAAAACAAACTAGAGGAGTCTGGGGTCCCTCCCACCACCCCAGCTCCAGGCTCCACGCCCGCCTCCCATTACCTCAGGCCCACCTCTCCTACTTCTGTGCCTGACACCACCTCTCCTCCACCTCGCGCACCCAGCCCTGCCCCCGCCGAAAAGCGGGCAGCGCCCGCCCCCATCAACATTCCACGCTTCTATTTCCCTGAAGGATTTTCACCAAACGGCAGCGCCGACCTTAGCCAGACCGTCGCCAAAATCGAAATGACATTCGTAGGGCTTCAGGAACAGAAAGCTGACATTCATGACATGGGGAAGATCGCCAAGGTACACTAGGTCTCCTGGATGTGAGGACTGTGAGATGTGTTAGAAGGAGGGCATGGGGGAGATGTTTTGGACAGTAGTGAATAAGTATTAAGAACGAGGGACTGTTTGGTTGGCTCATCCTGTTAAGGCACTGTTCAAATCTGGACCATGCCAGTGCATCCCTGCAGGGCAATGCATAATTGCCACTGTTGACTGCATCTTGCTTCCCCCTCTGATCCTCACTCCAAAACACTCCATTTTACATGAATGAGTCTCTTCTTAGGGCTAGTTATTGATTTAGTCTGTATGCATTTATAATTTGTACTTTGGTATGCAACCTTCACATTCTGGGAATGTTAGCCAGGTCTGGCACTAGTGCTCGTATTAATCAGATGAATGCATTGATTGCTCTTGATAAGAGCATCCACTACACAAATGTAATGTAATGATCGTGACTGATATCGCTACCTAGAAAATGAACAGTCTTTCCCACCTTTTATTCAGAATGTATGCTTTCCAAGTATTGTCTCATCCAGATACCACATGCCAAACAATGCATTTGTATGACAGGGTCTTGTTCAGACATCTTGTGACTGTGAAAACTGAGACTATGAGGATGCAGGTAAACACCGTGTCCCCCTCTGATCCTCAGGCCTGTGGCTGCCCTCTGTACTGGAAGGCTGTGCTCTTCCATGGTGCCGGAGGGGATCGGACAGGAACTGTCCACGCCAGGTTGTTCGTGGCGACGTGGAGGAAGTACGGGACTGCCACTACCTCTGCTCATAATAATAATAATAATAATAATAATAGATTGAAAGTATGTACTCACTCATCTCCCTATGTGCCTTTCATCTTATGTTCAAAAAATGCTTTAGAGTGAAGGGGGGGACTCAAGTCAAAGTCACTTCAGTCAAAAATAATGCACCCACCTGGAGGTTATTCCAGCTCTTGTAGGATAGGCAAGGTTCTGTTCACACTCTGATACACAGTCTGATACAGAAGAACATGATAGTCAACTTCCTTTCTCTTCCTTTCATTTGTCAAAGGTTGTTGCACAGTTGCTATGACGACTCAACCAAGTTTGTTCACCTGCTAGCCAAACCGGGCTGCAAATACCTGGAGCAGGAAGACTTCATCCCACTGTTGCAGGTAGCATTGTTACACATGTGCACATGCAAACGCACATGTACACACAAAATAGATAACAAAACACACTCATGTATACATGGAGCAGGAGGTATCACTGTTACAAGTAACACATGCACACACATACACACTCACGCACTCCCCAGTAGCAAAAGGGGAGTATAGCAGGAGGAGCTCAACTGTACCAGGTAATGGTGTAACAAACGCATGCACACACATTTAATGGTGGCGATCTCAGCGCATTTCAGAATTCCTGTGGTAGTTTTATCTTGGGCCATTTCTTCATTTTCACTGATACACAACCCCCCCACACATGCCATGGAACTGGAATGACAGGAAGTTGAATTAAATTCCACTCAGTCACACAACAGAAGAATTTTATTAAATCTAACATATATTTTGCTAACATATATATTTATTTCCATAAATTATTCCCATTTGCTCCCTTATATGTATAATAATGAGTAATATTGTTTTTCATTTGAACCTTAGCACTTAATAGTAATTTCATTGCTTATAGTCTTACCTGAAACCCAAATATAGAG
>CM040403.1:83398156-83550141 GCA_022702515.1 Ilyophis sp. 1 JC-2022
GCTCTAGTCCATCAAGGCACCATCGTCGGGGCTCATCATAATCTGCTACAAGCTATCTCTGTCTCCCTGCAGGCCCTGACTGTGGCAGTCCAAAAGACCCAGCCATCACCTTGGCCAGGTTAGATCAGTGCAGCCTCTCCTGTTCAGCCCACGCCCAAACCTTCTGAGAACCATCTCTCTTGTTGGGAATATCTATGATCTGTATCTATGAGTTATCTATGAGTACTGTATCCACAATACTTTTTCGGAGTAACAAGTATTGTATCTCCTTACTGGTCCAATTTCAGTATCATTGTTACCGTTACAAATCTTGTAAATTAAACTCTGGTTTAATTTGTTGCCATTGATCCAAATAAATGTATTTGATCAGAATAAATATGGTATCTACTTCATTCCCTGTTGTTGGTGCCGCTAACGTAAACAAATCACGCCCCCTAGATCCGCTAATGTTTATGAAGTCCACAGGGAAAATGGCAGCAGCTGATATTGCAAGTAAAACAGCTGCTAGCTAGTTGGATAAGCTAACATGGCCAAATACTAAATGGCCTATCAATCACTTTATTATTTTTTTAAAGCCACTCTTGGAGAAAATTGTGTCAAGCAGCTTAGATCAGACCTGGGCTGAACTTTGTGAAACCAATTAAATGGAGCATAGAATAGAATAGAATAACTTGTATTTTCCCATTAGGTAACTTCAGTTGTAGCCACCAGCAACAACAAAATATCAAATGAAGACAATCAATAGAATCATTGCATTAATAAAACAACATAAGTGAATTAAGTGGAATACAGCCAAATGTTCTGATTAAAAATAGCCCCCACTGTCCCGAGATGTCCAGTGTCCAACACACAAACTCCGCCTCCACGACTTTCCTCCATAGGCTACACGCAGTCAAAAGACAAAAGCCAGACACAACAAAACACATTCAAATGAACAAACACGAACACGAGAGACAGCTGGACTACATGTCGCCATTACAGCGCCATGTGACGTCACCGATATATACAAGTGCAGCACTAAAAATTTGAATATCGTGAAAAAGTTAAATATTTTTTGTCACTCATTTCAGAAAGTGAAACTCATATATTATATAGATTCATTACACATTCATTGCCTTTATTTCTTGTAATTTTGATGATTATGGCTTACAGCTAATGAAACCCCAAATTGTGGCTTAGCCATTCATTACGTTGGGTGAAACAGCATAGCTAATATAGGGACATAAATCGATGAAACAGCTAGTTGTCCCATATAGTAATCCATGGGCTGGCATTTGTTTATATAGGAGATAATCATAGTAGTTCATATGATGCTGTAAATTGTGTGCATGTTCTCATACATTGTTAGTCTGACTGGTTGGTAATAAATTACCTTTCATGATGAGAACGGGCTGAGTTTGACATTTTTGGCACTGGAAACTAAACTGAGACAAAGAAATTGGTTATCTAAAGGTCAGTCCCCTCATTAATTGCCTCCTCATAATAATGTGCTTCAAATGGACACTAAAGCTGTGTTCATGTTTGGATAGCGCGGATAGCTTTGGATAGCCTGGATATTTTGCATATATTTCCATGGGTTTGGAAATGTTTGGGTATGTTTTTGGACACCTGTAACTATTCCCTTAATCTTTTGCAAAAGTTGGAACTTATCTAATGATATAGATGCAAATATATTTCCAACAAGTCAAAAGATAAAAACAATAATGAAATTTGATTATCTCCTGAATTACTGTGATGCACAATTATACATTTTGGGTAGAATTTTGGACACCAAGGTACACCATTTCAAATTGCCTCATAGGATTTGAGCAGTAATATACAGTCAAGCCAGGAAGTCTGCACACCTCTTTCACCTTCTCCACGTTTTATTACATTACAGACTTATACTACAATAGATTGAGTTCATTTTTTGCCTCAAACATTTACATACAATAGCCAATAATGACAAAGTGAAAACAGGTTTTTCTTAAATATGCAATTTTATTTAGGGGTTACATATCTGTACACACCTTTAGCCTAATACTTGGTTGCTGGACCTTTGGAAGCGATTAAGGCTTCAATGCATCTTGGGAAAGAAGCTACGAGCTTGGCACACTTGTTTCTGGATATTTTTGCCCATTCCTCTTGGCATATCCTTGCAAGCTCTGTCAGATTGGATGGGGAGCATCGGTACACAGACTTTCTCCAAAGCCACTCCTTTGTTCTCTTGGCTGTGTGCTTCGGGTCGTTGTCATGTTGGAAGGTAAACCTTCGCCCCAGTCTGAGGTCCAGAGCCCTCTGGAGTAGGTTTTCTTCAAGGATCTCGGTGTACTTAGCTGCTACTTTCCCCTCTATCAGGGCTAGTCGCCCCGTTCCCGCTGCTGAAAAACATCCCCACATCATGATGCTGCCACCGCCATCCTTCACTGTAGAGATGGTATTAGCCAGGTGATGAGCGGTGCCTGGTTTCCTCCAGACGTGACGCTTGGTATTCAGGCCAAAAAGTTCCATTTTGGTTTCATCAGACCAGAGAATCTTGATTCTCATGGTTTGAGAGTCCTCTAGGTGCCTTTTGGCAAACTCCAAGCGGGCTGCGCTGTGCCTTTTACTAAGGAGGGGCTTCCGTCTGGCCACTCTACCATAAAGGCCTGATTGGTGGAGTGCTGCCTGGATGGTTGATCTTCTGAAAGGTTCTCCCATCTCCACAAGGATATGCTGGAGCTCTGTCAGAGTGACCCTCGGGTTCCTGCTCACCTCCCTGGCCAAGGCACGTCTTCCCCGATTGCTCAGTTTGGCCAGGCAGCCAGGTCCAGGAGGATTCTTGATGGTTCCAAACCTCTTCCATTTACGATTTACTGTGCTCTTTGGGACCTGTAATGCTGCAGAGATTTTTCCGTACCCTTCTCCAGATCTATGCCTTGACACAATCCTGTTTCTGAGGTCTGCAGATAATTCCTTTGATCCCATGGCTTGGAGTTTGCTCTGACATGCACTGTCAACTGTGGGACCTAATATAGGCAGGTGTGAATTTATCACAGGTGAACTTTAATAAAGTTGTAGAAACATCTCAAGCAGTATCAGTGGAAACAAAATGCACCTCAGCTCACTTTTGGGTGTCATATCAAAGGGTGTGCACACTTGTGTACATATGATATTTTACATTTAGATTTTTAATAAATTAGCACAAATGTCTAAAAACATGTTTTAACTTTGTCCTTATGGGCTATTTTGTGTAGAATTTTTAGACAAAAAATGAACTCAATCTATTGTAGAATATGTCTGTAACGTAATAAAACATGGAAAAAGGTGAAAGGGGTGTGCAGACTTTCCAGCTTGACTGTATATCACTTTCATATTTTGTACACATGCAGACAGGAGGTTTGCAAACCAGTGCATTCACTGCCCACAATTTACATCTGAGTTATGAAAATAATTCAATTATAAAGCATGATAATAAATGTTACCAGTGTCTTCTTTAATTTAAGCCATTGTTGGTGTTTGTGTTACATTGATATCTGGAGTCATAAAGCTTTAAACAGAACAGTAAAAAACAGACTAAAATTGGTAAAATCAAGCCTCTGCGCAAAGGGGTTAAGCAGAAAAGGGCAGATGCAACATCTTCCATTTAGGGATGCTGCAATATCTGTCTTTGAATGTTGCTTGCCAGTTGCCTAGCAACCTTGAGCATTCTCTCCCTGCACTAACTGTGTACTCTGTACTGGTTTGTTGAAAATCTATTGTTGAAAATGTAGCGAGTGATATTTTCACAGAAACAGAAAACACACCAGCCTTTAGATAGTTGAATACTGACCCCAATATGAAACAATTATTTTTGTCTTATGATGGAATATGAAAAATAAAGAGACATTTTTAAGTTTGTTTTCAGATTGAAAGGCTAACCTTTTGTGAATAAACAATGACCAGTGCATTGTTTTGAACAGTTTATTGAAAATTATATTGATTTTCATAATCTATACTGTACATGGTTTGCATGGATTTTCATAATTGTTTGTTATAAATAACAATCAAATGAACCCTTTTTCCATTATAATTACTGCAATATTGTTGTAATCCTGTTCTTATAATTGCTCTCTCTGAAAAGTTAATCGTGTAGTGCCTTTGGTTGTATTTGTCTTAGCTCTAATTAGCTTGAGTCTTTATCATCATACAAACCTCATACAACATTCAGACAAAAAATTTTCCATGAACAGATTTTAATTTTGAGGTAGGTCTTATGTGCCACTACAACTTTATTGGCATTTTTACTGTTTATGTATCATTATATTGAAATAAAATAAAAGTCTTTATACATTGGATATATGCTGAAAGGAATTGCTTTATTTGTAAATAATAAATAGAATATATGTATATATTTATGTCAGATATAAAAATAGACCTTTTTTTCCAAAGGTTACTTCTCTATAGTTATATTAAATTGTGCATCTCAGTTTGGGAAAATTCAGTGTTTATTACTTACACTCAACTGAGTATTTTTTTGTTTTAAAAAATATTCTTTAAAATTATATAATTTTCTAAAGATATGCATTTAACCCCTTTTACTAGCAATGGAAGTGGTTCAGTTTATTTGCATTCATTGGGCCTCATTCATGAAACGTTCCTAAATATGTGCATACATTTACGCACAAAACAAGTTAGTATGACAAATTTACGCTGGATTCATCAAACCATGCTGGAAAGGCAGATTTGTTCGTATTCTGTGCATATGTTCATAAATGCCGATTCATCGTAAATGATATGTTACGATCCGCTCCTGCTTCCCTTCCCTTTGTGTTTTCCTCTGTTTCCCTGAACCTGATTGTGTCATGTCTGCGTTCATTGCCTAATTGTGTCTACATTGCACATTTACTTCTCGCACCACATCTTAATTACACAATTCACATTTAATTGCTTTCACAGCATTCCTCACGTGTTTTCTAATTGTTCAATCAATTCGCTGATTTCGCACGCATTTCCCGCAAGCTGCAGTTTATCAGCTCTAATGACACTAGTTATATTTACCGTGCTGTTCCTGTGATTTGTTGTCAGAGTATTACGGTCCTTGTCTCGTTTGTACTTGCTTCCCGATTCTCTAGCTTGC
Organism: Ilyophis sp. 1 JC-2022; assembly: GCA_022702515.1. Lineage (NCBI taxonomy): Eukaryota > Metazoa > Chordata > Actinopteri > Anguilliformes > Synaphobranchidae > Ilyophis > Ilyophis sp. 1 JC-2022. Next base: position 83,403,234 of record CM040403.1, read on the forward strand.
TAGACTCTGGCTATACTACCCAGGTCTGGATGCCACACACCCTGGCTTTCCGGTGTGGATCCTGACTCTGCCTCCGCCTGATCCTTCGCTTCGCACCTGGCTTGAGATCGCTCCTTGCTACTTCGCCTGTTCCCGGACACAGTCTGCTGTAGCCTCACCACCGCGGTATACAGCTCCGCCCGGCTGGGCTGCTGTATCTGCTACCCGGCGCTGTGTCAGTTCGCTGTGGGTTCCACAGTGGACATGTACCTTGCCTACTGAAAATAAAAACCCTTTATTTTCAAAACTTCTGTCTCGTCGTGCATTTGGGTCCGTCCCTGCCAGTCTGTCACATGATAAGCGCCTTCACCTTATTTTTCAATTAGCATAAATCCACGCCCATGAATAGCCTTATATGGAAGTTGTCACTTCCATTTAAAGGTGCATACGAAGTCAAAATAGCCCAGAAAAAGCATTTTAAGTTAATTTTATTAACAGATGTTCAATCAAGGTATTTCAAGTATTGTCCATTCCGGTGTCATAAAGTAAATAGTAAAGTAGGCTACATGGTAAAGTAAAAAGACCTGGCAGGATATAACATGCAGAAATGCAGAATCACCCATCACTGTCATGGATCGCGCCTTCCTTCCCTTATCTCCATGCTTGGTATTCCGTTTTTCCATTTACCTGTAAATCTATCGGATTTTTCTGTGTTCTGCTACGGGTTTTGCTTTCGCCTTGGTGATTAGTGAGTTCACCTGTCCTGCATTTCCTCTCACTACTTATACCCCGCTTCCTCCTTTTCTCGTCACTTCCATGTTATTTCACGTAACATTCTAGCCAGTAAAGGTATAGGAGTTGTGCGTGCTATCGACCGATTTGCTTCTCTACGCAGTTCTTGTTAGCAGTACAATTTAGAAAAAGTAAAGTGCGCTCTTTCGCTCTTTTATTTCAGAGCAGAGGTTTTTGTTTTTTGTTTTCCTCTCAAACCTACGAGTACTCTCACCCTAAGGTTTAGGGTTCTTTTATTTTTCTCCTTCCTTTCTTTTTTGTTCACTCCACAACTGGAGTTAGATAAGCGTGACTGCTTATTTCTTTTGTTTTGCTTGGATATCAAGCTCCTCGCTTTTTATCGCAAGGTTATTTGTGTTCTCCTTATTTTCCCCATCCAGTACGGATTATTGTCTGTCTTAGTGGTGTTCATTGAACACTTTAAGAGTCCTTATCTGTCACACCTGGACCTTCAATATTTCCTCCGTGTCTCTGGCATAGAGATCCTCAACAGTCACACAAACTGTTAAAGTTCAAGCCTTTCTGCATCGGACGAGCGCACTACGTTCTTTCTCGCAGCCTGGAAATAAATAAAATAATTTATTTCTTAATTTCGTCATTTTGTTGGTGTTCTGTGCGTGTGAGAGGTGGTTTGAAATCCCCAATCTCCTAGTGATGAATAGGAATCTATATGGAAGCTATTTCGTGCCACAATTCAAAGATCAAACGACCACATCATATAGTGAAAACTCAACACATAAATTAATAAAAGACTGCACCATATAGTGAAACCTCAATAAGCAAATTAACAAAAGACCACATTGTATTGTGAATACTCAACACAAGAAATAACAAAAAACCACTGCGTATAATGAAACCTCAACAAGTGAATTAACAAAAGACCACATTGTATTGTGAATACTCAACACAATAAATAACAAAAGACCACAGTGTATAGTGAAACCTCAACAAGTGAATTAACAAAAGACCACATCGTGTTGGGGATCTCTATGCCCAGAGACACGGAGGAAATATTGGAGATCCAGGTGCGACAGACAAGGAATCACTAAGTCAAACACCACTAAGACGGACAATAATCCGTAGCGGACGGGAAATATAAGGAGAACAGAACAAAAACCTTGCGCTACAACTAAGCGAGGAGCTCGATATCCGAGCAAACCAAAGAAAAAAGTGAAACACTTATCTAACTCCAAATGTGGAGCGTACAAAAGGAAGGAGAAAAATAAAAGAACCCTAAACTTTAGGGCGAGAGCACTTGTAGTTCTGAGTGAGAAACAAAACCCATAAACCTCTGCTCTGAATAAAGAGCGAAAAGAAAAGCTCACTTTACTAAATTGTAACTGCTAACAAGTCCCGCATAGAGAAGCAAAGTGGTCGATAGCAGCGCAACTTCATATACCTTTACCGGCTAGAATGTTACCAGAAAATAACATGGAAGCGACGAGAAAAGGAGGAAGCGGGGTATAAATTGTGAGCGGAAATGCAGGACAGGTGAACTCACTAATCACAGAGGCAAAACCAAAACCCGTAGCGGAACACAGAAAAATCAGATAGATTACCGGTAAAAGAAAAAAGGAATACAAAACGCGGAGATATGGAAAGGAAGGCGCAATCCATGATAGGACCCCCCCTCTAAGGAACGGCACCAGACGTTTCCATGACCTTATTTCTGCAGAAGTTGGTGATGGTCCAGGATGTTTCTCGATGGAACCCAGCAACGTTCATCCGGGCCATAGCCCTCCCAGTCCACAAGGAACTGCCACCCTCTGCCCACATGTCTCTCTGCCACAATGCAGCAAACAGTATAAGCCGGACCCCCCTCTTTGAGTCGGGAAGACGGAGGTGGTCTTTCAACCGGGGCGAGAGGGCTGACGAGTATCAGTTTCAGACGGGAAATGTGAAACGTGGGGTGGATGCGCATCGAGCGCGGCAGTTGCAGTCAAAATGTGACTGGGTTGATCTTTTTTATCATTTTGAAAGGTCCTACAAAACGAGGGGCGAGTTTGCGGGACTCGACCCGCAACGGAAGGTCATGAGAAGTGAGCCAAACCTGCTGTCCAACTATAGGACGGTGCAGCCCGACGATGCCTATCAGCCGTGGTTTTTTGTTTAGCCGACGCACGTATAAGAGACGAACGCACTTGTCTCCAAACCAAATGACACCTCCGAATGAATGAGCCTGCGGAGGGCACCTCCACCTCCCTCTCGAGCTCAGGAAAGCGAGGTGGTTGATATCTCAGCTGAGCTTCGAAAGGGGAGAAACCAGTAGAGGCGTTACGCAGTGTGTTATGAGCGTACTCCGCCCAGGCGATGTGACAGCTCCAGGAGGTAGTTTTGGACACGGCTAGGCAACGAAGAGTACTCTCTAGTGTTTGATTAGTGCACTCTGTCTGACCATTAGTGTCCGGGTGAAAACCGGAAGACAGACTGACAGAGGCACCTAGCAGAGAGCAGAACGCACGCCAAAACTTGACGGCAAACTGAGGGCGATCGGATACCACATCGAGAGAAGACCGTGCGGCCGAAACACGTGATCAATCATAAGTTGCGCTGTCTCTGGTGCTGAAGCCAGCTTGGGCAGCACAATGAAATGGGCCGCTTTAGAGAAGCGGTTGACCACCACTAAAATCGTAGTATTGCCTGAAGATAGAGGCAAACCCGTGACGAAGTCAAGAGAAATATGACTCCTTCTCCAGACTGGGCCACCAGAAACGTCGGGATAAAAAGTCCCTAGTACGGGGTGACCGGTAAGTTGGGAGGCGTGGCCCTATTGGAGAACCCGAGACCTAAGACGAGGAGGCACGAAAAGACAGTTTGCTGGTTCCCCACCTGGGCCTGGGTCAGAGTGCAAGGCTCTCTGCACCGCTGCCTCAACTTCCCATATAACCGGGGCAACAATGAGGTCAGTGGCGATGATAGGCTCGGGAATAGCGTCTGTCTCAGAGAGGTCGTAAATCCGTGAAAGGGCGTCAGGTTTTATGTTCTTAGATCCGGGCCGATACGTGATAATAAAATTGAATCGTAAAAAAAACACTGCCCACCGGGCTTGCCGTGAATTACGACTCTTAGACTCTTATGGTCTGTCCATACTGTAAAAGGATGTTCCGCTCCTTCAAGCCAATGGCGGCACTCCTCCAAAGCTAACTTGATCGCAAGCAATTCTCAATCCCCAACGTCATAATTCCTCTCCGCCAATGTTAGGACGCGAGAAAAATAAGCGCAGGGGTACATTTTGTGGTCAAGTGGTGAGCGTTGGGACAGAATGGCTCCGGCGCCTACTTCGGAGGCGTCCACCTCTACCACAAAGGGAATGGAGGGGTTGGGTGTAATGAGAATGGGCTCGGAAGTGAATCTCTTCTTTAATTCAGTGAACGCTGCCTCCGCCTTAGAATTCCATTGGAACTGGCCTATAAAGTTTTTTTTAGTAAGCGCAGTAATGGGCGCTGCCAGCGCACTAAAGTTGTGAATAAATCTGCGATAAAAATGTGCAAAACCTAAAAAGATGGCATAGGCCAGTTCTTTACAGCGGATCCATCTGTACCTTACCCTCAGCAACGATAAAACCCTAAAATGAAACAGAGCCGGTGTGAAAAACGCACTTCTCTGCTTTAATAAATAATTGGGCCTTGAGAAGAGCAGAAAGGACCTGACGAACGTTACCGACGTGTGTGGGAAGATCGGGCGAAAATATGAAAATATCGTCAAGAGAAATTAAGATGAATTTCTCGAGCATCTCCATCAGCACGTCGTTAACTAACGCCTGGAAGACAGAGGGGGCGCAAGTGAGCCCGAACGGTATGACGAGATATTCGTAGTGCCCGCTGTGCGTGTTAAAAGCTGTCTTCCACTCGTCGCCCTCGCAAATGTGAACGAGGTTATAGGCGTTATGTAGGTCTAGCTTCGTGAAAACAGACTCCCCCTGAAGACGCTCGAAGGCAGAGTTCATAAGGGGAAGGGGGTATCTGTTCTTCACTGTGATGTCATTGAGGGACCTGTAATCGATACAGGGTCTGAGACCTCCATCTTTCTTTTTAACAAAAAAAAAACCCGCCCCTGCAGGCGAGGTGGAAGGTCTAATAAACCCATTAGCCAAAGCTTCCTCAATTTATTCACGCATAGCTGCGCTCTCGGGAATGGACAGAGAATAAAGAGACCCTCTAGAGGGAATAGTGCCAGGGTATAGCTCTATGGCACAGTCATAGGGTCTGTGAGGCAGTAGCGAGGTGGAACGTTGCTTACTAAATGCCTCAGCGAGGTTGACGTACTGTTTTGGGACATTAGCCGGCAGCTGGAATTCAAGCGCCCCTCCCACTTCAGCACCCTCAGCATCCGAGACCGAGTGAATCTCCCAATCAATCTCTGAATCGGACGTCAGCAATTTTCCTCATTACTCTCTAAATAAGACTTGGCATAATCCTCACCCCTTCTTCCCAACAGAAAAGGACTGGAGAAAGAACAGTGACGTTTGCATTGGGAACCCCTTTGACGAATAACGGAACCAGGCCCCCCCCCCCCGATTAATATGTGGGTTATGGTGGGTAAGCCAGGAATGGCTCAAAACCAGCGGATAAGCTGGGGACTCCACAAAAAAAAACAGAATTTCCTCCGTATGATCCTGATACGGAACGCGTATGCGCATGGCGGAGGTAACCCCGGAGATAGTGCCTGTGCCTAACGGGCGACCGTCCAGAGCCATCACCAGGCAAGGAAAAGGAAGAGGGTGGATAGGAATCTTGTGGGATTTAGCCCAATCGGAATCAACGAGGCACTCAACTGCCCCGGAGTCAATAAAAGCATTGCAGTGGAGCTGGCAGTCATTCCAGCGTAAATAAACCGGCAGAAGGGTCAGAGGGTAAATTAAATCTAGTTCCGCTAGGCGACTCGGTTCCCCTAGCGAGACCCCTCTTTTTCCGAAAGTTTGGGACATTGGTCCTTTAAATGACCCCGCCTCTTGCAGTACCTCACCACAATTCACGGGACTTAGCATCCCCTGTTTCGCGCATGGAGGATCCATCGACCTGCATGGAATGTGAGACGGTTCTGGCGTGGAGGAAGAAGAGTAATGAGCTGGGCGATGTCTAAAACCCATATAAGCCCTCTCCTTCTCTCTCTCTAAAACGGTTGTCTAAACGGATGGCAGTGGATACCAGGGCACCGAATGTAACTGGTGGTTCAAGACCCGCGATGGCGTCTTTTATGGGTTCCGACAGTGCACTAAGAGGCTCATTAGCCCATCCTGTCACCCCCGCAAGAGCACAAAAAGTAATATCAAAGGCAGCTATGGTGTCGGTGCCCTGACAAAGATGGGTCAAACGCATGGCGGCCTCCTTGCCAGAAACGTCCTGATCGAAAACTGACACCATCTCCGCCATAGGTCTCTCTGTGTTGTTCATGATGGGCGAATTAGTTCTGATAAGTGGGTCGGCCCATGCAAGAGCATTCCCGGTTAGGAGAGAGAGAATGAAGGCTACCCGGGATTCTTGCGAATAGAAACATGAGGGCTGTGTCTTAAAAAACATTAGGCACTGCGTTAAAAACCCCTGACACTTTCCCAACTACCCGATATACCGCAGTGGGAGCTGAAGCTTAGGTTCCCTAGCGTCAGGTGGAGGTGGAGGAGGAGTGGGATGTGTAGGTGCTTGTGCGACTGGATGTGGATCTGCCATGAGAGAGAGAGGTTGGTGATTCTCAGATCTCGCAGAGCGACTGCCTGAAGGCGCGGCTGCTCATGCAGCGCCTGCTGAGAGACCTGAAGGGCATGAATACTCTCTCCCTGGGCCGCAAGGGCTGTCTCCTGAGTGGCTAAGACTACTTGAAGATTAAGATCTATCGCTGGCACCCCCCCTGTGAGCGGAAATGCAGGACAGGTGAACTCACGAATCACCGACGCGAAAGCAAAACTCGTAGCGAAACAGAAAAATCCGATAGACTACCAGTAAAAAAAAAAAAAGAATACAAAACGCGGAGATAAGAAAAGGAAGGCGCGATCCATGACATATCGTTGTCATGGTTTCTCAGTCTGCTCTTCTCTTGTTAGCCACTTCCCTGTAGAGCGCTCTTGTAGCGTCTCTTTCTTTTGTTTCATTGTCCATTCCGTGTTTTGGTTTTCCTTTCTGCTCAGTGTGTTCACCTGTGCCGCATTTCCTTTCATTATTTAAACCTTGCGTCGTCTTTGTTTGACGCTTCCATATTGCCATTGATTTAACAAGGAAAGCCAGTAATTCACAGTATAGGAGTGACAGTTTGTTACGACCGTATCACTTCAACTTGTTGTCGTTACATGGGACTTGTTTCGGGTGTCATTAGAGTTTGCTAAAATTTTAGCCTTGGTTACTCTCTACCCTTTGTTTGACTCTACCCTTTACCCTTCGCGGAACCTCTGTCTCCCTGTCCTAGACAGATCTGTGTTCGCCATCATTTCTTTTTTGTTTGTGTTTTTCGGCTACCTCATTGTGAGCTTGAGGTCTTTCTTTGTTTAGTATTGTCTTAATCTCTAGTGTTAGAGTCTTTCGCCCAATACAGGTCGCTTTGAGTTTGGTAGCGGATCCTCTCGTTTTTAAGGAGAGTTTATTATTTTCTTCCATTGGTATTGATTCTCTGTTTGCAGGTTTCCCTCCTGCTTTTGTGGTGTTCTTTTTAGAGCACTTTAAGAACCCCCACTGTTGCGTTTGGTCCTTCGTTCCGTACGCTACCCCTGACAATCGTATAGTTAAAACTCAACCCGTGAATTAACAAAAGACCACATCGCATAGTGAAAACTCCACATGGGAATTAACAAACCAGCACATCAAATCTGCCGTTTGTCATTCAATGCTTCCCAGTTTCTCATTTCATGCCATGCTTTTATTCAATTCGACAGTTGCCTTTTCACTTTGAGATGTGTGCATTTACTTTAAAGCCTGACTTGCACCTGCCCATCAAAGGCTCCACCTCCACCCACCCCATCAGTGAAATCGAGGCTTGATCTTTGTGACACTTTTCCGGTCAACTGTCCCAGCGTTGCCAGATAATGATAATTATGGTATTAGTAGCTACCATAATAATGTCCTCTGTATGATCAATGATGCCAAAAAGTGCAAAAATGTAGCCTACGATAATTTTGTCATTTCACATATGATATATAAAGTTGCAAAGTTACCCTTGGCTGCTGATTCAAGATCAGTTTAGTTTTTTACTGTATAATGGTTAAAGTTTAAATTGGGATTGGGAAATCTGATCCTAGATCTGTATGTGAGAGCAGCTTCACCCCCAGAGCTGTGTATTATGAAGGCGCACCCAATCAAAGTTGTTTAATTGAGCACATTCATCATTAGTAGGCTATAAAGTTGCCTGCTTCTAGGTGCATGAAATATTTCCCGCTTTTCCCCCTTGTGTGCTTGGGTAGGCTATATAAAAAAACTTATTTTATAAGGTTATTGCTGAGACCAAAGATGCTAGATTTGGGCAAGCACATATTTAGGCAAGCACACGTATAGCCTAATGTTACTGTCTCGTCGATTGTACAATAATAATAATAATTATTTTTTACTATTTTAAGACTCTTGTACGATAATTTCATATTTGCCATCTGGCAACGTACCTAGCAGCCTATATTGTTTTATAGTCTATGGGTATATTAGCTAGTTGTTATTGACAACTTGGCTATGAGTTACTGATATAATTTGAGACAAAATGATTGGTTTATTACACCAAATACAGTCTGGACCAGCCACTGACAATTTTGTTTTGTACAGAGTTGAGTGGTTGCTGGAGAGAATGGGAGATAATGGCTTACACTCAGTGCTTAATTTGAAAATCGGGAGGTGCCGGAACAAAAAGTGACCATTTCAGTGAGGTGACCGAAGCCTCTCAGTAGTCCCAGATTGCCAATAAAGTCGTGTTACTGTGCTAAACTATTAGATCTAGGTTACTTAACAACACCTGTAAATGCCCACATGCTTAACTGTGGGGCCTACAGGCCTAGCTACATTTCTAGTAGTCTTACGAATATATTACAGCTTAGTTCAAAGCATTTGAGACATCACTGCACAACACGCAAATGCCCACTACACAACAGTGGGGCTTACAGGCCTGTATAGACATCACATGTATATCATTCAAAGCATATAGGAGTTAACTGCACGATACAAATAGCTATACCAACATACTGTACAGTAACAATAGCCTGTTCTGTGAGCTTTGCGGTCCCCTCAGTGCATCATCAAAGAGTGCCGCCAAACGTTAAATCTGATGATTTAGTCATAGTAGCATAACAGTGCAAGTTTTCAATTAAAATGTGGTCTTACCTTGTCTAGTTTTCGAAAACAGCCCACACAACAGCCATGGACCCCTCCAGTTTCTTCTCCCTGTTCCAAACTTTGCTCTGGGTGTCTTGCGCAGTCATATGCCCTTTTGCAATCCATGATCTCACATAAGGAATGGGGTTGAATTTGTACAGCAGTGGTCCGGCAAGATTAAGGAACAGTAGCGAAGAAATAGTGTACGTGTGTATGGAGGCCCGGTTTGCACTGCAGATTAAGTTAATCTGAGAAAAGCCCCTCTCACATTCTGCACTCGAGATTGGGATGGTGGAGACCGTAACAAAGAGGTATTTCAATCCATCTCGGATTACTTTTCCATCATTGTTTCTGTATTCCCTGTAGGCCCGAATAACAGTGCGTGGGCTGTCAATGACAAACTGTCGGCAGAGAGACTCCACTTCTTCTTCCCCATAAAAGGACCCCGCATCCTCGGGCCAGTATTGTGCATAAAGCACTTTTAAATGATCAATAAGCCTACTGTACCCAGTGCTATCAGATCCTCGTCCTCCTTGTGACAGCATGCGACCCTCCAGGTTTCTTGCCATACTCATGAAAAACTCATTCTGGTCTAGGTTTCTATCACTGGATATTCTTGGGTTTAGTGGGACACCTTGGAAAGAGTCCTCTTTAATTCCCCTCTGGCTCAGCTAGCTGTGATGCCCCGGTCGCTCTGACAAAGCTTCAAACACAAAAACCTGCCAACAGATAGCCCTGTGCGCCTCAATGATGGTACAGTCTCGCATTTGCAACTTAAGGGACAATTCCGATAATTCCTGTAGCGCATCGTACATTAGGCTAATATTATTAACAAAGACATGGGAGGAGAAACGCATGATCAGGCCCTTGTAGCTTTGACGGGTGACACTGTTGCGGGAGGTATCATCTGCTGCTGCACTGAAATGTTTGAATAGGGCCTGGAAATTTTTCCATACAGCTTAAGGCCGTGACACACTGGCCGCGATTTACTCGCACGAATAAATCGCACGTTGAAAAAGAAAAACTCAGAGAAGTTATCGTATCACTTGTAAGAGTAGCAGAAAATAAGATTTCAAGAGTCTTTTGATATTGTTGGGTCACAGACATCAGGAAGTCATGGCATGCAAAGGATATGCGACCAAATATAAAAAGTATTGCTTTATTCTACATGATGTTAAACTGTCCGAAATTGGAGGGACTATGTACAAAAGATTCTATCATTTCTAAATGGTTCATCCGATATAAATACCCTCAAATTAAAGCTGACAGTCAGGCACTTCACCCTCATTGTCATTGTAAGTGCTGTAGTACAGAACCAAAATCACAAAAAATGTGTCACTGTCCAATAAATTATTGTGCTCACTGTATAATAAGTGCTACACATTTTATGACACAAAGAAAAATGCTAGCACAGAAAAATTTGCTCTATTCATTTGTTATTCAGGTAATTGCTTGATTGATAATTAAGAACTATAAATGGAAACAGGTTGAGAGTAACCTAATATCTGTATAAAGGTCAGGTTACAGAAGACCTATTTTACAGCCGATGGTATGCCACTGCTTTTTGGCATCGTGAAAACATAGCTAGCCCAGCCAGAAGTCTCAACACTTAACTGTTACTCGTTACTCATTTCTCCTCCTGGTCCTCTAGGTCTGGGTCTCTTATGCCAGTTAATTTGGGAAATTCTGAAGACAGTGGCGGTGCCAGGAAATTATCAATAGGATGGCCCGGATGGGATCAGTAGTCACTTTGTGGTGGCACAGAATATGAACATAAACTGTGTTCCAATTACAGAAAATGCTATTTTAGGTGCCTACAACACATAACTACAATATTTGGTACACTTAGGACCAGGCAGTCTTACCCATCCATTCAAACATATATCATATATAAACACACCCTTACGAACCCAGTTAATCAATTCAGGCAGTGGTGGACTAGATTAAATCATATTCAGCACATCCGACTAGTTTATAATGAGTGTTAGTGTTGTGAAAGCAAATGTTCAGGGGGGTGGTGTTCCACAACGCTGGCTAACTGAGTTAGCTGTCTAAATGCACTGAGTAAAACTAGAAACCCTCCCAATATCTGAAACATGGAGTTCCAGGTTTTACTCAGCAGCTATCCAGCTTTGATTGAACCAAATTGGATTGTTAATTTTGGTTTTGATTTTATATATCAAATTTCAATTCAAACTTTTATTTTAGCAGGGGGGACCCACTGAGAACGAAATCTCTTTTCCAGGGGTCCCCTGCGGCAATACAAAGTTAAAAGCAATACAAAGTTAAAAAACAAGTATAACTCATAAAACTTACATATATACCATACATACACATACAAACATTTCAGGAACAATTACAAATGCTCTTTCTTCCCCATATTTCAACCACTAGCTATTTAAAAATCTTATAAGACACCAGAGAAGATTTATTTGTATCTTGAAATTCATTCCATATAAGTGGTCCTGAAACACTTTGCCCCATTCAGTCTTATATCTGGGTGTTTTTAGGGTAATACAATCTTAAAATGCATTTGGTTTTAGATCAATTTTGAATGCACCAAATTAATTGAATGAACCAATGGCATTCCAAGCACCTGAACAAATCACAACAGCTTCTACAAAGAGGTATTGCACTATAAAGGACAGATAATTATTTACAATGTGTACTTTAAAACACTATAAACTGTCTAGATTTAAATATCTCATGACATGCCTATGTACACGTGTAAGGGGAGTCTGGTTCGGAGGACCAGACGTGACAGAGAGGGAATCTAAAAGTTACTCCCGTACGGGAAATAACCAAAAGAGCAGAATAAGTCCGCGACAGAAGGAGAAGGAAAATACTTCCGGCTCAATAAGAGGGAGCACTTAAATGGAGGTAAAACAAAACAAAATTAAATAATAGCGACCCAGTCTATAGGGCGAATACTCAAAGTCTCGAGGAAAAAACAAATGAAAGGAAGCAAGAAAAACCCTCTCGTTCTCAGTACAAGAGAGGTAGCGAAAACAGTAAACAAAGAAACTGTTTCCAAGAGAACAGCAGGAAAACCAAAACGGGAAACCGAAAGTGCAAAAGAGAAAATAATTCAGACAAGGAAACTTTAGCATCTAACAGGCGAGTCCGGCATTACTCTAAAGCAGAGTGATAGAGCAAAGTGGTCACCTGAGAATACCTATACCGTACTGGCTTTGTATGCAAAACAGTACAGAAGCACTGGAAAACAGAAGTGCAGGGCTTTAATAGCCGGCAGGTAACAAGAACAGGTGCAAGGACCAAGTGCCGGGAGAAAACGAAACACCGGAACGGAAGACGTAAAATTCTATAAACTGCCCTGACGCTGCTAAGAGAACGAACGACCACAGAAATAAAAAGAGGCTGCCAAGACTATGACAGGACCCCCCCTCTAAGTTACGACTCCAGACGGTCCCTCAGCCTTATTTCTGCGGCAGTGGCGCCCCCAGAAATTTTTCATAGGGGGGGCCGGGGGGGGCCACTGAAAATCTTGGGGTGGCACACCAAAACCAAAAGTCATAACTGAATTTCAGGAATTCTATTATGTTGTTGTAGTATATAAAAATATATACATTATATACAAAAAATATACATTATTGATTTAAATGAATAGTACCTAATATAAAATATCAGATAGAAGCATATTATGCAGACTCGGAAGCATATTATGCATATGCGAATCGCGAGCCGCGAGGGGGGGCCAGCGATTTTATCAGGGTGGCCGTGGCCCCCCCTGGCCACCCCTTGGCGGCGCCACTGCTCTGCGGAAGTCTCTAATGAGTGCTGGGTCCAAGATGTTCCTGGATGGAACCCAACAGCGCTCATCAGGACCGTAGCCCTCCCAGTCAACTAAAAACTGGGTGCCTCTGCCTACACGCCTCTCGGCCAAAATTGGTCGAACGGTGTAGACCGGACCTCCATCCACGAAGCAGGGGGGGCTTATCAGCTGGGGCGAGAGCGCTTACAAGCACCGGCTTCAACCAGGAGACGTGGAAGGTGGGATGGATGCACACAAACCGTGGCAGTTGAAGGCGAACTATGACCGAGTTCATTTTGCTGATTATTTTTTAAAAACCCACGAAACGTGGTTCGAGTTTGCGGGATTCCACTCGCAAGGGCACGTCCCGCATGGACAGCCACACTCGTTGACTAACCCAGTAAGCGAAAGCTGAGAGACTACGCCTGTCCGCAGCGACCTTCTGCTTGGCTGAGGCGCAAAGACGTGAAGAGCACACTTGCCTCCAGACGGCTCGACGCCTACAAACAAAAGAACCTGCAGACGGTACCTCCACATCTCTCTCCAACTCAGGAAATAAAGGCTGATACCCCAGCTGAGCCTCAAAAAAAAAGAGTCCTGTGGAGGCGTTGCACAGCATGTTATGGGCGTACTCCGCCCAGGCGAGATGGCAACTCCCAAGATGTAGGTTTTGAGGTAGCTAAGCACCGGAGGGTGCTCTCCATAGTCTGATTAGTATGCTCCATCTGTCCGTTAGTTTCCGGATGAAAACCGGATGACAGGCTGACAGATGCCCCTAATAGGGACACAAAATGAGTGCCAGAACTTAGCGGTAAATTACGAACCATAGTCGGACACTATGTCCAGAGAGGAAGGCCATGTACCCTAAATACATTGTCCACCATCAGCTGGGCGGTCTCGGGTGCTGACGGCAGCTTGGGTAGGATCATAAAATGTGCCGCCTAAAAAAACCTGTTGACCACAACCAAGATCACCGTATTGTCCTGGGACGCAGGCAAGCCAGTGACAAAGTCGAGGGCGACATAGCTCCACGGATGGCTGGGAATAGGTAGGGGGAGTAAAAGACTCGATCGCGGAATTTGTGACCCCTTGCTGCGAGCGCAGACCGAACAGGCAGTGACAAATTCACGAACATCGCATTCCATGTTCCGCCACCTGAAGCGCAGAGCCAAAAATGCTTGGCAGGTGTCAAAGCCCGAGAGAAATATTGCGCACGGATGCAGTTTGTGGTCCAGAAGCAAATGTTGGGAGAGACTGGCCCCTACTTCCAACTCTGATGCATCTACCTCTACCACAAAGGGGAGGGAGGGATTAGTTATAAGAATCGACTCTGAACGAAATCTCTTTTTAAGCTCTCCAAATGCCGCTTTGGCCTTAACAGTCCACTGAAATCAAGAAGAGGAAGTGCTTTTCGTAAGGGCTGTAATAGGGATGGCTACCGCGCTAAAATTGCAAATAAAACACTGGTAGAAGTTCGCAAAGCCCAAAAAGCGTTGGACTTGTTTGACCGATAGCGGGGTAGGCCAGTTCTTAACAGCGGACACCTCTTCAGGATCCATCTGAACCCTACCATCCTCCACAATAAACCCCAGAAAGAAAATTTATTTCTTGTGGAACGTGCAGTTCTCTGCCTTAACAAAAAGCCTCGCTTTGAGGAGGGCTTCTAAGACCTGCCGAACATGTTCGATGTGCAAAACGAGATCCGAGGAGAAAATTTAAATGTCAAGATAGACGAAAACAAATTGCTCTAAAAACTCCCTCAGAATGTCGTTCTAACGCCTGAAAAACAGAGGGGGCGCTAGTGAGATACTCGTAGTGTCCGCTGTGGGTGTTAAAATCAGTCTTCTACTCATCACCTTCACAAACAAGATTGTACGTATTGCGCAGGTCCAGCTTAGTAAAAAAGGATGCCCCCTGCTGGTGCTCAAATGCGGATTTCATGAGTGGAAGTGGGTATCTGTTTTTAATAGTGATCTCGTTGAGACCCCGGTAGTCAATGCAGGGTCTCAACTCACCATCCTTCTCCTTAACATACAAAAACCCCACTTCCCCCCCACCTATGTGGAGGTAAAGTTGTGGTGCGTTGTTTGCTGAAAACCTCAGCTAATTCAGAGTACAGGGTGGGTACGTTGGCCGGCAACTGAAAAAAGGAGGGACCCCGCCACTCTAGTGCTCTCATGTTCAGAAGAAGGAAGATAAATCCCACTTGATCTCAGACTCAGAGAGATCCTCGTCCACCCAGGGATCCCAGGCTAGACTCTCCTCCCCCGTCTCAGAGAGTGAATCTATATTCTCCAGCTCAGGAGACAGTCGCTATTGGAGCTAATCAAACTGCCTGAGGCGAAAGTGGTGGGAAAACAGCAGTGAGACTAACACAGAGAACCCCAATGGCAAATAACCGGGCTGTCCCCTCCCCAATCGATGTGCGGGTTGTGCCGCACAAGCCAGGAATGGCCGATGACCAGAGGATAAACCGGCAAATCCACAAAAAACAATTGTATGTTCTCCCAATGACCCTGATGAGAGGTAAACATATGCAGGGGACCCGTGATCTCCCTGATAGTCCCAGAACCCAGCGGGCGACCGTCCAGGGCGGTGACCAGGCGGGACCGAGATAAGGAGTGGATGGGAATTTTTAGCTGTCTGGCCCACCTGGCGTCAATGAAACATTTGATTGCCCCAGAGTTGATAAAAGCGTCAACATCAGTCGGACACCTACCCCAGAGAAATTGGACCGAAAGCAGAGTACGAGAAGAGGTGTTATTGTGTCTTGCTAGGAACCCCTCGTTACCCCTCAGTTTAGGACACTGGCCCTTTAAATGACCTCTCCTCCTGCAGTAATGACACCAGCTCTCCCGAGGTTTAATAACGGTGGTGTCACGCATGGAGGACCCATCCACCTGCATAGGCTCCCCTAAGTTGGGTGGACGGGCGTGCGAACTGGGTGTGAACTGGGGGCGCTACTGGAGGTGGAAAAGCACAGACTGGACGATCCCTCCACCGTCTGTCTCTCTCGCTCCCTGATGCGATTGTCCACGCGAATAGCCATGGGAACCAGAGCATCAAACAGGACCGGGGGCTCAAGCACTGCTAGGGCGTCCTTAACGGGGTCAGAAAGGGTATTCAGAAACAAGGACTCGAGCGAGCCCACCCCTTTTTCCTGGCTAGTGCTCAGAAAGTAATGGAAAACCCGGCCACAGTATCGGTACCCTGACGGAAACCGGTCCGGTTCATGTCGGCATACTGACCGGAGATGTCATGGTAAAAAACGTGGAGATAAGGGAAGAAAGGCAAGATCCATGACACAGGAGACACAACCCTTAAAGTGATTCTTCCATATCTACTGTATTTCTGGCAGCAGAGTGATGGTTAAAGGCTTGTTTAATACATCAGACCCTTGATGACTTAGAGCCTTGATGACATTTAATTTAGCGTGTTCAATACTTTTTCCCTGTGTCATTTCACTTTATTGCACATAACTTTTTTAAAGAATTGGACCGTTACAATTTATTTAGCTGTGTAGTTTTATTGAGTTAATACCAATGTCTGGTCAAAATCTCATGTGAATAGCTACATTGGAAATATGTTTGATAATAAAATTGTTGACGTGTCCAATACTTATTTCCCCCATTGTATATCGCATGTTCCAAGTTTTATTTTTGAAAGTAATGGATTAATCATTGTAGTTCGTCTTGTAGTCCACTTTGACGGCACATATGCACCGTAGACAGCTAGCAAAAATGGCAATATTGACCATATATTGAATATTGGTAATATCTGCCTTTGCATCAAATCAACGCCATTGCCTGTCTATAGGATTCCATTATACAGTTTGGAGCATGAGAGCAGCCACTCTTACTTATTGCCATGTAAGCAATCAATATTAGTGAATTCTATAGTTTTTCTTCAGACTCCTATTGGCACACCTGCACTTGCTACCTAGCCCGTTTTGTAAAGGGCAAAAGATAATGTTAGGCAACCGATGTGAAAGCAATGGCTTCAACGTTCATGAAGTTGATGTTAAATTTGCTAAACCGAATTTACCATCAGCTAATTTAACAAAGAAATCGTGCACCTCACTGCTGATGAAAAATGTTACTTTGACAAAGTAAGTTAGCTAACTGACTGTGATTCATAGCCTACTTGTTGCCAAGCAAACTGATGGCCCCACTTAGATCCACTGAAAATCTACCAAAATGTGATTTTGGTGACCTGATCTACAATCCGTCTCTCTAACGTTAGCCAATTAAGGCTTAGTTTACAAAAGCACAGATGCCTACCTGGAGTCCGGATGGGTTTATAATCCCGAACTGCCCTCAAAAAACCTCGTCATAGGAAGGGTAAGTAAATGGACAATGACATTTCCATGCTGGCTGTCATAAAAATAGTTTTTCTCTCTTTCTGGTTCAGCTAGCTAACATTAACGTTACATGTAGCCTACAGACAGAGACAGTAGCTAGCTAAAGTTAAGTGGTAACATTAATAGCCTAGCTAACAGAAAGAGATACTATTTTTATGACGGCCAGCAAACAAATATCATTGTCCATTTACTTGCCCTACCGATGATGAAGCACATGTTTTTTTGAGTAGGCTAACTGTTACAGATGGTACAGTTTGCGATTATAAACCCATCCTGACCCCAGGTAGCTAATTGTAGGCTAGGCCTCTGTCCTTTTGAAGCCTTCAGGGACTCATCATATAACTGACTCTAACGTTCGTTATATGATGAGATGGGATGGGAGCCAGTATAAATACTTCCTGGACACTTGCTAAATTGAAAAAAATAATACACATACAGTCAAGCCAGAAAGTCTGCACACCCCTTTCACCTTCTCCACGTTTTATTATGTTACAGACATATTCTACAATAGATTGAGTTCAATTCTACACAAAATAGCCTATAATGACAAAGTGAAAACAGGTTTTTAGAAATTTGTGATAATTTATTAAAAATCTAAATGTAAAATATTATGCGTGCACACCCTTTGATATGACACCCAAAAGTGAGCTGAGGTGCATTTTGTTTCCACTGATACTGCTTGAGATGTTTCTACAACTGAATTGGAGTCCACTTGTGATAAATTAAATTGATTGGACATGATTGGGGATTTCCAACACCTGCCTATATAAGGTCCCACAGTTGACAGTGCATGTCAGAGCAAACTCCAAGCCATGGGGTCAAAGAATTATCTGCAGACCTCAGAAACAGGATTGTGTCAAGGCATAGATCTGGAAAAGGGTACAGAAAAATCTCTGCAGCTTTACAGGTCTCAAAGAGCACAGTGGCCACCATCATTCGTAAATGGAAGAAGTTTGGAACCACCAAGAATCTTCCTAGACCTGGCCGCCCGGCCAAACTGAGCAATCAGGGAGGTGAGCAGGAACCCGAGGGTCACTCTGACGGAGCTCCAGCGTATCCTTGTGGAGATGGGAGAACCTTTCAGAAGATCAACCATCCAGGCAGCACTCCACCAATCAGGCCTTTATGGTAGAGTGGCTAGACGGAAGCCCATCACAGCCCGCTTGGAGTTTTCCAAAAGGCACCTAGAGGACTCTCAAACCATGAGAATCAAGATTCTCTGGTCTGATGAAACCAAAATTGAACTTTTTGGCCTGAATACCAAGCGATACGCTGGAGGAAACCAGGCACCGCTCATCACCTGGCTAATACCATCCCAACAGAGAAGCATAGCGGTGCCAGCATCATGATGTGGGGTTGTTTTTCAGCAGAGGGAACGGGGCGACTAGTCCTGATAGAGGGAAAGATGAATGCAGCTAAGTACACCAAGATCCTTGAAGAAAACCTGCTCCACAGCGCTCTGGACCTCAGACTGGGGCGAAGGTTTACCTTCCAACATGACAAAGACTATTTACAAGTCAATTACAAGTTGATGTTGATTTCTTTTGAAATATTGAATATTCTGCCCCAGCATAGTTTGCACCTCAGTGATGTTGCTTAGAAACCGGTCTATTTACCCAACTGATCAGCTGTGCACGATATGAGGCAGAGATGGACCTGAAAGAAACTTGCATACGAAAACGAATAAACAAAACATACGAGCATAACAGCGTCCATCCATCCATTTTCTAAACTGCTCTGTCCGGATCAGGGTCGCGGCGGCAACATGGCTAGCTCACCTCACTTTTCTCTTCACTTCATTTAATTTCCTCTTTCTCCATCTTCCCATTTTCCATCTCTTTCTCTCCCTATTTTCTCATTTTCCATCTCTCCTTTCTCTTCCTCTCATTTTTCATCCCTTCATTCTCTTTCTATTTTCCATTTATTTTCTACTTCTACTTTCTCCATTCTTTCTTTTTCCCTCTTAATTTTCCATCTCTACTTTCTCTCTCCTCTTATTTTCCATCCCTTATTTTCTCTTCCTCTCATTTTCCACCCCTCCCTTCTCTCTCTCCCTTCATTTTCCATCCATCCTTTCTATCACTTCCTCATTTTCCATCCCTCCTTTCTCTCTTCCTCTTCACTTTCCACCGATCGTTTCTCTCTTCATTTTCTATCTCTACTTTCTCTTCTTCTCATTTTCCATCCCTCCTTTCTCTCATTTTCCACCCATCCTTTCTCTCTTCCTCCTTTTCCATCTCTACTTTCTCTCTTCCTCTCATTTTCCATCCCTCCTCTTTCTCTCCCTTCATTTTCTATCCCTCCTTTCTCTCTCTTCATTTACATCTCTACTTTTTTTTCTTCCTCTCATTTTCCATCCATCCTCTCTCTTAATTTTCCACCTCTCCTTTCTCTTCTATTCCTCTCATTTTCTATCCCTCTTTTCTATTCACTCATTCTGTCTACACGCTGCTCTTCCCCAGAACATAAGAACATAAGAATACATAATGAGGAGAACAGGCATCCTAATAGAAATTCACTTACCTGCAATCGTCTGGAAATATTCATCGTAATTATACTGAATTCAAAAGCTCAAAATCGCACTGTGTAAACTTTCAGGTGAAGCAGTATGAAGTTCTGATACATAGCATTGAGTATTTATCTTTAAATATGGGTGCAATGTGTAGTGATGTCACTATAGCAGCAACATGTCAAAGTTCTGAACACCTGTGATGTCATAGTATGTTTAGGCTTAGTTACATTTGATAGGTTAATTTGTAAAATTAGAGATCCTACACCTGTGGTGTACACCCATGGGGCTGAAGCTGTGATCTTGCACTGTGAAGTAAAGCTGTGATCTTTCAGTGTGAAGTAAAGCTGTGATCTTGCAGTGTGAAGTCGGGCATTGACCGATTGGGGAGATTCAGGTTATTGCCCAACTGGGCTGAACATTGTTCAAGTTATGGATGATAGGGACACACAGACAGACACACACAGACAGGAGCGAAAACAATACCCCATGCTTGCGCTACGCATGCACGCGCGGGTGGAATAAAAACTATGGTTTTGAAAAGATATACACACACACGCACTCGCACATAGTTTGTTGTACATTATAATAGTGAATCGTACTCTGTTTGGTACTTTGTGTTTGATTGTCTGTATTGATGTTGCTCTTGTGTTGAACTGAGTCAGCCAATGCTAATCGCAGGGATTCCCCAAAATGCCTTCACCTTTTAGCTGAATCACTTATATTAATTCGATATCAACTGAGTACATAAAATTGTGATTTTGTTAAGATAATTATTAATGTGTAATTTTATTGATAATTAATTTAATTATTAATTGAATTTGCCCATTTTTAGTTAGCATCTTTTCTTTTGAAGATAGTATATAAAATTTTATGAGACTGATTTATTATACGAAAACTACACCACCAGTTGTATAAGGATGGTAGTGGCGTGTCCTTTACATTTCTGGTGCTGCCCATGTGAGTACTCTGATGATTCAGACATCTTATTACTAATCTAAGAAATATACCTCTATATTCTTACATGTGGAGTATTACTCATGCAAGCCGTTTACATATACATTTAGCAGTAATGGTAATAGACAAATAAAACATGTCCGTCTTACCAGTCTTCACCCGGGCACCAATTAATGTAGAGAATACGTACGAATCTGGTAGCAGTGAGCAAGATGATTAGTAATATTATTTCTGAATCATCAGAATCCTCACAGGGCACCAATTATGTAGGGAATGTCCTTGGACGGGGCACCAATAAATGTAAGTAATATACTATATAAATCCTCACACCAGGGCACCGTAAATGTAAGGAATATGCCTCTATATACATATACATATATATATATATATAAACGCTCACATGGGATGCCAAAAATATAGGCAATAACTATGGAATAATGAGGTTTACTCTTATTATTCTTAAATTAGGTTAAAATTAAATAAGTCTCATTTGATTATTATGGATTATAATTACTACTACTTCAATTTACCATCAAAACACTAATAGCTAATAATTCATAAGGGTTGAAGGTATTACGTATTTAGTGTATTAAGTATTAAGAGTTGAAGGTATATCAAATAATTAGGTTTGACTCAGCTCTCGTGTGAGTCAAACAGACACCAGGTTTTAACAACTGTGATATCAGACACCAGGTTTAACAAAAATTGATTTATTAAACAAGGAAAAACAGGAATATTACATTCTACTAAACAGACATATCGTGTTGTGTGCGTATTGTAGCATTTTGTGTGCGTATGCACATATGGGTGTGTGTGTGTGTGTGTGTGTGCGTGCATGTGTTGGTGTGTAGGCCTATGCTACGTGTGCATTCAGGGAACAAAGGAATCACGTGGAGTAAGCTAAGCTATGGTTATAGTGATCTCAAATCTAACTTTACTATATACAAGTTCATGCACTTCGGTCAGGAAATACTATTAACCATCTACAGTAAGCTAAAATGAGATCATATCACACGAATGTTAGTCAGTGTTAGGATAGAGGGACAAACCAGTGAGGCCTACTTGGGTTAGTTAGTACTTACTACCACATTAGCTATGAAACGATAGGCCAGCCGGCTAGCTTGCTAACCAGTGGAACAAGTTTATACAGCTATTATTACACAAAGTCGAGATACAATCAAATTATCGATACACAATGCAGACTAAAATCCTAAACTATGCCTGGGATGTTTGATCAGTCTTATTGAAGTCCGCGGTGAGTTGATTACAGTTCACTTGTCCGTGAGGTGGATGGCCTTTCTTATCCCGGTTGAAATTTCTCCTGGTTGGCCCGGTCCAACGTCGTCTGGTTATCGCCTGGTTTGCGTCGTTGTCCGTGGCTCGGAAGCTAACCATCCGTCGGAGGTGTTGGCTCAATTCACGTTCTATGGTTAGATGCCAGTAGACAAGCTAACCCGTTCCTTGCGTCTCTCTCCACGGCCTTTCTGACGCTGCTACAGCTGTGTTGCTGACACAAAGCAAAAATGAAGTAGAAAAAGAATGGGGGAGACAGACTGGAATTCTTTAGTCTTATCTGTTTGAGTTTTATGACCTTTAGTCTCGTATTTCCACGCGACATGATTGGATCACTAACAACAGACGTTACGCTGTGGCCATAGTTGTAAATGTTTTTTAGGTTTCCTGTGGAATGAAAGGAAATGTAGTCCGTTATCCCTACACTAATCATCTTGCTCACGGCTATCAGATTCGTATGTATTCCAGTACATAAGTGACGCCCCGTGTGAGAATTTAAATGTATTCCCTACATTGTATACCTCTACCAAATTTTTACCTTTCGCTGCCGATATTTCTGTTCATAAATTATCTTGGCCAGCCACAAAGTTGTGCCTTGATCTGTTAAATAAGGTTAATGTTTTTAGTTGGAATTCCCCAGACCTTAATTGATGTTTGATTTAATTGTTTTTTATCTTCTTTACATAATTTATTGTTAAATTCAAAGTTGTTCCAAGTCCATCTGCGTGGATTGTACCAGCCAGGCGGATACTGTTGCACCAATTTGCTCAAAGCTTATCGTAGTGTCCATTTGATGTTCCATCCATGTTCACTTTCCTTCTTTCCACCCTTCCTGTATTTAGTGAAGCAATTGTTTTTATAAACATCACAATCAATCACTCAACTGGATTAGTAACTTGACTGTGTCATTTGAATGCCTACAGGAAGCCCTGGAGGATAACTCCTTAAATACAAAATCAATTCTCTGAGGGACTGCCCTAAATTATATGCCCATTTGGTTTAAAATTAAATGCACACAAGTGAATTAGGTGAACATTGTTATAGCGAGAAAAACTTTTATTCATTTATTATTTCAAAACATATGAAGTAAACCTACTAGATTACACAGCTATAGCCAAAGACAGGTTACTCGGTGTAAAACCAGCTAAGTCACAAAATCAAACCAGTAAATACATTCAAGAAATTCTTACTTTCACCTGTGTCTTAATCAATCATTGGAGATTATTGTCAACAGATGTTCAGTAAATTAGTAAATACCTGAGTAAGACTTTGCCAGTGTTACAGTTCCTCAAGGAGCCCAACCAATTTTAACTTATTTAATTCCTCTTGTGGTCTGAAAGGATATCACAGCTCAGGCTGGATTTCATTATAACAAGTTATTGATTTTTGCAGTGAGTGAATTGCCCCCTTGGCATTTTGAGGAGTATTGGTATTTGGTATTTGGTATTTTCCTTCATACAGCTACTGAGGCAGGGAAAGATCGCTGGGAGAATGCTTTGATCTGATGTACTGCTTCAGGAAGTCAATGTTCTGCATTTCCCAGTATAGACCCTAAATGCTGAATGATACAGTTCACTGTTGATATCAAGAGAAGATGACTAAAAGACAAAATCACTGATGGCATTAACCCTGAGTTTAAAAAATTTAATTAGCCACATAAGGCATCTGTAGCACACAATGCCAAGGACTCCTAATGACCCGATCATTCAACATAATTGGGTATTTGGACATTAAGAGAAAATGGTAGTAATGTCAGCCAAGGTTCCACATATAGAGAATCCTTATTCAATCCCTGAATTTATTGGAGATTGGACGCACACATGGTGGGGTTGCTGGATGCCATTCAAATGGATGTATTTGGAACTTAAAGGGCAGAACACAGATCAATGCTATTATTGCACACTGTCTTTATCAAACCCTAAGCATGAATTCTCTATTCAAAATTAATATGCGCATTTTGATGGGTATTAAGGATGGGGACTTGGAAGAGGAAAGCTTCAGTGCTGGGCCAATTCAACGCAGTGGTAGTTATGTTGGTCATTGTCTACTGTTCAAAAAAGTAGGTACACCCTGGTAGTACAGGAACTTCAATAAGAACTAGTCCTTTCGTTCCTGTGTTCTTCCTGTAGACTTTGTGAGAGGATGCGTTAGGATTGTATGGGTAGAATGAATCCACTTTATGGGGTATTAAATGCAGTCTGGTTTGTAGGGGATTCTGCGGTAGACAGAGAAGATCAGGTTCATATTAGCTGTCTTTGGGTGTTAAAAAGGGTGGGAAAGAGACTTTGCCAATATCTTTGTCTGCATGAGGTAAACCATTCTATGCTGCATGGCAGTGTGGGTGCCAGAGCCTTACGCAACCAACTAACAACGGAATTTGACTGTGACATCAAGATAACCTTGTACTATTGTAGCCTGTGACATTTACAGCTACTCTGACCCACTCCAAAAACAATTAGTCACCCAGAAAACACACCACTTACTGTATCAAAATTAATCATGAATAACAGTTAGGGTGCGTAATCACTGACCGCATTTATATTACCTTTTCAGAAGTAGGAGTAGGTGGCACCCTCAAGGCTCGTTAATCATCCAGATCAAAATTTATGACTCATCTGTTATGGTCCCATAACATACCGCACCTCCTTTACTCAGCATTAACCACAATACATGTATTCTTGCAGGTATTCAATTTGATGCGTGCCGAACAAAACACTAGCTATATTCACAACATCTTTTCTTTTCCCAATCCCATTAATTAGTTGACAATGAAGGTGTTACGTCCGCCCCTTCCTTCCAGTCCGCTTTCCTATTGTTCTCCCTGTGTTCCCCATTCCTCTCATTTCATGTCATGTCTTTACTTTTACCCTGTCTCTCTTTCGTGTTTTGCAGGCTGGGCGTGGTTTCCCTCCTTGTTTCCTCATTCCCCTCTCTTAATCTCCCAGCCAATCACTCGCCTTCCCTGTTCGCATTCCACACTCCACGAGCTCATTCATTCTCGCATACATTCCGCACGCTTTACTTATCAAGTCTCCCTATTTATGTTCCCTTCTCTGTTTGTTTTTTGCCAGTTTGTTACGTCAATACATGTTTGTTGCTCTTGTTACTTGGCCATTGTCTGTTGTGTTTTGCTAATGTGTGAAGTTTACCCACCAGCCTGCATTCCCTGCTCTGCCATTGCCCTCACCAACCCTGCTTCCAGTCTGTCACCGGTTGTCTGCCATTCGCCAGCGCTTCTCCTGTTTTCCCTGATCATCATCTGTCCCTGATTATCGCCAACCCCGTATCCAGACCCTCACCTTGCTCTCCCCCTTCATTGTTGTTTGCTTGCCTTAAATAAAGTGTTCCGCTGGAGCTTATTGTGAGTCTGTCTCCGAGTCCTGCGTTTAGGTCCATACCAGTTGGGAAAAACGTAACAGGTTAGCTTTAAAATGAAACACACATTCATATTAGGAACTCATATGCAGAATGTTTGTTGGTGGAGGGTGCCATCCTAGAATTAAAAGTTGTCGTGTTGCCTAAAGTAGGCCTACACTGACAAAAACATCATCTCCCACACCGATGTATTGTAACACGATTGTTGATTATTATACCAGACGTGCACAGTGCACACTGGTGAAGAATAAAACGAATTACCTTCAGAGTTGTCATATTATTCTATTTGTTTAACCTATTGTTTTAGGATGTCCCATGTCTCATCTCTTCTCTGGGTTTCACAGCTGCAGCATGAATCGCCAGGGACGTGCACAGAGGTACCGGCGCTAATGTCAGCTTTTACATTGTTACAGAAACAATGGGAATTGAAGTCAGGGGTGATTGGGAATTGTCTAACTTAAGGGTGGGGGGGGGGAGGAGGGTTTTAATATGTTTTTTATGAATTGTATAACACTAAAATAGGATGGCATTGGTTTATCAATCTCCAAAAGCCCTTTGTGAAATGTCCTCTACCACCCTTTTGGAATTAAAGAGGTTGAACAGCAGATTTTCTCCTAACATTTGTCAACACTTTGACAATTAGAAGCCAAACACGTAAAAAGGTGAAAAGTGCCTTTATTAACATTAACTGAATACAGCAGTTGATTCTTTCCCTTCAGCCAAACACAATTCCTTAAATAATTTACTCTCAGGGTCCTACCACAGTACACAGTAGTTCCATAAATAAAATATATATATGCTTCAGGCAATAAATACGATTTATTATATATATTTAAACAAATGAAGTTCAACCCATTCTCTTAAAACTATGACAAAAATAATTTATTAAATATAACTAATTTAACTATACACATCTTAATTTTTTTCTTAATAATTTTTTTCCAGTGAAAACTATGCACTGCATTTCAAATCAATAAAATACTGCACATCATCCAGAAACTCCAGACTGTGATAAACTATTTTATTTTATAAATATAAACGAATTCTTATATATTCTATCAATTCTATGAAACAGGATGCTATAAGACTACCTTTGGGTGTCCTTGCTCATATTTTGTGTTAATTAGATTAATTAATGATCCCATAAAAATTAAAAAGCAGGGGCGGGGGGAACACATGACACAATAACAGGGCCATTCAATCTAGCCCCAAATGTGCTTTGTCCTTAATGTTCAATACGGAATTTAGGCAAGTTTAACAACTCCACTCCAGCTTCAGTTATATATTTTTTAAATCATAGCCCAACTGGCAATGACAATTAAAAATAACAACAAACAAAAAAGTTAACTTTTGTTTCAATTCATTACTCAAGGTTAAAGTAACAAATTGATACTTGTAGTGCCATAGCAGTTATACAGTTAGAGATGAAAGGCCCCTCCCCCAACAATGTCTTATAAAACAGTCGTCCATATCTATGGCTTTACCCACAATGCCTCCAGTGTTTTAATTCCCAGGATCTCCCAGGTCATTTGTCTCTTCTCCAGAGCTGCATTATGACTGTTTATGTCGAGCGCACTACTGCAGTAATCACCGGAGCCCGTTCCTTACGACATTACACCAAATACAGGGTTGTGGCGGCAGATGCTGGGGCCACACTCCTCATAATCCTTCTTAGTGTGACACACGTGGAGGAACTCAGGCTGCAGAGACAGGAAATGAAGGACAACTTGTACTCGCTATGCTTCTGTTGTGTCGGAAGTGTGAGTGATAGTTTAAGGACGGAATTCAATCCTGCCCCCTCTGCAATGAGGCCTCAATTTCTTATAACATATCGCAAGATACGTTACATTTCCATGCAACAATTTACTTTTATTTCAAGCCACAAATAATACTAAATAGTAGTAGTATAAGGAACAATCCTTCAAAAATGTTAATGAACAAATGGGCATAAAGTGCATATTATTTTTATAGCTTTCCCTTAATCATATACAGATGGATGACAAATTAATGAAAAAACCCCTACAGTGAGTTGGTTTTTCCTTTAATTTGCTGCCCGTCTATATATATAGATATATTAGATATATACACACACAGTTAATTACAAAAGTATTGAGACAGTGACTTAATTGTTATTGTTTTGGCTCTGTACTACAGTACATTGGATTTGAAATAAAACAATGGATATGAGGTTAAAGTGCCATCTTTAATTCGAGGGTATTTACATCCACTTCAGATAATCTGTGTAGGAATTACAGCTCATTTTATACATAGTGCCCATAAAATGCAGTTTCTGGATCTTGAAATAAAATAAAATGTGAAATTCTTATTGAAATGCTACGGAGCCCCTCAAGGCACCCTCAGTGAAAGAAAAAAAACAAAAAACAATCTCAACGTGGAAATCCGTACTCTCGGTTTTGCAATCCGATACAGTTTTGCAATCCGTACTCTCGGTTTTTGCAATCCGTACGTACGGTTTTTGAGTGAAATCAATTGGGTATAAAACGGTGTGTGCCTATATATCTTATAATAAGTCACCAAAGAAAGACAACATAACTTTAAAAGTAGCCTAATATTTGAATAGATTGCACGGTGTGTCCTTCTCCTGAATTTATGAGGCTACTAAGCAATGATAATGGATAATGTGGAAATCTACTCTCTGTGCCCCTATCTATTAAACTGATGGTCAAGGAATTCTAAAAACTTCAAATAACCATAACATATCACAGAGGAATGTATCCACTACACACCCACCAAATATCTTTTCAAGAAAATGTGAATAGGTATATTAATATACATCTCAAAGTATAGGTTTTCCTTGACCATCCCTTTAAAATATTAGGCTACTTTTAAAGTTGTGTGAATTACTATAAGATATATAAGCCCACATCATTTTATACAAGCGATAAGCCACTTTAACCCTTGGTAGGCTATATCATGAATATTGACACGACTAATGGGGTTTGCCAGCACACCACTTTCACGTCCTGCCTAGTAACAACATCTCCTAGCCTTGCCAATATTCATGATACCACAGGTTCTTGTGCAATATCGCTTTAATATTTATCCTGTTTCATCGAGTGTGAATTGTAGCCATGATACTTCCATGTCTGACTTTCCAGCAATGTACCCTTTATTTACAAATGGATTTAAACTGCAAACCCGATTGATTTCACTCAAAAACCGTACGTAGGCTACGGATTGCTAAATTGTACGTACGGATTGCAATCCCATACGTACAGATTGCAAAACCGTACGTATGGATTGCAAAACTGTACATACGGATTGCAAAAACCGAGAGTACGGATTGCAAAACCGAGAGTACGGATTTCCATGTTGAGATTTATTTTTCCACCTTGGGTGCCTCGAGGGGCTCCGTAGATTGCAATGAGTTTTTCTAAATGGACTGCGGAGGTAAAGTAATTCAAAAGATGAAATCTTATCCCATGCGTTTGGTCTTACGGTGGAAGCCAGCATGGAGCCTCCAAACCAGACCGCGTAGCGCTGCATGTGGTGTGTGATCACCTGAACCTCCATCGGCTTGGGCTGCACAAACAGAGAGAGAGAGAAAACACAGCTGCTCTTAACATACAATCAGCTAAATGGTGCACTGGACCATCACATAATCTCAGAATAGAACAGTGAGATGGACAAGAGGTGAAAACCAGTATGAAAAAGATGGCCAACCCCAGTCCTGGAGAGTTGCTGTCTCCTGGGTTCTGTTAACACTTCCCACTTTATCAATTAATTCAAGAAACTGATTGCACAGTTAATTTACCTCACCTTATTTTTAGCACTAAATTGCTTTTTGATTTTAAGATGAAAACAAAAACCAGGAGCAGGGTTGGCTGCCCCCACGCTATGATAATGGATTACATGATTAAATTGCTTATAAGAAGCCAACATTAACTGAATCTCCAAGGAGACCAACATATTTGCACTTTAAAAGGTTATATATAAACTGGTAGTTACATAGTCTGCTTTAAACAGGAACTCATCAGGTAAACTGACAGCATGTGGACACAGCAGCAGGTTTCAATCAACTGATCATAAGGACCAGCTTCACTGCAATGACACTTAAGTGAAGAACCAGTGGGCCAAGGATTGACATTCCAGTACCAACAACCAACACACTGACCTCTTGTCAGATGTGTATGTGACCAATGACAGCAGGGTGTGTCCTTACTCCAAATACAATGCAATGCTGGACACTCTCCAAGATGGAACATGGCTACCGCATTCGACCGCCAACCCCAGCACTGCAGGAGACCTCCCTCACTAGGGAGACGTACCTTTATCCTCCCGCCGCTCAGCTCTTCGCTCAGCCTCAGCCGCGCGTCCACGGCGCGCTTCAAATCCCGCTGCAGCCGCCGCCCGAAGTCCCGGAACATGGTGGACCCGCCAGACAGGACAATATTCTGTAATGAGCCACAACAGAACAGCCGTGCGAGACAGGAGAGAATACCTAATGACTGTGAATCATGTTAATCGTACATTAATCAATTACTCTTGAGTTTGAATGCTTGATAACTGACAAGAAGAAGCAAATTAAAATAAATGAATGCAATAGTGGATTACTACACCACATGCAGACTAAATGGAGGAAGCAGATAATCTCATAATGCTCTGTCATCATTGCCATTTCAAAGTAAGACATAGTGGCTCCACAGTCACTACGCTGGGGGAGTACCCTCCATGTGTGGCTGATGCAGGTAGACTACAGAGTCCCCACTTTGCAGAGATTGGGGACAATCAAATCCGCTAAGACCTCCCTCCTTCCCTTCCAGGGCAATGCTATAGATAAATTAAACACCACCCTGTGGGACTGCACACCTTCACACTGAACTATGTGGAAAAAACCTCTACAGAACAATCCACCCGGGACCCCACTCCTCACTTAACATGCTGTGCCATCCTTTTTCTTTGCCATCATTTACAGGGGTGGGATTTGGAGATTTAGGGGACTCACCAGCCGCCCTGTCAAACAATTTTGCAATATAACAACAAGCTTTCGTTTCAGATGTTCTCCCTCCAATTGAAAAGATGTGGAGTTTACGCCAGCCAAGGTAACACTGGCAATACTGATTATCCATCGTGCTCATAAATACCACACCTACCAATCCATTTTTATGTTTTTATAGTCTTGATGGGACTCTTCCAGGTTTTTGAAACCTTAATTATTTAATGGAACTAATTAACTGTTTGCCTTAATTTGTTTTTGTAGAAGACCTGCATTTAAAGGGAAGAGTAATTAAGATTAGTGAAAGAATGAGAAAAATCCCTTTGCTCCAGACTGATTCAGAAACACTACATGTAGTCTGCCTAAGATTGCGAACATTAAAAACCTAACAATTGACAAATAAATGTATCAATTAAGTGCATCTATATAGCACTCTTAACAAAATAACTGGTGTGCTGCTTAGAAGGGTAGTGCATAGCTTTATACAACAAAAAACATGCATGGCTGAAAAGGATCGCAGTAATCAATTTTTTTATGAAAACCAACATATTTGGCAAAAACAGCTTGATAAATTGGGGGAATTATTTATACACAGATATCTATGTGGTAAATTCACATTTTGTGAGAGTTGTTCAGGTGCTGAAAAAAGGAATAAAAGAAATAGAACAACCTCCAACCCGATGAAAGTCTAATTCCCAGAAGATTGTGTGGGCAAAAGGGAGGGAAGGCTTAAGTTGCTGTTGTCGCAGCAGTGCTCGGTAATCTGTGAAATCTTCATTTGGAAGGATAAGAGGTTCCCTGCATTCACACTCAACAATAATAGAAGGGAGCAGGCTGGCTTAGTTTAAGGTAAACACTGCCCCCTAGCTCTCATTGTGCAAAATGCATTGAGCATGCAATTAAAACATCATTCCAGCAGAGCTTGCTAAAATAACTGTCCTTCCAAAAAGGTTAAGTCATTCCAAGGAAATGTCATTACAAGAAGGTTAAGTGTCTCCTTACCCCTTATAGAGTTTAGCAGCAACAAAATATAAACCTCTGACTTACTGTGCAACACAAAAACATTTTCTTTCCGGTTTTATTTGTTTGATTGCATAATTTTTTTGATTGGAGGTAATCTCACTACAATTGGCGTGGCCACGCGCAGAAGAATGGATTTGTTTTTACGTTACCTCAGGAAACCGAATAACTAACCTAGCTAAATGATAATGTCATCTTCAGTTAATAAGAGGAGCTTGCAACCAAAAATATCTCATCTTCCACGTAAATGTGAAATTGGGGAAAATGGGGACAGTTATAAGCTGTCAAAACACCGGGAGTCTGTATCGAACCCGGCCTGGCTTGAGGACCGTCCCTAGTATAAATCATTGCTTTATGAGACAAGCTGGGGAGAATAACTAACTCATAACTAAAGTTTGCGGTCTTCGTTAGATCATGAAACTCCGAAATTTCCCAATCACAGATCAGTGTTTGAACAACACTATGTTAGCCAGCTTTTTTTTTTTTTTACATAATGTTAAACGGATAGAATTTTATCGTGTCCTTTTTTGAACATTTTGAACGTCCTTTTTCATTATTGTCCGGTTGATGATTTTCTTTGATGTCTCTGATATTTTGAAGCAGTTGTAGCCTACTGATGAAGCCAAATGACATTTATAAAGCCATTTACATTTTACATTAAATAATTCAGTGCTCAAAATGCTCTGCCATTTGTGTAGGCAACAGCAGGCAGTGAAGATAGGCAGGACAGAAAGCAATTTTATTACTCTGCAAAAATTAAACATAAGGAACTGGGAGCAACATTACACAGGTTGCGTCAGGGCCAACGCTAGGCAAAATAAATATGCAAATAGCAGAACACCCCTCCCCCCCATTGCAGCAGCAACAGCACCCAACCCCGCCATGATCGCATCAACACGCACACAACACCCCAACCCCCCCCCCCCCCCCCCCCCCCCCCCCCCCCTCCCTAGTCTGGGGTCACACCATCCCTCCACCCCACCTACAAAGACCACTGTTGTGGTTAAGACATTTAGGGTGTTTTCACACTTGGTTCATTGCAGCCTCTGAAGTGGTCTCAGATCGATGACTCAGCATTTTTTGTGCATATGTGAACACCCCAAATGAACCCTCTGAAATGAACCCAAACTCAGACCACCCCATGAGGTGGTCTCAATACGGTTCATCTGTGGTTCCTTTCCAGGTCAGACTTATTAGTGCATTGTGAACAAATCCACTTGCTTTACTCCTCAAGGCTTGCCATACATTGATTCTAAGCAGCTGCAGTAACCTCAGAGAATACGCGGCTAAAACATATACCAGAATACGCGGCTAAAGCATATACCAGAACACGCGGCTAAAACATATACCAGAACACGCGGCTAAAACATATACCAGAACACGCGGCTAAAACATATACCAGAATACGCGGCTCAAACATATACCAGAATACGCGGCTAAAGCATATACCAGAACACGCGGCTAAAACATATACCAGAACACGCGGCTCAAACATATACCAGAACACGCGGCTCAAACATATACCAGAACAAATAGCAGAAGGCCATCTGCAGAGGCCATCATGCCCATACATTAATGTTACAGCAAGTTCTACAGGAGCTGTGGTGTGAACAAGTGGTCTGAGATCTCATCTCTTAAGCGGACCAGAAAGAGAGCGGAGTCCTCTTCAAGTCCACTTACAATAGTAACACAAAACAAACAGTTCATTTGCAGCTGGTTCACTTTTTGGTTCACTTTAAAATAGCTCAGTTTGATTCACTTAAAAAGAACTATATGTGAAAACACCCTGACATTGGTTTTCATGTATTTTGATTGAAAGGACAAATTCCCAGAAGAACAGGGCTCTACCTATTTCACTAAATGGAGGCAGGCATGAATTGTACCTTGTAAAGCGGCCTCCTGACATCTATCGGACAGTTCTGTATGACCTCGTCCACTACATCTGAAATGGGCTGCATGAAATCAGGGTTTGCAAACTGCAAAAGACAAACTGGTCAAGACAACTGCTCGTTTTTATTATTTATTGCCGATACTGTAAATGTGAATTTGATATTCTGTAATGGCTCTACTTGTGTATATTTTTTCACGTAATTATGCTTAAAACAAACTCATTCTCAACTGTAGGTGTACTGTGTACACTGTAATCCACATGCCGTTACATTGCATTTTTCTGCTGTTCCGCTTAGTTATATACATACTAGGAACATTAACTGCACACAAATTTGCTGTGTGCAAAAGGGAAAGAAGTCTAAATAAGCTTTAAAAAAATAAAAACAGTATTACCTCGGGGTGAAAAAATATTTCCGGTCCAAGGAACCTTTCATATCCAACATCTATATGGAATTCATTTTTGCTGATGGCGTTAATACCCCTGTACTTCTTGATCCATTTCCCTGGGTCTTTGTCATACTTGGCAAATTCTTTCACAATATCAGGGCAGATATAACAATACCTCTCCTAGGAAAATAAGGAAAACATGAATAGAAATGTTAGTGGAATTAAAATATTTTCTGTAAATTTTTATATTAACATACAGTAGGAAAAACAGTACGAATGGCTGCCACAAAAAAAAACTGGAAATAATACTACATTAAAGATA
This sequence comes from Ilyophis sp. 1 JC-2022, assembly GCA_022702515.1. Taxonomy (NCBI): domain Eukaryota; kingdom Metazoa; phylum Chordata; class Actinopteri; order Anguilliformes; family Synaphobranchidae; genus Ilyophis; species Ilyophis sp. 1 JC-2022. The sequence continues at coordinate 83,437,123 of CM040403.1, forward strand.
TTACAGTTGTTCTACTGACAATGGATTTAAGATTTCTAAGGTGTGATTTGCATAACAAGCAGTAGATGATATTTTCTTATATTGTCTATATACATTCTATGTAAAAAAAATAGGTATGTTCTAATGGCTATCCAGAGAGATTCATGCAAATTTGACAGAGGGATGAGACTAGATTCAGCTGTAAATTACGCTGGTATAGTATGGAATACATGGCTGGCTAAATGGTTGTAAGTCATCAAAGGTCTAAGGCAGGGGTGTCAAACTCTGGCCCGCGGGCCAGATATTATATTTGGCCCGCGAGATAATATCAAATTTCAATTTGAGTTGGCCCGCCGGTAACGCATGCACCGCTAATACTACAAATCCCAGAATGCTCTGCTAGTGCCTTGGTGCGTCAAGACCCGCAAGCATCCCCTCCTCTTAAGTATCTGACGAGTGTATTTACGTGGCTGGTTAACGGGTATTTACTTTTACGATATAACAGACAAACGCAGAAGCGGACGCACACCCGCGGTACATACGTTAAATAAAACGTAAAACGAAGTTTGTATAAAAATAAAGGCGATTGCACCCCCCCCCCGTCAACAAAAATTATTGATTGCACCCCCCCCCCCCGTCAACAATTACAATCGAGGTCCGCGAAAATTGTTGATTGCACCCCCCGTCAACAATTACAATCTAGGTCCGCGAAAATCCCAAGTATGGTTATATTTATAGTCTTAGAGGTACAACCGGCCCTTTGAGGGCAACCATAATGCTAATTTGGCCCGGGGTGAAAATGAGTTTGACACCCCTGGTCTAAGGTATCAAACGAGCCCCAAACCATCACTCTACGGCCAGATATGGAGTAGATGTGGATGGATCCCTTTAAGGGTTGTTTCTCCTGACTTTTTTCCCCATAGAGTTCAGGAGAAAAATAACCCTTGCGGTGATCCGTCCACGTCTACTCCATATCTGGCCATAGAGTGATGGTTTGGGGCTCATTTGATACCTTAGACCCTTGATGACTTACAGCCATTTAGCCAGCCATGTGTTCTGTACTGTACCAGTGTAATTTACAGCTGAATCTAGTCTCACCCCCCCAATTCCCATAGAGATCCATTCAAATGCAGAGAGGTTATAGTATCACTTGTAACAGTACCTGAAAATAAGATATCGAGAGTCTTTTGATGTTGATGGGTCACAGACTTCAGGAAGTAACAGCATGCAAAGGATATGCGACCAAATATGAAATATGATACTTTAAAAATACATTAAAGCAAAGAGTATGAATACTCATGCACATGAGATTTCAGTTTTTGATTTTTAATACATTTGCAAAAATTTCTAAAACATGTTTTCACTTTGTCATGATGGGTTATTGTGTGTAGATTGATGGGCAAAAATTTTATCCATTTAAAATGAAATCTACAACACAATAAAGTGTGCAAAAAGTGAAGAGGTATGAATACTTTCGAGCACCACTGTATGTAATGGAAGTCTTGTAAATAGGTATAGGTATCTTTCCCAGGATGCAACAGCAGTGCCCTGCCCAAGATCTAAACACGCAACGTTATGGTTCACAAGCCTAGTTCATTAACTGATATGCACCTGAATCCAGTCCTTGGCTGTTAAATTAAGCCACGCTGGAGTGAATGCAATCAAAAGTGCCAATGTCAACTGTGAGCTAGAGAGTGTTTGTACACACATGTGTACATATCTATATTTCAATGAGCTTACACATATACAGTATGTAACAGTATCAGTAATGAGGTGTATGTGGTAGCACATGTGTATCTTTGCAAGCATATACAGATGGGTGACAAATAGGGTTGTCACGATATCCAATAATATCAGATATCGCGACATTTGAAGATATCGCTGAGATGACTGTCTATAGCCACGATATTTTCAAAAATATATATTTTTAATAATAAAAATTTATTATAAATGATTATTATTATCATTGTTATTGAAAATTTGTAAGGACAAAACATACGTACATGATTTTAAATAATAACATTAGTTGGAAATAAATAGGTGACATTGCAAACACCGTTGCTAATGTTATAATGTCCGATATTGGATAGAACAATCGTCAATGAAACCAGAATGAAATGGAATGCATTAGACAGGGGGACAATAAATCATCACTGAATTTTGATAGGGACATGTCTATGTGTAAAAACAATGGTAGGATTGGATATTTATTTTATATTTAGTAGCGGATATTGATAGTAGAATGACGTGGTATAATTACACAAGAATTTCACATGTTTATTTTGCATTTGAGTGATCTGGGCTTTTCATGGGTTTTTTGGCATATAATCGGACTATTGTCAGGTTTATCTTATTGCTATGACGGAATACGAATTTTTGGTGATAAAAATATATATTTATGATCTCAGACATAGACGCTATTGTCCACTGTGTCACGCATGGGTATGTATAGTTGCAGGTGAGACTGGGTGGGGGGTTGATTGTTAAATGGACTTGCTACGTGACAATAGTGGCGCTTAGAAACTTTCTATTCGGCAGAGTTGTCACAAGCTGTGTACTACTAAAGCTAAAACACGCAGTTTGTGGTTTTCACTCATAGTTAGGTTGCAGGAAAAATTTATATCTGAGTTGAGAAAAATCTTGGCGCCAGCGCCATGGCCACTAGGGGGTCTGTGCGAAGGGGTTAATTTGTCACCCGTCTGTATGTGTGCGTGTGTGTCGTGGATGCGAGTGTGGGTATGCATGCATTAGTGTAACACCAACCTTGACTGCCTTAGCGGTCTCCAGGGACTGCTCTGGAGGGATCCCGACTTCCCTCTCTCTCAACAGCTGCTGTATGAAGTAACTTATGTCCCTGCCTGCGATGGGGATGTGTTTAATGCAGCTTCCTATTACGTAGCCCTCGGCCTGAGACAGAGACAAACACACATACAGCACAGCAGAATGTTGCCTTTATTTAGAAAGGCACATAACCTGCACTAAAAATAGATTATACGCTATGTAGGCCAATGATTACCCCTAGGCCTTATTCTGACATCGGTTCAGTAATCACCTAAATTAACTTTCCAAACTGTATAAGTGAGAAAAAAAGTGAAGTAAACACTTACTGGTACTTTTAATTGTAAATCAAGATTAAAGACAAACTTTCATGAGACATCAAGCCCAGCCATCTCAATCCTTCAGGCTGATCTCACTCATTTATGGCTTTACTGTTTACATACCAATTGAATCACTTTACTAGAGGAAACATGCAAACATCCAACAGCTACAGATAGGGCTCTACATTTTGTGGTAATTTTGGAAATTTATACTACTAACAATATTTTTCATAAATCATAAGTATGTCTTTGGTTTTTTGGTCATTGGGCCTATTTCAGGGGTCACTGCAAATACTTTGCAAACATTGTTGATTTCTTAAAACCATGGGTTTTGAGAAGTCAAAAAACATAACATTGGTTTACCACAATGTGAACTTGTTTATTTGTACGTTTTTTTTATTTCAAATGCAGTTTGTTTAACAAAAAGCATATTATATGAGGAAACATAAATGCAAAAATATACTTTAGTCATTTCCTTCCATTGAACACAGCAAAGATAGATATGCCTATATTAGGAATAACTTCATCTTTTGACTAAAATGAGGTTAAACAAAATATTTTAACTTGACTTGCTTGACCTCTGCTAATTACTTATCTGAACCACAGCTAACTTCATCTTCAGAAAAAGTCTCTAAAGAATCGGGACAATCCTCCTCAGATGGTGTCATCGTTGATGGGCTCAGAGTTTCAAGTTTGACCAAATAGGCACTTGTTTCTCAACTATTTTGTTTGTCAGCCTGATGCACATTCTGCTGTATGTTTCACCAAAAAGGGAGCAGTTCTGCTCTGATGCAGCTTATGTTGGAGGGATCTACAGAATAATTGAAGCAACAGGAAACATAGCTTCAAACTTACAGTCCCTTCCACTAAGTTGCTGCCTTGATGTGTTTGGCTGCCTTCCAGGTGGCATCAGCACTCCACAGCCTGTCCTTGCTTTGCCAATTTATAAGAACTTTCCCCTGATCAAGATTAAGGTGCTGTACAATGGCAGGGATGGTACTATATGCCGCAGAAACCTCTCCAGAAACAACCTGGGCCAGTTCAGCACATTTTACTTTTTCATTGTTTTCTTCAACTTGTTCTGTTTTATTAGCTTTGTTTAACCTTCATATTATATTAGGGTCAGCATGACCCAAAATTACTGTTTTTGTATAATTTCAAATTGGTGATTTTTTTCAGCAAACGGTTTAGTTGGACCGCCTTTAGCTTTGATTACGGTGTGCATTCATTGTGGCATTGTTTCGGCAACCTTATGCAATGTCACAACATTTATTTCCGTCCAGAGCTGCATACATTTTTGGCAGAGATCTTGTATTGACGACGGGAGAGTCTAACCACTCCGTAAAGTCTTCTCCAGCACATCCCAAAGATTTTCAATGGGGTTACGGTCAGAACTCTGGTGGCCAATTCCTGTGTGAAAATGATTCCTCATGCTCCCTGAACCACTCTTTCACAATTTGAGCCACATGAATCTTGGCATTGTCATTCAGTACATTCAGGTACTCAGCTGTCCTGGGCACTATCCATGTGACAAGCATGGGAGGACATTTCTAACAGAGGGGGGGTCTGTTTACCATCTGCCTTTCTTCCTTTACGGGCGTTCCAATGACCTGCAGTAGTGTTGGTTGGTTTTTGGGGATTTTTTGTCGTGGACAACATGCCACTCAATCCTCTGAATTCTGACAAGATAATTTTACTTGTCAAGCAAACTTGATCAATTTTTTTAGCTGTAAACGTGGTTGTATGCCTACCTTATAATGAAACTTATTCATCCATTCCTTTATTTCAACAATTCTGAAATAATAACATAAATTAGGAGAAACTGGTAGAAAAGCGTCTTTGTGCTGCCCCTAACGGTTGAAATTTCCTTTCTGCTCCCCACACTGCCCCCGCCCCAATCGTGATGTCAAAGTACCTCTTTGGAGGTACCTCGACATCATATGGATAATTGTTGTCACCCACAACGGAAAAAGCCGGCACCTGATTGGTTAGATCCACTGTTACTTTCGTTTCGACTCCACGTTTTTAAACCGGAATAACGTAGCGTTCTGTTCATAAACTCTCTTATTCCACCTAAATAGTCCACTAAAATATGTTTCTGAAGATATTTTAGGTGAGAAATAGGCCATGCGGTTGCTGAATATTGATTCATATTTGATGTGCAATGTCTAGTTTGACAGTTTGATCCGAGTTATACGTAATCACAATGTAGCTACATTAATTTATGCAAATGACGATAGACGCAGCTCCTCCGCCCCCACCACTCTCCCTCGCTCACCCCACAATGTATTTTTCTAAATTGTTTTGTGGGCGGAAACAGGCTGAAACAGTGGGGTTAGTTACCCTTTAAAACAAGCTAATATTTTCCACTTTTGAGAAAAAAATATTTTAAGACTCATTACAAGACTTAAACACTTGTGAAAACAGACATTTTTTGCAGGTTTCCCTCTTCCCCAAACCCAACGAGCACACACGTTTCCTTTGGAAATATCAGAAAAAAGATTTGGAGAAAATATTGAAGCATTGTTGGATCAGAAAACAAGACACAGAAACTCAGCGTCAGTCACACAAGAAAGCCACACAAATTCCACACATGTCCAACTTCCTTACGCAGGCATGATTACATTGTCCCCAACCCCCAAAACTAAAATCTGATGTTTGTAGCTGATGTTTGTTTATCCTTAACCTGAAATTTGATGTGCCCGTTTGTTTCATCGTATGCTATCGACATTCTCTTCAGGTAGATTCATATACTTCCATAGAACTTCTACACTGAAAATAAAAAAAATTACCACAGGTATAGCATGAGTGACTCCATCACCGCTGTCGATCACAATCCCTGTCAGAGTTCGCTCTCCAACTTGCCTGGATGTCCAGGAAGCAGCCAAGGCCAAAACCGCCTACGAATAAACTTACATTTATTATCATGTCAAACTGGAGCTTCAGGAACACTGCAGGCTTTGAGTCGGTGATAGGGCTGCACTGGCAACAAACTGCACCAGAATGGTGGAGTGGTTAGAAAACTTTAGGTTTTGGGTTTCAAAAAACCCTTAGGTTTTGGGTTTCAAAAAACCCTTAGGTTTTGGGTTTAAACCTCATGTAGGGCACAACACCCTTTAGTAGGGACCATAAGATAAATTTCTTTGGTAAACATCTGCATTAGTTGCACGCATGGGCAATGGGGAAACTGTTAGTCGTGCAAGTCATCCTCAGATAAGAGCCTGTAGGATCTGAGCGTCCTCAGATCCCACAGGCAATGGTTCCCAGACTGTAGGTCAGGACTCATTGATGGGCTGTGAGAAATTTCATGGTCATTAAATACACATTGACGAAAACATCTTACTGTTCACATCCACACTGGTCCAATTAAAAGGCACACTACAGCACAGTCAGACTGTAGTACAGTTGTTCTGAAAAAAAGTTCAAATATCCAAATTCCATATTTGAACATGCTGCATGTTAGGTTACATTTTTCAAAGAGGTGGGTTATAGAAAATTATTTTCCCAATGAGTGGGCTTTAGGCTCATGAAGTTTGGGAAGCATGTGCTAAGCATTTAACTAACAGTTAACTAACAAATTTCTGTACCTGCACAGCAATATACAGCCCAGGGACATTAAAGGTCTCAAACATGATTTCTGCCAGGTATTCTCGATTTTCAGGGGTGTTCAGTGGAGGCTCTGTCTAAAAACAAAAGTCACTCAAATACAAACTGAATCCTGTCATTTAAGTACACAACAACATCATCGCAATCAATTATGAAGCTCTCAGAATACTGAATGAAACTTGTAATGTGATTAACACAAGAACTTGAACTATCACCAGGGTAAAGCATTCAGATACAGCTGAATAAAGTGGCATATTAGAGTACTGAACTTCTGCGATTCAATTATAATGCAGCAGCACAAATGGTTTTGTGACTCGCACATTGTTTGGCTATAGTCTGTTACGTGAAAGCCACCTCTCTGTCATACCATGAGGAAGTTATGGTCTTCGGGTTCAGCACGTAGATACTTGAATATGACTTGCTCCATGAACTTTTCCATTAAATCCCAGTCCTCGATCATGCCATGTCTAATAGGCCACTGGAGGGAAATAAAGCCATATGATTTGATAGCTTTCACTTTCATTGATCTGTATGGTTATTCACAGTAATTACAAATCAGCTGTCTGAAAATGTTCTTTCAAAATGTAATACTCATGACTGCATTCATGACAGCTAGAAAAAAATAGCACACCACGCCGACATTATTCACTGTGGTGTAACACTTTTCTGGGGAAATATGTTTAGATTTTTCTTGCGTCTTGTAATTATTGAAATTATTCAAATGCAATAGCAGACTAATATCAAACAGCCTTAATTGAGTTATATGAAGTCATCATGTTGGTTAAGTATAGCAGCAATAATGTATATATTATTAAAACTAAAAAAAGACTTACAAATATAAGAATATAAAATAGAATACATTTCTACTTTTGACTGGAACCTGATTATTTAAAAAAATTATAAACATCCATAATAATTAAAAAAATACCCTGCAAAACCCATATCATTAGCAGTTTGTTGCATCATTTATGAATGTAAAAAAACATGTTAAAAAAAATAAAAAAAATTTTTGACTGTTGTATTGTATACCACCTTGGTTGCATAGTTGGGCTTATCAATAGCTTCATCGCCTATGAAGAAGTCTAAATCATCCACCCCACGCATCAGACGTCTCTGTGCTTGGTCTCCTACCCCAGCTGATTCTCTAACAGCTATACCTGGAAAAAAATCCAAATATTAAATTACGCCCCTACCCCGAAACAGCTAAGAACTGTTCTAACTGATCTTGTATACAGTAGAACCACTCAAACATTGACAATGTATGAACACCTCATTTGTATACAAATGGAATTCATTATTTTCCCACTCTGCCCTTACAATGATGTATTTAACTAGAAGAAGTGTTTGAAAAATATGTTTGTGCCAAATCTAAGGTGGAAAAATCCAGCATTTGTAGTTCATATAGAATTATACTATAATATAATTTGAAAGGGTGTTCTACATAAAACAGAAAGCAGTTTCTCCAATTTTGTGTGTTACCTTCAGTACACTGTGCAGACGAGAGTTGGGGGGTGGAGTCTTAGGGGCTCGAGTTAAGACATAAAATAACATTTCAAAAATTAAAAATATAAAAGGTGCGAGACTACTGAGAGATTTGAACGATTAAAAGGACCTTAAAATAAACTCTAGAAGACACACAAAGCCAGACAGGAGTATGTCATGTAAATTAAAATATATAGTGTAATGCATGTAAAAATCCAAGGAAGCATTCACTTTGGAAAGTGTTGACTTGTTTGTCTTCAGAACTGCAAAAATATATTTCACATGATAAAAAAAAATTTCAATACTCACAGGATGGTATAATAAACTGTGGCTCAGTATTCCCAGCATATCCTATCTTGGTGTATCTGTATTTGAAGAAAACAGATTGTGTAAACAACGTGCAGAATCCCTTTCAATGGCAAACTGTCTATACAAACTGGCATTAATTAGGGCTACTAATTTTAGAATTGGGTAAGTTAAGTACTATTGGAGAACCCTTCACATTCCTTGCTCCCTTATTTCCTTCGGCAGTTGAGTAAAAAAATTTTATGAATTGGATGACCACAAGGTTAAAGTCAAAATGTAGCATCCAAACATATATTGTAGGCTACATGCAGCATTTAATTAAATATGCTCGTGCCCAATATTGACTTTGCCTCCAGGCTTAAAGAGGCAGTTCACCCAAAAATAAAATTTTGATATGTTTCTCCATACTAATGCAGTAACTCAGTAATCCTGTGCTACAGTTCACAATGTGGCACCTTTTTAGACCCCCTTAGCGACTGTATTTTTAAAAAAAAGAGCCTAGCAACAAATCGACCGGCTTTTTGAGCAGACATTTGCTAAGTTCAGACAGAAGCTGCAGTAGACTGTCCACTAGTGAGACTGAGTAGGATATTCAACGAGCGTTGCTTATTACAGGAACTGCTCAAGGAACAACATGGTGCCAGACCCACCACGTTTGTTTGACGAGCACGTGTGGTCCATGTACGTGAAACATAATAAATCATATACTGCAGTCTATGTGCACTCCTAGCTTGCTATATGGGATAGGCCTACAGCTGGGTAGCTGGCTAATATAGTTTTAATATAAGACAATTGGGGTACGGGATATAGATAGCCGCCCACACAGATAAAAGAGAGATGAAAAAGCTAGAGAATAAGTCATATCGCATAAAAATGTAATTACGAAATAAAAAAGTTTTTTTATAAATGTAGTCAAGCCGGAAAGTCTGAACACCTCTTTCACCTTCTCCACGTTTTATTACATTACAGACATATTCTACAATAGATTGAGTTCCTTTTTTGTCTCAAAATTCTACACAAAATAGCCCATAATGACAAAGTGAAAACATGAAAACTGAAATCTTTCATTTACATAAGTATTCATACCCTTTGCTTTAACATATTTTTAAAGTATCATATTTAATATTTGGTCGCATATCCTTTGCATGCTGTTACTTCCAGAAGTCTGTGACCCATCAACATCAAAAGACTCTCGATAACTTATTTCCAGGTACTGTTACAAGCGATACTATAAGCTCTCTGCATTTGAATGGATCTCTATGGGAATTGGGGGGTGAGACTAGATTCAGCTGTAAATTACACTGGTACAGTATGGAACACATGGCTGGCTAAATGGCTGTAAGTCATCAAGGGTCTGAGCTATTGAACGAGCCCCAAACCATCACTCTGTTGCCAGATGTGAAGTAGATGTGGATGGATCACTGCAAGGGTTATTTCTCCTGACTCATTTTCCTATAGAACTCTATGGGGAAAAAAGTCAGGAGAAACAACCCTTAAAGGGATCCATCCACATCTACTCCATATCTGGCCGCAGAGTGATGGTTTGGGGCTCGTTTGATACCTTAGACCCTTGATGACGTACAGCTAGGGGTGCAACGGATCACAAAACTCACGGTTCGGATCGTATCACGGTTTTGAGTCACGGATCGGATCATTTTTCGGATCAGCAAAAAAAAAAAAAGGGAGACAAGTATATCTTTGCTTTCCATTTATTCTGTAAAACACTTAAAGCAAGGAACTTTTGCCCATGGTCTTAAATGAAAACAACATTCAAGATGTCCAATGTTTAAGTAAAATCTTAAAATATATAAAATATTCAATACTCAATTGTTAAATCAAAGTGCAATATGAGGCATGATACCTTCTTCCTTTAAACATGGTAGTGAATTAAAAAATAGCCTGCGTAAACGTTGACGTTAATATTATACTTTAGGTGAGTCTGGCTTGGTTAACATTAGCCATAGCCTTGGATCAAGATGGTCAGGCTTGTACCAACAAGGCTAGTTAGCCATATATATAACGTTATAATTAATAATTAGAACAGTGGTGTTAACATCACTAGCCTTGCCTTATCCATATGAATAACAAAATTAAATACCCTGGGCTCCATTACATATTGTTTGACGAGGCGAAGCACAGACTGGAAAGTAACATAGCGTTAAGGAGACGCTCCTTCTAACGCTATGGACCAGAGCTAAGTTGTAATCATAAAACTCCGTTTTTTTAAAAATAGTCATGCACACATTTTTACAGTGCATACGGCAGGCCTTGTTGACGGATTTGGAAGAGATTTCGTAGCTCTGGTTCCAAAAATTAACGAGTATTTAATGTGTTAAATCCGTGAAAATTACATTACAGTGGGTGAGCTGGCTCTCAAACTGTCTCCCCCTGCGAAGAGGGGCGGGGCTTAGCGATAGGTCCAATGCGCTTCAGAGTAAAACAGCACGCATCTGTCTTTTCACTGCAACTCTGCATCGAGATTTAGGGAATTATTACTTTAAAAAGTACTAGCGGCAGTAAAACTGTAATTCACTATGATGGTTAAATTTTGCAATTAATCCGCGGTTCACATGCGTGCCGAACCGTGGGGGGCGATCCGTACGGATCACGGATCAACTACGATCCGTTACACCACTACGTACAGCCATTTCGCCAGTCATGTGTTCCATACTGTACCAGCGTAATTTACAGCTGAATCTAGTCTCACCCCCAAATTCTCATAGAGATCGGTTCAAATGCAGAGAGCTTATAGTATCGCTTGTAACAGTACCTGAAAATAAGATATTGGGTCTTTTGATGTTGATTGGTCACAGACTTCAAGAAGTAACAGCATGCAACGGATATGCGACCAAATATTAAATATGATACTTTAAAAATATGTTAAAGCAAAGGGTATGAATACTTATGTAAATGAAAGATTTCAGTTTTCGATTTTTAAAATTTTCTAAAAACATGTTTTCACTTTTTCATTATGGGCTATTTTTTGAAACAAAAAATGAACTCAATCTATTGTAGAATATCTCTGTAATGTAATAAAACGTGGAGAAGGTGAAAGGGGTGGGCAGACTTTCCGGCTTGACTGTATGTTGGAAACAGAGTTGCCAACTTTGGTGAGCAGGTTGGATTTGTAAATAGTGTGATACTGTATGTAGCCTATTACTGTATCTTTTGGCTAATAAACACTAGAAAATACAGTACAGACAATATAGCCTGTAAATAGGCTGATACATTGCACTGCACTGATAAGACTTGTAATATAAAATATGTCCAGTAATATATAGGTTAAAATAAAATAATACACCCTGTAATATGCTAAATAAAATATTCCATTCTGTTCTAGGAATCTTTTCAGAAAATGTCCTTCGTTCACATAAAGTAAGTTTTCAAATGCAAATGAGTACGCAATGACATCATAAACACTTAATTGGGCATATGATATCATCTAACGACTTCTAGCGACTTCTAGAGCATGCGCTAGCTACTATACCGGGGGAAAAGTTGACAACTATGAATCCTGCTTTGTGGAATAGGCCTGGGGTTAATTCCAATTGCATATTTTATCCGTCTGCCTCTCCTGTGTCCTCGCCTGACCCGGAAATCGATTACGGTCCACCATCTTTAAGGACATTCCAAACCGCAAGGAGTGGGGAACAAAGAGGTCCCCGGGGGATGCTTCAGTGAGAAAACACAAGTGTAGCCTTTGCGGAAGCCTTTTCTCGGAACGTGTGAAGTGTAGGCTATAAAATATCCAGCACTTTCCACATCTGCCAGGTCCCGGGCACACCCTTACACAAATGCAATTTTACCGTTCCTTTCCAATTATTATAAAGTGCCATAATGACACTCATTCTTTATAACTAGCAAAAGCTATGTTTATTCATGATAAAAATCAGCTAATAAGCATTATAGTTAAGCACATAAGCATAATATGACGCTGACGCTTGATTGAGCAAGGACGTTCTATTTGCCAAATGCATGTTGCCTTGATTCCTCCATCCTCTTATCTGATCCTTGCATCGTTTCCTCGCATCCTCCGTTGGGGCGGAGCTAAGGAGTGAGAAAAGGACGTGAAGAAAGGATGCAAGGAGTGAAAATAAGCGATTGGAATGAACCCCTGGGCTACCCCCAGGATGGATAGATAGCCCTCCGGGTAGAAACATATAAAAAAAAAAATTTGGGGTGAACTGCCCCTTTAACATTGTATTAACCTGTGTGAACTTAAAGTTAACTATTTTTACAAGAAAAGTGCGTGGGGCTGCTTATACATCCGCCTGGATTTAGTCAATGATGCAACAATAGATTCGGCAGCAAATCAATCCGACTGTATTAAAATATAGTTTTTTCCCATTTAGACTACTGTAACTGTTACACTACTAAATTTCAAAAACCAAAAAAAACCCGAAAATAAATATGCTTGAGTAGCTTCAAAACACCTGCCACATTTTTTTTTCTTGTTACCGAAAATTTGTTGTACCTGGTTTCTTGGTTGTAAACATGTAGGCAACAGTTATGGTCAAAGGTTTACATATACTTAGGTTGAAGTCATTAAAACTCATTTTTAACCACTCCACAGATTTCATGTTAGCAAACTATAGTGTTGGCAAGTCAGTTAGGACATCTACTTTGTGCATGACACAAGTAATTTTTACAACAATTGTTTACAGACAGATTATTTCACTTTTAATTCACTATATCACAATTCCACAATTCCGTCTCTGCATTTGAATGGATCTCTATGGGAGGGACTAGATTTAGCTGTAAATTATGCTGGGACCGTATGGATTACATGATTGGTAAAATGGCTGTAAATCATCAAGGGTCTGACGTATCAAACGAGCCTCAAACCATCATTCTGCTGGCAGATATGCAGTAAATATGGATGGATCACTTTAAGGGTTGTTTCTCCTTACAAATTTTCCTATTGAACTCTATGGAAAAATAAGAAGAAACAACCTTTCAAGTTATCCATCCATATCTACTGTATTTCTGGCAGCAGAGTGATCATTTAAGGCTTGTTTGATACGTCAGACCCTTTATGATTTACAGCCATTTAGCCAACCATGTGTTCCATAATGTTCCAGTGTAATTTACAGCTAAATCTAGTCCCACCCCCCAATTCCCATAGAGATCCATTCAAATGCAGAGACGTTATAGTATGGCTTGTAAGAGTACCAGAAAATAAGATATCAAGAGTCTTTTGATGTTGTTGGGTCAACAGACATCAGGAAGTCATGGCATGCAAAGCCAAAAGATATACGACCAAATATTAAAACTTTAAAGGCACAGTCAACTTAGTGTATGTAAACTTCTTACCTACTGGAATTGTGACATAGTGAATTAAAAGTGAAATAATCTGTAAACAATTGTTGGAAAAATTACTTGTGTCATGCACAAAGTAGATGTCCTAACTGACTTGCCAACACTATAGTTTGCTAACATGAAATCTGTGGAGTGCTTAAAAATGAGTTTTAATGACTTCAACCTAAGTGTATGTAAACTTTTGACTACAACTGTACTTTCATGTATGGTAACGTTAGCCTGGTCCATAGGCTGAATGTAATATTATCTTAACTTTAACCTACACGTTGTAAATAGAAGTTGGTTAATTCGTTTTTATTAGCCTATAACAAAAATTGTACTCTTTTTTCTGCGGGAGAATTAGTCTAGCTGCAGTCGTAATTTCTGTAACAAATTAGCTAAATAGAATGATCATTTAACAAAATAGTAATTTTGTCTGCGCGCTCCCTGTTGTCTGTTCATATTGTGTATAACGTTAAAGGATAGTAACTTAACAGTTAGCTAGCTTGCGTAGTAGCTATCACCATTACAATTAAATTTTGTCAAATCAAGTACCATAAGTATAAATGTATCTTTAGGTAACGTTAATAGTAACAGTAATAGTTAATGTTACACCGCTAACAGCATAAATACATCACTGCCAAGAAAACTCATGTTAACGCTAACGTTCGTCACTGATCAAGCTGGTAGGTAGTTAACGTTAGCCAAGTAGTTCTAAATTTATACTGCATTTTGAAGCCCTGGGGTCAGCTAGCCTACCATGGTAGCTAACGTTAGGTAGCTAGCTAAATCTGTCAGTTTTATTTTGAGTCTTGATCAAATAAAAAAAAACCCTGCTGTGCAGAATACACACCACGGGCTCACTCTTTTTAACGTTAGTTGCAACAAAAAAACAAAACGAAATGTGCACAGCAGGCTGTTCAGCTAAGTAGTAAGCTAGCTTCTCGTGATAAACAAACTCACCCAGTTCCACAGTCAATCACGCAAGGAGGCAACTGCACTGCCATGCTCAGATGACGACAGGAGTCCTAAAACAGCATTAGCAATTGTCGCAAGCTATCTACACTCAGTACGCAAGAGTGTAAATGTGACTATCGACAAACTTAAAACTGTAAAAAACTGCATACAGTCTGGCTCGGCATACCGCTGCTGTGGTGTATAACGCATGCACCGTTATTTCGTGTATGACAGCGGGAATACTTCCCGAGTCAAAGGCAATAGCAAGAGGAAAAAAATAGAAAACATGCTGGACTCATTCCCGGATGTTCTCAAATCTAAGGGGGACGGGGAATGCTGTCTCCATAGAAACGAAAAGGCCATATGGGTGTTTGAACCATACCTGCGACCTAATTTACGGTCAATGGCGCAGAACCACTGATCTTTCATCATCCTCCAGATTACGCTGTACATTTAGGTCCGCGCATATGGCATCACCTTCGGAGAAACTATTCGTGTTTTTAGTGAACATCCTTGTCTCATGCAGGTTACATTCCCTGGAAAATTGTTTGGCCGTTTCACTCAAGTAGTATCAGACTATGCACATAGTGAATATCCGTGAATTACAGTAGGAAGCTGCCAGCCACCAGCTCAAGAAATGCCCTATAGTGAGAACCATGACTCATGAGGCAACATCATGAGACTGACCTGGACATCATAGGCAAGTTACCTATAACAGCAGGTCATTGGAACAATTACCAAGAGATGCACAAACTACTTTTTCACCCAGCTACATCCATAAATGTAAGTATATTTATTGATTGATTTAGATTTACAACTAAACACATGTCCTATTGTTTGTGTTTCACTCTCAGAAAAAAGGTATAATAAGTGCCTAAAAAAGGCACAATTGCTTGTCACTGGGGTGGTGCCCTCTAGGTAAATAAAATTGTACCCCTAGCTAGCAATATATAATTAATTTGTACCTTAGCCTATCAGTACCCTACGGTGGCCCACAAGGACGCTTCAAAAGCGAAATCGCAAGCAGGGGAAAAGCGTTCCAAATGAAAAGCGTTATGTTGGCAGTAGCTATGCATGTCATGAAGAATGAATCCAATATTTACATTTTGCTATATTGCAAACAATTATGAAAAGAGAGGCAAAAAAATGTTTTAAACGATCAAATTAAAGAGTGATGTGAGTCAATAGGCTCCTAAGTTCCTAACTAGTGAAATTCTGCACACATGGCCACAAAACCTAACCATTTGTTAAATAATGAAGAATTCAAAGATAAAGCAAATGATAACAAGCCAAGCCTGCATTTTGTTAATAAGGAAATTCAACACGTGTCCAACTACCTAATTAGGAGCCTATTCGTTCACCTCAGTCTTTATGTTGATAAGTTAAAAACATTTGTTACTTGCTTTTTTTTTGGATATTGTTTGCAGTATAGCACAATGTGAACGTGGGAATTTTATTCTTCATGGCATACATAGCTATTTCTGAATGTGTCTTAAGAAGGTAAACATGAAGAACACCTAATTAAGAAAAAATAACTGCTTGTTAAAATTCTGGGATTGCAATTGTGGTTGGAATGAAAACCAGCAGACACAGGGGTCCCCCAGGACCGAGGTTCAGAACCAGTGTACTAAGACATTTAGCATGTGCAAAACCTTTTAGTAATGATTGGTCATGGTATTTGTTTTGCACCAATTGGTTGTGTTATTAGATTATTGTGCTAAGATGTTTTGCACATGCTAAATGTAAATCAGGTGCTTGTGGGACAGTAGCCTACAAACACAGTAATACATTGTATGCATAAGGTGCAAGGTGTATAAGATTAATTACAGCATTGATAAGATATTTGCTTAATTTTAACTTTTTGAGTGGTTTTAGTTTTCTTGATTCTTGACAAGTATTTCCAAAATAGCATGCAATAGGCTACTGTTTTCACTAAATCTAAACCAAACTATCTTCAACCACCAGGTGGTGAGCTTTCATTATCGGTTTTCGGTAAACCGAATATGCAACAGGCATTTTGCTAGTCGAGTGGCTGGATTGCCTTGTAGGCAATTTGAGAGTGAAAATATGCACTGATCTCGATGTGTAGGCTATATGTGTGATTTATATATTTTTTCTTATTTAGAAAATTAGGCCTTGCCTTGATAAAACCTGAACGTCGGAAACGCTTTGTTTTAGATAAATTATAGATCCGCAGAAAAGTGTGCGTGTGTACACGGTATGTTACGGTAAAAAAAAAAAAAAAAAACCCACGTTCGTCACACTGGGCGGAAGTAACAATGCGAAAGAAAATGTTTTCCTTTTAGAGAGGATGCGGCTTGTTGGCGATGTGTTATCTGCATGGACGACAGAGTAACTTTCGCTAGCACAAGATGACCCATCGTCATTCAAGGTCGGCAGAGTCCGGTGCACAGGTAGCCTTCAAAGTTTCACGTTGAAAATGAACAGGCTATCTTGTTAGCTAGCACGCTAAAAACGTGATGAGTTCACTAACGTTAGACGTCCACGATTTTAACTTTGAACACACCATCCACCTAACTGTCGTTAACGTAAATTATTTAGCTATCGCTACTGTTAGCTTGCAGTCTTTTCGCATGTTTTTCTCTAAACATGGATGATGTTTCCAGATGCATTTTTTTCCACTTGTTTTGACATGGTCCTTTTGACCCCTGCTGTGGGCAGAAAAACGGTGCGTTCTTGCACATAATCAGCTAGTACTAGCAACTGCATGCTGTCTGCATGATTGAGCCAATTAGGCTATGTAACGTTAGGCCTAATGTGACAATAGATTAATTATAATGATAGCTAGCTGGAATGACCAGTAAACAAGCCGTCACATTCACATAACGCTTATGCCATAATAAAGTATGGGCTGTTTAGCATTTATAAATGGAAAAATACACAATGGAAATCACATATACGTATCCTCACGGAATGTAGAAGTGTTCATGAATTTGAAAGTGAACCGCAAACAGGCTACACATCTAAGTCATTTGAGTCATTCATTGGAATGGTTATTTGTATGACTTTAGCCTCTGTTTTTAAAAGAAGCTCTCGTTGTGTAACTTACCTATTAATATTTTTGTAAGTTTACTAACAATCCAGAAACCAATAGCAGGACCAAAAACGTTACAGACCATAAACTGAATAGTCATTAGCTGTTAGACTGCTTAATGACACTGGACATCTCAAGACAGTAAAGGCAGATGAGGAACTGTTATTGCTTTTGATGCTACATTTTTCATCATAATTTATAATTAATTAATTTAACTTAATATAATTTCGATCATAATACTACTAATAATAGTCATTTTAATCATAATCATAATGTATTCCATTCCACTCATACCTTCACTTTAATGTGAAACATCTGATTCAATTGAATGTCTTTATTTAACATGTCTGTTTGTGTTTTGTGGGTCTGCCCCACTGTCTGTCTTTTGTATTGGTGGTAACTACAACTGAAGTTCCCTCACAGGAAAAAGAAAAAGAAAAAAAAAAGTTATTCTACTCTATTTTGAACAATATATTTGTGTCTGTTAAAGAGACACTGGAGTTATGCTGGGGGGAAATGGAAACTTGACCTCTCAGATCTTTTTGATATTTGACACCCATAATGTATCCTTGGACTAATGGCCATTGTTATACTTTTGAGAAAAAAACACAAACCATCATTAAAGCGGAATTCCACTGAAAAACAACATTAACCTATTAAACCATTTAGAGAGGCTATGTGTAATGATCAGAAATTCCTTCTCACTATTGACATCGGTGGCCATATCCTCATACTCACGTAGCGGGAGCGAGCAACACTTGCAGGTCTTTTTCCTCTCCTGGGCACCAGCCAAAATAGTGACATAGGGTTCATTCCAATTGCTTCTTGTATCCTTTCATCGCGTCCTTTGCCTGCTCTTTAGCTCCACCCAACAGAGGACACGCGGAAAGGAAAAAAGGATCAGATACGAGGATGGAGGAATCGAGGGAACATGAATTAGGTAAATGGAACGTCCTTGGTCAGTCCAGCGTCATATTTTGCTTACGTGCTTAACTATAATGCTTCTTAGCCTCTTTTTTTTTTAGGAACAAAATGTGGCTTTTGTTAGTCATAAAGAATTTCATTATGGATTAAAACACTTTATATTAAATGTAAAGGAACGGTAAATTGGATTTATGCAGGGGTGTACCTGCTACATGGCAGATCTGGAGCGGTGGATAATTTCTCACGTCACATGTTAAGAGAAAAGGCTTCTGCAAAGGCTACACTCATGTTTCCTCACTGAAACATCCTCCTGGAGCCTCTTCGTTTCTCTCCCCTCCCTCCTCCGAGGGGAATTTAGCGGTTTGGAATGTCCTTAAAGATGGCAAATCTCGATCCACCTCCGGGGCAGCGAGAACAGAGGAGAGGAGAACAGATAAAATAAGCAATTGGAATGAACCCATAGACCACCACGGCACATCCGGGTACTTGACGGTTCACGCTCCTCTGTGGGGGAATACAAAGGGAAATGCATCCATTCATTGCCCTGAGACACAACAAAAAAATCCCTGTATAAATAAAAAAAACTTACAATGTTAAATTTGACTTGATTGGTCTGGAGACTTGCCACTGGCTTCAGTTTTTCATGTTCCAGCAAAATAAACATCAACAAGTTTATTTTTTTCTGACATTTCAGTGTGGTAACGTTACCGAGACCCCAAAGTAGTTATTTCTTAAGCTACATATGTATTTGCTACATATTACAATTTTGAGAAGTGTTAAATAGATCTCACTTACGTGCTAGTTTTTGTTAGCGCATCTATGGGGTTTTACATAATCGTTAGCGTTGAGCTAATCGGGAATTGAACAGCGGTTAAGCTGTTAACTGTATTTCTTTGTTGTTTGATTCCAGAGAGTAATAGCTGGTGTATGCCAGTGATCATTAGTAAACATGTGAAATGTACCGTCAGCCTCTGGATGCTTCTTAGTTAGCAATCTGCCTAGCTATATCTCCAGCTAGGCTATATTTAGCCTAATGAGGGCAGATTAAGCTCAGCTGGCCTTATCGGAACAGTGAGCTCTCAAGTTTCGGGCCACCGTTATTGTTGAACCCTGTAGTTGTAACTATCCATATTGTGTTTGACGTTTATTAACCTGTTAGAAAGTGCTCTGTCCTAATAGCCTGTAACCACACAGGGCTTTTTTGGGATCTCTGATCGGACATGGCAAATGTGCAAAAGGCAAGTCAATGTTTTTTTGTTTTTTAAATACATTGGCGGGCCGCCGCGGTAGTACAACGGTAAGAAGTCAGCGCAGTTGTACTCCGAGGATCGGGGTTCGCGCCCCGGTCCTGCCATATCCGAGCGTGGCCGGTGCCGGTGCCCTGTGGAAGCGGCAATTGGCAGCCGCTTCCGGGTGGGGGGAGGGGCTCGGAGAGAATCGCTGCGCACGGGGACCCAGGGCGTGTCACGGTCAGGAGCTCGAGGAGCTGCGCCCTGTAGAGGACGTGGCGCCCGCCTTCCAACTACTAATATACCGATTGACGGGGTTGTGTAGCAGTGGTTCTCTAGCGGTTGCTACACGGGGGGAATTGAATTAGAATAGGGGTTCAATTGGCTACCAAATTGGGAGAAAAAGGGAAAAAATCAGAAACAAATAAAAAAATACATTGGCTATGCAGTTCACAATGCAACAGTTTTTGGGCATGTTGTATGTTTTTTTTAAAGTTTTTTTATCTTTGGCATTGTCTTCCTCTTATACCATTGTTTTCTATGGGAGCAAGTCTGAATTATTCCCCCGGAGCGGGGCGTGACGTTCACAGAAACGCTTGAGTAACGTACATCATGTTGACAGATGAAGTAACTAACGTTATACTGTTATTATAGTTAGAATTTTTTTTTTTGAAATAGGATTTATAAAGCGTCACATCATTATCAGCTTGCTAACAGAATATAGGCTAATGTTGAAATAACGCACTCTGCATGATACATTGGCTTTATGGGTCTGGCGTGGTGTACTTTATAGCACAGTGGGTTGAGACAAGGATAATCCGTTAGCGGGGTGTGTCCCAATACTCGATAAATGCACCCTTCTTTCCTCCACTACCACCTCCTCTCCTCCATGCCCCGAAAACGGATCTTTGTGTTTTAATCTAATGTTGCTGATCTTAATTGCATATTCATGGTTTTATATTAATTAATGTCTCGACACAAACCGCAATGTCAAGTACATTGTATACTGTACATGCAAATACTTGTACTTGAATCGTACAGGCTATTTTGCATACTTCCTTGTAGGAGACAAGTGGAGGAAAGTTGGTGGGGAGTGAAGAATAAAGTAGTATAAAGAAGTAGCATACTTTAGTGTAATAAAAATATAATTTAAGCATACAAAGGCTATTAGAAGTATACTTTTCCTTTTTTACTTAATTTGAAGTATGCTTAAAATGTACTTTTAAAAAGTGTACTTCAAGTATGGTCTCAAACACACCGTAATACTTTTAAAGTTTGTTTCAAATGCACTGGTGACATAATGAAATTGTACTGCAAGTGTATTTAAGATACCAACAAATCATACTTTTTGTGAGTGCACTTAAATATACTTACGTACACTAAAAATAGTCCCATTTTAACATTCAGACACACTGCACTTGAAGTACACTTAAGTATGACTTCTGTTAAGTTGTTCAAAAGTTTAGTGCACTTAGTATACTTAAAGTGCTGCCGATTTAGCACAAAGTACATCATTAGTACAAAAACTACTAAAAGTATACTTTGAGAAAGTATATTTCAAGTATAATCTTTTTTCACCTGGGTCGCTAGCCCTCTAGTTTATGTTGTGGTGCTGTGGGGGGCGGTCTGGGGGAGCGCGCTTAGATGGCACATTCTTCATTCACAAAAGGATTTTCCTGGCAAATCCGACCCACAGCCTTTACGTAAAAATCAGCCCATAGGCTCTTATAAGCAACAGAGAAAGTCGGGGAAGGTCTAATTTTTTAAGTTACATTACAATCTGTTTATTTTAAAGCGATTAATGCATGTAAAAGCCTTTTTAACAGATCAAGGAGCAACTAAGTCTCTCTTTGTGACTGACCAATTCTATCTGTGAACAGAATTATCGGCAGCGAAAGGTGCAAATTTGGTAGAGGTGTATGTCAAAATGACGTATACCTATACCCTTCCTCATTTTTGAAATTCTATAATTGGCGTTTACCGATCTCACAGGGAGGAAGGGAAGGAGGAATAAGGAGAGATAGAGAGAGGAGCATGAACCTGTTGTTACAACTGTAAACAGTATTGGCTTGCAGGCTAGCTCAAAGAGTTCTTAGCCGTGTTACTACTTATTCCAGTACAATGGCTTCCAACAATTTTGTGGACCATACACTGGATGACGACACCTTTGTACTTGAATTGGAGGTGGAAGGCTACCGTTTTGAGCCCAAATACACGGCCGAGGAGATTAGCCGGAGCTGTTACTTGCAGCCGACCTGGGAGTGCTACGTGTTGTAACTTCCGCAATGCCGACTGAAATGGAAAGTGTTTGCTGCAATTATTGGGACCTTGCACAGATCCCCAAAATGACTGGCGTAAGAGACGCAGACCTAGTGGACCGGGAGGAGAAATTAGTAACCTCTAGCTAGGCTAGCTAATATGTTTTCACTATACCAATAGTAAATAAATGAAGGGCTTTGTTTTCCTAAATAAACCTATAAATGAATGGCTGTATTTCCTCCATTTTTCTATGGATACTCCAGCTAATTGTGGTGACATGAGAGCTCATAATCAGGAGGACAGTCACTTTACTACAAATCAAACATAATTTTTTGGTGGAATTCCCCTTTAAGAAAATTAGACACAAAGAGTCTCCTAGAAGTGGAATACCCACCTCTACTTTCAAGACCTACAGTTTGACAACTGTAAATGGTAAAAACAGTCTTGTTCTCATTGTAATCACAAAGATTTACTGTACAACATGGGTCATGTTGAATACTTTTGCATTAATTAATTAAGAGTTCAAATATCTGAAAACTACTTTTAAAAAATTTGCTCAGTTTTCCGTATGTTGTTCTATACAGTCTGATGTAAACAAATGCCAATTGAGGAATGTTTGAGGAATGCTGTGTTTCTGCAAAGCTATATTTACCTGTTACATTACACCTACAGATTGTTGTGTGCACACAGTTGCTTATACAACAAGCCACTCGGTCCCTAACGTACAGTCAGTACTTGTAAAGTCACAAGCAGGCACATGAACTTGGACTAATAAGTCAGTTTTCAATCTCTACTGGTTGGTAGGGGGAACCAATTTGTGTCCTAAATCGCCTTGTTTAAAGTGTTTCAAAGATCGATACCAAATCCTCCAGCGACGGGAAGTATTTTCAGGTTTCTAGATTTCATAATAACAAGTCCATAATATCACAGAATACATTTTATTTGGTTCTTTAATTATAATTATTTATAATTGATATAGTTATATAATTTCTAACAATTTTATTGCGCCAGATCTTGGAGGTGGGCAGTTCCATTTTCTAAGGGCCGATGTGGATGCAGGTTTTGGCTTCCACCAATTGCCCTGGCTAATTGGCTCTATTTCAGTGTTGGTTCACTCATAGATTAGAATGGCTTATACAGTTCTGATATAGAGACACAAATAAGGTCACATGAGACTCATGGAATTATCAATAAATAAACAAAAATGTCACATCATATGATTGGACTAGTGAGATAATTAAGATTTTAATAATAACTTTAAGATAATAATAATAGACTTTAAGATAATTAAGAATGAACAGAAGTTGCCATGTGATCCAGAAATGGGTACAGCACTCTGCTCACCCCTGGCTTATGTAATGGATGTCAATGTGATGAATAACTAATTTAATTTTGGGTCAAATAAACCTGCAATATAGTTGAATGTGCTGCGTCTTTGCTTACAGTTGCTTGCAAGACTTGAAGGTAGGCGATCACTGGAGAATATTGAGCCTCGTATCTTCCCCGAAGACAGTGGTCCAGTTAAAGGTCAGTTTCAGCATGGACAAGAGATTACCTCAGTAACTATCATTTAAGTGGAAACCATTCTAACTGCTGTTAGACAGTGTTACTCAATTAGGTGCTGGAGACCTGCTGTATCTTCTATAAAAGTTTTTGTTTCTCAGTTTGAATCTAAGTAGTTCAGCCTATAGCACTGAGTGCCACCATTTTTAAGATCTCAGATCTAGTTGAGGGACCAATAATGATGAAAATTATGTATGAGTATCTCAAATTGAATAATACCTTTAATAAAGATCTGCTTATTGGCACGTCAGAACCCACAGGATTTACAAGCTGGTGACTGGCAGTTAATAGATGTGAAAACCAGATCATTGTTCTGCTGATCACTCAAGCCAACTAGTTAAGGTATGTTAGAATAAGGCCCACAGTAATATCGGGGAGCATTGTACACAGTGGAGTAGTACTGAGAAACAGTGAGGGAGGACACTCTATGGCTAATTTATTATGGCAAACAGCAATTAAGGGTGGTCTGCAATGAATGTCAGGAGACAAGTACTTTGGGGCCATATTTAAAGGGTATTAACTACATACCAGTGTGGATGTAGTTCCTGTAACCGAGGTTTGCCGGGATCAAACAGGAGACGTGGTGGAGTTCCATGGCGGGGAGGGAACAGGCAAGACCGAGGCGCTGTACCACCTTGTGGCCCGCTGCATCCTCCCAGAGGCGAGCGGGGGTCTGGAGGTGGAGGTGGTGTTTGTGGACACGGACTACCACCTGGACACGTTGCGGCTCGTGGCTGTTCTGGAGCGGCACCTGCCCGCTGGCGCAGAGGACGCGGTCCAGGCCAGCTTAGCCCGGCTCTACGTCGTCCACTGTAGCACCGCCGTTCAGCTCCTTCTCACCCTGCACTACCTGGAGGGGATGTTCTGCAGCCGGCCCTCCCTCTCAGCCCTCATCCTGGACAGCATCTCTGCCTTCTACTGGGTGGACAGGGGCAATGGAGGGGAGAGCTTGGCACTGCAGGAGTCCAACCTTAGGAAGTGCTCCAAGGTCCTGGAGAGGCTGCTGAAGGACAATGGCATTGTGGTGTTCGCCACCACGCATGCCATCATGAGGAACTACGCGTCCGAAGCAGCCGACTCCTCCGCCTCTTCTTCCCGCAGACGCTGGTCGTCAGCTCACACAGACCTCAGCAAAGCTTACCTGTGCAGGGCGTGGCAGTGCATAGTCACCCACAGGTTGTACTTCTCGAAAGGCGACGCGACGGCCGGAAAGCGGGTCTTTTCCGTCACGTCCTCCTGCTCGAGGACAAAGAGCACTAGGAGGTGCTCCTTCCATGTCACAGATGGGGGGATCCAGTTTCTGTAACATCTCTTCAATGTCAGATCAATGTTAGTCAGCGTTAGTTTTGACTTTATTTGTCAACAACCGCCTCCCAGGGTTCTACGGGAGAATGAAATGCAGAGTCACTCGTATGTACTTTAGCAGGAAAGTTTTTTTGTCTGTGTGGTGCTTCCTTGCTGCACCATTGAAATACTGTTCCTCGGTTGATCTAATACTGGTTTAATTCTTCCAGAGATCTTATATTTCTTTTCTTATATCCTGTGCTACATTTTTTTAAACGTGAGACTGAAATGAAGAATGATAATGTTCAGAGAAGTACCGTTGTTCTACTCGTTCTTGTCAGCTTACTTTCATAATACATTTTCATTCAGTTCTGTTTTAATTAAGTCTTCTTAAGATCCTTTTTTTCCAAATAAAGACTGAAGTTAGTAGAAACACTGTTTGTCCACAAATAAATTATTTCTCAAACAATTAACCCTCTAAGTTTTTAGAATAAATATAGGAGAAGGCATTCCAAAGTAGAGCTTTGAACACTTCTAGGAGACGGGTAATTAAACAGAGGGTGATCAAGAAAATAAGCTTTTATATATAATAAGCTTATTATAAGCCAATATAACTTTAAAGGACTTCATACAATTCTGGTCACTAGTATTCTAATATTACATTTTTTAAAAGCTAACTACGCAGATCTGTCCACTAAGGTTATTCGTTTTTAACATTTGTGTAGGTATTTTTAAAAATCTGAACTAACAGTAAATGGAAAACCAGTACAATCAGAACATTTCAGAAATTTTAAAGTGACAATGGTTTTTCTTGGTCTAATATTGTTTTACATAATAAAAAAATATATATTACTACATTATTGATAAAGTATGGTTATTACAAGCTGTCTGACGTTTCTGAGCATAACCAACAAGAACATTTATGTGCAAGGTAAATGGTCAGCATTTCTTTTGCTGCATGTTTTTGCTATATATTTGTCATACAGGTGGCGAACCAAGTGTTTTTCATACAAATATGATGGATTCATTATTAATAGTCAGTTCCGACTCACCATTGCTGTTAGTAGAAGACATGTTAAGGTTTAGACCTGTTAAGGTCATGTTTAGAAATCACTTCAACCCTCTACTCGAGACCAGAATCATGTTAGCTTTGTGAACTTTTCCCTCTATTGTCTATTCTGGTTCTATATACACTTTATGCACTACACTTTATGCACTATAAATAAAAAATAGTTAGAATTAGTCTGTCTTAGTCTAAGTTGTGGAGCGGCACCTTTTTAGGGGCAGGGACTGGCGATATAGGGAGCAGCAATTACCACACTCACGAATACCCCCTGCTTCGAAAAAGACCCGCCATGGGAGACGCGGTCGGACACAGGCGCAGCCCGTCACTCCAGTTTGAACGCGAGTCGTGCAATGGCTTAATTTTCTAATTTACAGGTCAAGACTTGCATCCAGACTTGCAGTCAGTCTGCTCAATAAGGGCTTGAGTTTTGTTCCTTCTATTAAGACGGATCCCTTCTGGACTTTAAGATTGAAAATGTATTACAAAAATGAGACTTCCTCTCCTCTGGTTCTTATGACTATCTGGACCTAATTTTAAACATGGAAGAGCATGTTTTGTCCTGTTGTTAATAATTTGTCTTTGGATACATTCTGTAGATTGGTAGAGAGGGGTGGTGGTATGTTGTTTGCCAATTCTCCAAAGAATTGATATAATTTGACATTTACTGAAACACAAGCTCTTGAGAAATTATGCAAGGACAAAGATATTGTTAAACCTGCCGATAAAGGTGGTGGCCAAGTTGTGATGCCCAGGACTCTACAATCAGGAGGCCTTCAGATTGTTGCAGGACACTACTTTCTATAAGCGCTTACCACCTGATCCTACCATACAGTTTAAAAAAGATATATAAGTGTTCTTTAAAGATGCACATTCCTGCAGTATTATCACAAGCAAGTACTTCCGCAATTATTTCCCCTTCTAAACCTGTATTCTATATTTTGCCAAAGCTTTCATAAGAATTTGAATCATCCTCCTGGACGACCGATTGTAGCTGGTATAAATAAACCTCCTCAAAATATGGAGTTTCTTGTATCATTGGAAAGCCTGTTCATTTCATGGATCCCACCCCACAGCAACGCGTGACCAGGCTGGTGACCAGCAGGGGAAGAGGAGCCAGGCTGTTGAGGCTGCGTATGGTTCATCCTCCCGCTACTGAGGCTCCTGGCTGTTTGTTCAATGAATAAAGCGTTAAATTACCAATATGTCTTGTTTGTTCCTTGTTACTGATAGAGAGTTCAATCATCAAATCCCCCAAACAACTCAAAACAATAGAGTCAATACCAACAGGAGAATACACTGTTTGACATTGGTAGGGAAATTTGGCACATTTCACTTGGGACCCCACCCACATAATCAGCTGCGCTGCTCATCCCACAAATGCATGATCCTTACAAATCCCAACCTATCTGAGATACAAGCAATTTTCTTCAGTGCCTCTATGCATTAGAAGGACTTGGTCCCAATGTGATTTTAGCCACTAATATGAATGTTACTTCCTTATACAATAATGTTCCCCATTATGAAGGTTTCGTGTCAAATATTTTCTCCTTGTGATCTTCCCACAGAATTCATAATAGATACGGCCAATTTAGTATTAACCCAAAACGACTTCTTATTTGAATATTCTTTTTATTTACAGATTGACGGTACAGCCAGAGGCACAACTATGGCACCTGACTGCCAATTTATATCTTGGATATTTGGAAGACATATATTTTGAACAACAATCCATTTTCACATTGTTTTATTTAAGAGCTATATTGATGATTGTTTTGTTATTTACAAGGGGTCAATTGATGGTTTTGAGTTTATTATTTATGTTATACATGAATTACCTATCTTATTACCTACCTTTAACCTTCTATGAACTTTACTCATTAAGCGAGTACCACCCATGTAAGTTTTTTGGACACTTGTATTTCTTTGAATGATGGTCATGTTGTTTATTTTTTTTACAGAAAGGATCCTGAAAAGTCTCCGCCATGCCAAAAGTGCCCATCCATCCCATCCTCTTTGAAACGGGGTTTACCCTATAGCCAGTTTATGCATCTTCAGCGCGTTTGTTCTAATTTGAAAGATTTTGAAAACCAAGCTCAAACTGTATATAGCCTAATCATTTTTGCTTTCGTGGTTACCCCCGTAATTGGCTTGATGTACCGCTCTTCACAAAGCGTGTTTATTACATAAATGACATATTACATAATTACATATACTATATTACATGAATCTGCTCTTAAACCTAAAATAACTTTTTCTTGTGTTTTCAAAAGTACATATACTTTCAGTTATAATATCAAAAAGGTGAAAAATTATCTTAAATCATTGGCATATAATACAAAGTGACCATCCACAGAACTGTGCACTCATCTGACAATTTTGGGAAGCAAACCTGCAACCTACATTAAGCATAATGGTTAATTGCTTAATTAACTTGCAGGAACCACACCTATGTGGAAGCACCTGATTCAATATGCTTTGTGTACCTTGTTTACTCAAGTGTTTCAACTTTGTTTTGCCACTACCTACGTATATGTTCTATTCTCATCTCTGTTAGGGGATAGCTTTTAGATGGAGCTGGAAATGTCCCTTTCCCTTTGGACCCAGTAGTGGGTTAATTCGATTCATAACAAGTGTGTCGCAAATGCCAGAGCAAACTGGGGAAATCGCATCCAAGCAGTAAAAGCAGCAGGAAAATTATTCCAAATAAGTTCTTTCAAATCTGAAAAAGAATACAGATAACGCAGAGGGTTTTTAAACATCTAATAGTCAATTTCATCCCTTTGTGATGGAATCATTCTTAGAGCATTTTGCTCATTTCAGAGCGAAGAGAACCTAATCAGTTTTAAGGAATGGCGCTGAGTATGCAGCCAAGACAAAACTATGCAGTCGGGCCAGGTGGGAGTCAACTTGCATGCAGAATCCAGCAATAAACCTTCTGAATTAAGTGTAAATCATCCTGCTGTGGCAGCTCTCAGTACTTCCTGTT
Source organism: Ilyophis sp. 1 JC-2022 (assembly GCA_022702515.1). NCBI lineage: Eukaryota > Metazoa > Chordata > Actinopteri > Anguilliformes > Synaphobranchidae > Ilyophis > Ilyophis sp. 1 JC-2022. Next base: position 83,466,215 of record CM040403.1, read on the forward strand.
TAAGGAGGCTGCTTGGGGCTCTTTGCTGGAGATGAGCTGTACAGTAACTAATAGAACTTATTATTTTCAGTATTTGAGGAGCCCTATGTTCTTGCTTTGGTCATTTTAATCTTATTCTATAAGCCTGCTGTACAGAATAATTGCACCATGCATAGATGGTTATTATTTGTGATTGGCTGTTGGGTTCTATGAAAATTTGCCCTCTTCTATTGTTTTATTTTGACCAGACATCCACTTTGTATAGGACTACTTGCGCAAAGGGAAGAACGTAAAGGACATAGTATTGATTAGTCAAAATGTACGGTACCTCTGCTGTCCAGTATGCATATCAAGGAAAAACAAAACATGAGATTAAAGGTCTGGTCAAATCAAAGTATTCACACTGTTTACAGTTGTAGCCTAGAATAACCCTTGTAATATACCCTCTGCCGCAGAGCTGAGATGGGAATGTTTAGTGTGGTGAGATGTCATCCGTTGATATCCAATGACACCATGGGAAAAGATGTGTTACAAATAAGATATTCCACTGCTTATAAACTACCTTTTATGGTGAGATTACACAAACTCTCCATAAAAACAGGACAGCACTGCCCTATTGGAAAGTAAAAACATAAAAGGTAAATTTTTCTAGCTGGCTTATTTATTATTATTTAAATGTATTCTTAACCTTAAACAGATTTAGAACTAAAGGAGCATTAGGTGCCAAAAAGCTAGGCTTGCCAACAAAGCAGTCATATTATTAATTTAGCATGAACTAGAACTGTCAATTCAAAACAAGTTAATCGCACGGTTTACAGTGATTACAAACAATCTTTCAAATTTGGTCAATGCATTAATTAAGAATTTTTCAGTTGGGAAACAAAACAAGAGGGAATGACTGATATATTGGCCTGTCCGATAAATGGGACCAATATTGAACGCAATAGGTTAAATGTGAGAAAAAAGGGATATTTTGGTTAAATGCATTGGACTCCTTAAAGAGGACATGAAGCACTCTGTAAAATGGCTCTGGTTTGTTTGCTTTTACCTTAAATTAGATATGACCATGCGTTCAAATCTCAAATCGACTGGAAAAAGAAGTTAAAGTTAGCTTTTTTTCCACTAGGGCACTATTTTTCCGTAACTCTGCCGAATACGAAGTGTCACTATTGTCCCGTAGCAAGTCCATTTAACAAGCAACCCTTCACCCAGTCTATACCTACCCATGCGTGACATAGTGGACAATATCGTCTATGTGTGAGTTCATAAATATATTTATTCATCATATAAAATTAGAATTCTGTCAGCAACAAGATAAACCCAACAATCGCCTGATCGTATGCCAAAAAAAGCAGTGAAAAGCCCTGCTCACTCAAATGCAAAATAAACGTGAAATTATTGTGTCATTATACCAGTGATTCTACTATGAATATCTGCTACTAAATATTAATTAAATATACAATCCTACCATTGGTTTTACCCATAGAGATGTTCCTTTCCAAATTGAGTGGTAATTTATTGTCTGGTACAATCCGTTTGAGAAATATACAACACATTATTTTGAACTAAATAAATATCGGATGAACCTATTACACTATCTGAAACATCAACTTGTAATACCCCCCATGCCCTGCAAGCCTGTCTCATTCATTACAGTTCATTCTGGTTTAATTGTTGGCTCTTTTATCCAATAGAGTACATTGTAACCTTCACAACGGTATATGCAACGTCTTATTGGGTGCTTTGAACACTTAATTACAGTCTAGCGTAACAGCAGTTACTACGGTGTAGTATTAAGCAAGCTCTACAGAAAATGCATTCCCCAACAAGAGTTTTCCCTTCCTGATATGTAAGTATGTGGTTGGGCGCGCTGGCTACATACAGTGAGCACCAGAATTAATTGGACAGTGACACGTTTTTTGTTATTTTGGTTCTGTACTCTAGCACTTTGAGTTTGAAAGGATACAATGACTTTGTAGGGCAGACTGTCAGCTTTAATTTGAGGGTATTTTCATCCATATCGGATGAACCGTTTATAAATTATAGAACCTTTAGTACGTAGTCCCCCCCCCCATTTTCGGGCATCAAAAAATATTGGACAGTTTTTGTCACGCCTGTAGAATAAAGTAACCATTTTAAATATTTGGACGAATATCCTTTGCATGCCATGACTTTCTGATGTTTGTGAGCCAACAATATCAAAATACTCTTGATATCTTATTTTCTGGTACTCATACAAGCGATAATATAACTTCTCTGCATTTGAATGGATCTCTATGGGAATTGGGGGGTGAGACTATAGATTTAGCTGTAAATTATGCTGGAACAGTATGGACTACATGGTTGGCGAAATGGCTGTAAGTCATCAAGGGTCTGAGGTATTAAACATGCCTCAAACCATCACTCTGCTGCCAGATATGCAGTAGATATGGATGTTTGTTTCTCCTGACAAATTTTCTTATTGAACTCTATGGAAAAATAAGTCAGGAGAAGAAACCCTTCAAGTTATCCATCTACTGCAGAGTACAGAACCAAAATAACAAAAGATGTGTCACTGTCCAATGAATTATGGTGCTCACTGTATGTATCCATTAAATTAATAGATGTTTATTAATAACTCCATGTACTATGGCTGTGTTTTATTTTTTTTGTAATGCCACTTAATTAACAGCATGTCTTCATGTAGCATTTCATCCATGTAACACATTTTGTTCCCCTACACCCCCCCCCCCCCCCCCCCCAATGGATTGCGCCCTAGGTGACCTCCCTTGTAGGTCTATGTCTTGAGCCGGCCCTGCTGAAAATAGAAGGGCACTTCTACAGCCAAAAGATAAATGTTGCTGTATCAGGGCAGGGGGCATATCTGTGTTTATCTGTGCACATGCCAGTCTCTAAACCATTGTCGTACAACTCACTGAAATGTGCCATCTTCAGGTCCACAAATCTGGAATAAAAATTGAGGTACTGGGACTGCCACGACACAGCAGAATACCATCTGCCACAAATTTTTCATGGCTCAGGTGTAATTTCTCTTGGTGGGTGTGAACCTTGCTGTTATTTTGTTCCTCAGAATGTGCTGAAGTTCTTAAAACTTTCTGCTTGCACAAGGCTTAACAGCCTTTTAAAAACTCCCGCAAGTTTTTCAGGGGAAATTTTATTAAACGTATTGCATTTGGCATCAAGTTTTTGAGGGCTTCCTCGTATGCTTTCAACAGGCATTATATGAGATGAATGCAGTTACATTGTTGAACATCCACCTCCAAAAGGTATTTCTTAATGTCATCTGACTGCACCTGAATGGTAATTTACAGCAGCAAAGTACACCTTATCAAGGACTACCGTCAAGTCTGATGTAGTAAATTTGAAAATGTGCCAAACTTAATTACCTGTGCCATCTATTGCGTCATCTGTGACCACAGACATGCTGTCAGCTGACTTCACCAGCTCCTTCATATTTTCTCTATATGCATTAGCAGCCTGCGACACATACGTCTGCATGAGCTATTGTGCAGACAGGACTGACCCAACATTGATTACATGCTTTTTGAGAAACACATGTAATTTGGGGTTATCAAGTTTTTCTAGTGGTATATATAGGTATGTACTCAAAACTGCATCAGTCAAATCATGCTGCTCAAAGGTTTCTTGTGCCCTGCCGAGGATTCTCGCTGAGTGTTTGTTTCTGCACAAGAAGACTGTAGTTAATTGTTTTATTGTCAGTTAATTATAGTTAACCAACTGTAGTTAATTGTCTGTTGTTGTTTTGTGTGCTTGTATGAAAAATTGTGAACTGTGCAGAATATATTGAGGTCATCTGTGTGCAGTATACCAGGCAGATACCATTGAAGTTACCTTATAGGATCAGACAAGATATGAACCAAACCATGCAAAGGTGGAGCCTGAGATTCCCATCTCAAGGTATGAGAGAACGATCCGGTGGATTGAATGCAACAAACAAGGAGTTTGAGGATGGAGCTGACTGAAGAGCCTTTGTGACTGTGAGGAGAGCAGTCTCAGTGGCTAGACTTGGCCGAGGTTGTGAAGGTTATTCTGCAGTATGTGGATAAATAATTGGTTGTGTGCTCAAGAGTTTTAGATAAAAATGAGAGGAGTGAACCAGGAGAGGAGTTATACAGACCCTTTTAAGAGCAGCAGGAACCATGCTAATTGAAAGAAAGCGGCTGCTAGAGAAGAGATGAAAGGAATTAAGTCCTCAGAAATGTACTGAAGGAGGGGGAATGTAAAAGGGTCAAAAGAACAGTTGGTAGGGCAGTGGAATGTTAGAGTTGAAAAGTTTCAGAGTCAGAGAGCGGTGGGAAGGAGGATAGAGATGTGGGAGGGTTAGCAGGTGTGCAGACAGGTAGGGAAGGAGATGAGGAGAATGAGTTACAGATGACATTATTCCTTTTAAAGAAGTATATAGAATCATCTGCAGTTAGAGATGAGGGAGAAGCAGAGTGGGGTGAGGGGCGGGCAGAACGTGGACAAGCAGTTTGCACAGATAAGAAGTAGCAGACTGGATTCTAGACTGAAAAAAGCGAGGAGCGTCGATGAGAAGGAGGCCGGGAGGAAGATTGACAGGTCATCCGGGGATCTGGTTTTCCTCCACTTCCTTCCACTTCCTTTCTGCTGCTTGTAGTTTGGCTCTATCTGCATGTATACCATCAGTTAGCCAGCAACTAGGAGGAAACAGACAAGCTGGCTTGGAGGTGATAGAACAGAATGAGTAAAAAAAAAAGTAGGAAAGAGAAGAAGAGAGTAGGGAACTTATTCTCTACTGGCAGAAAGGAAAATTATTCAGCAAGGGGATTGGGATGAGGGAACTGTCATGGTTCTCATCCTGCTCTTCCAAGGGGATTAGGATGAGGGAACTGTCATGGTTCTCAGCCTGCTCTTCCAAGGGGATTAGGATGAGGGAACTGTCATGGTTCTCAGCCTGCTCTTCCAAGGGGATTGGGATGAGGGAACTGTCATGGTTCTCAGCCTGCTCTTCCAAGGGGATTGGGATGAGGGAACTGTTATGGTTCTCAGCCTGCTCTTCCAAGGGGATTGGGATGAGGGAACTGTCATGGTTCTCAGCCTGCTCTTCCAAGGGGATTAGGATGAGGGAACTGTCATGGTTCTCAGCCTGCTCTTCCAAGGGGATTGGGATGAGGGAACTGTCATGGTTCTCTGCCTTCTCTTCCAAGGGGATTGGGATGAGGGAACTGTTATGGTTCTCAGCCTGCTCTTCCAAGGGGATTGGGATGAGGGAACTGTCATGGTTCTCAGCCTGCTCTTCCAAGGGGATTGGGATGAGGGAACTGTTATGGTTCTCAGCCTGCTCTTCCAAGGGGATTGGGATGAGGGAACTGTTATGGTTCTCAGCCTGCTCTTCCAAGGGGATTGGGATGAGGGAACTGTCATGGTTCTCTGCCTTCTCTTCCAAGGGGATTGGGATGAGGGAACTGTCATGGTTCTCAGCCTGCTCTTCCAAGAGGATTGGGATGAGGGAACTGTCATGGTTCTCAGTCTGCTCTTCCAAGGGGATTGGGATGGTTTTCAGCCTGCTCTTTTTTTGTTGGCCATTTCCCTGTGGAGCGCTTCTGTTTTCGTTGTCCGTGTATTGTTTTGGATTTTCTTTCTGTTCAGTGTTTTCACCTGTTCGGCATTTTTTTTCATTATTTAAACCTCGCGTCGTCTTTGTTTGCCACTTCCATATTGCCATTCATTTGACAAGGAAAGCCGGTAATTCACGGTATAGGACTGACAGTTTGTGATGACCGTATCACATCAACGCGTTGTCGTTACACGGGACTTGTTACAGGTGTTTAAGAGTTTATTATAAACTTAGCATAGGTTATCCTCCACCCTTGTCTGTCTCTTTGCTTAACCTCTGTCTCCCTGTCCTAGACTGATTGTCTTCGCCATCTTCTTTTCTTCTTGTTTGTGTTTTTCGGCTCCCTTGTGAGCTATACTTTCTTTGTTTGTTATTGTCTTAATCTCTAGGGTTAGAGTCTTTCGCCCAATACGGGTCGCTTTGAGTTTGGTAGCGGAATCTTTAGAGATCAGTTTATTATTTTCTTATTGTACTTAATTCCATGTTTGCGGGTTTTTCCCCCGCCTTGTGGTGTTCGTTAAGAACACTTAAAGAACCCCTATTGTCGCGCTTGGTCCTTCGTTCCATACACTTCCCCTGACAGGAACAGCAGAGGACAGGGAAATGAGAAAGAGAGTGTGGAGTTTGGGTTGGATAGAGACTATGGGGGGGGGGGGGGGGTTAGGGAGGGAATGACATAAAATGGTGGTTGGAAATGTGGAGTGGTGATAGATTGAGGTTAGGATAGAGGTGCTGTCCTCAGGGAAGAAAATGAGCTGCAGCTTTTCTAAGAAACCCCCAGTAGACCCAAGAGACAATAAAAAATAAATAATGTGAAATCTGCAAGGGACACTGACTGTGACAGCATGAACATCAAGAGAAGAGTGGGAGACTAGGAAGAGATACAGCAGGAACAGTCCACGACCCCACCTCTGCCTGTGGGTCTGTGAGTGCGGGAAAAAACAAAGGCTGACGAGAGGGCGGCCGGTGTGGCTATGTATCTGATGAAGCCACATCTCAGAATGGAGGAAACACAAAACTACATACAGTATGCGCCAAGGAATAAAGATACTGACTGCGTGCACTGTGTGCAAGTGTTCATGTGAATGTGTGTGTGGATGTGCCAATTATGTGTGGCTTTGTGTGTGGGGGAAAGTGTGGTTGTAGCTATGCAAGTCAGTGCGTCTGTTTCTGGTGTATGTGTGTGTCATGCATGGCACCTGTGTGAGGGAGGCTGCACGTGCGTGTGTGTTTGCGTGTGTCTGCGTGAAGCTGCATGCGCATGAGAATGGCTGTGTGTGCATGTGTGCCTGTGTGTGCAGTACGGAAGAGGGTGCAGCGCACAGTCGTCGGATCAGTGAAGTACTGTCTTTCCTGACAGTGAATCCTCTCTTATGCCATGAAACTCATTTCCCCCTGCACCTGGACTCGTCTGGACTTCCTCCATGTCATCCTTGACCTTTAGTTAATTCCTCTAATCGAATGAGGGAAGAATTCTAATGAGAAGGACAATATATGTTTAATTACACGATGGGCATTTAATCGGAAGGAGAGAAATGAATGGTGAAACTGTTTCCTACCTCACTATCCTGATTTAATTCTGAGAAGAAGACCACCACCACTTTTCAGAAATGTACTCAGCATACATTTTGTGCAGAATTTCTTTATTTAGAATGTAAAGTGTCTATGAGGTAATGTACAGGAACACTATTTTGCCAATGATAGTGGCCTGAGAAGTCACTTCTTTTGAATAGTAATTTATTATTGAAGAATCATTATGTTGCAAAAACATGGTCTCCACACTACCAACATACAGTACATTCTGAGATTGTAGACCCTCTTATTGGATTCCATATGCCTGTAGTGTGCAGATGGACAGACAAAGACATTGAGGTAAATGCCTTACCCTCAGATCATGTATTAATGTAATAAAATTTACCTTTAACCTTTTTTCAAGATTATTTGAAAGCCCTCAGTCTACGGACACTATTTTATGACACTATGACAAATATGTGATACTCAAACCTTGCTCCCTACACTGCAAAAATACAAATCTTAACAAGCATTTTAATCTTATATTTAGACTTTAGAAGTTACTTTTTTGCTAACAAACTTTGTATAAGACAAACTATCTGCCAGTGGGGTGAAATAGTTTTACTCATTTCAAGATTTGCCAGTGGGGAAAGATAATTTCACCTGTCAAGCAAAAAGTAACTTAAAACAAGCTAATATTTTCTCAGTACAAGACTAAAACACTTTTTAAGACATTTTTTGCAGTGTACTGGATGTGCATGCAACCAGCAAGGTCACTGTGAGATGTTAACTTTCTGCTTAAATCTTCCCATTCTAAAGTGACAGTTACAGTGATAGACAAGAACAGAGCCTTCTGTCAGTTTTGGAATGAGAAAGAACATTAGAGTAGAGGGCTCCTGTGCAAGGGTAATGCAAAAAAAAGCATAATACCCCATAAATTGACTATTATGTGTGTGTGTGTGTGTGTGCAGGCGTGGTTGCCTTGGTATAGTTTGGTAAACAGGTGATGAATGACATGACTGGGTATAAAAGGAGTATCGACAAAGGCTCGGGCATTTTATGAGCAAGGATGGGTCAAGGCTCGTCACTTTGCAAAAAACTGCATGAGTGAATAGTCCAACAGTTTAAGAACAATGTTTCTCAACACACGATTGCAAGGAATTTAGGGATTTCACCATCTAGAGTCCACAATATTATTAAAAGAAAATCTCTGTGCGTATAAGGGCAAGGCTAAAAACCAATATCATTGAATGCCTGTGACCTTCGAAACCTCAGACGGCACTGCATTAAAAACCGACATGCTTCTGAATATAACCGGGCTTGGGAATACTTGGGAAAGCTGTTGTCAGTAAACTAGGAATTTCACCGGCGGCCACGACGGCCATGCCCCTCTGTCTGGCCTTAATGCCACTTAAAAAATTACAGCCACGGTGGCCTTGGAGCCCCGCCCGGACTGCCCTCACTGATTTCGTTGTTTTCTCCTCCGTCCCTCTCCTGTCAAAAAGTCTTAAGCGACCAGAGTGTCTTTTGTTGAGATTCTGAATTCTTATTGGCCAACATCAAATGAAGCGCTGCACGCATAACCAATGCTCTACGAGTACTATGAACCAATGACAGTGAAACTGACTGACTGACTGGACTCCTGAGGTGCAAAGTGACAGCTCTGATGACAGTGACGGGACAAGAGAAAGTCAAATGAATTGAGGGAAGAAAGTTTGATAAATCAGCAAATGAATAACATGCAACTCAAGATAGGCATTGCACATATATTGCTTACTCGGTTCGCTGCTTAAGAGTGTAAGTTATCTAACATGCAGAATGATGTTTGTAACGTTTGCTGACATATAGCTAGCTAGCTATCAGCTGTTTAGTGTGACACACTTTAGCAAAGTGAGGGAAAAATAGCTTCCTCATCAAGGAAATCAGCTTGACTGAGAATGTAGTGTGATACACCTTTATAGAATTAGATGTGCATATGACATACCAAAGTCATATAGCAAGGCTAATGCACTGCGCCTGCAGGCTATAATGCAATAAAAATAAACATTAAAAGTTTGGAGCAAAAAATAAAAGTTTGGAGCAATAACTGCTCATAGTTATCTATGAAATAGGCTACATATAGGATATATCAACATTTTGATGACGCCTGTAGGCTATAACCATTAAAATGAGCTAGCTGTTCTGGGAAATTTGGAAATAAAGTAATCTGTGTTTTGCAGAAATATTTCATGTTTATAACAAGCCAAACAATAAAAAAAAAACTAATTAAAATCTAGGTTTTTTGCTGCACAAACTGAGAAAGTGAGTAGGCTACATTATTTAAGTAAATTAACTTAATATTATGGCAATAATACAATATCTCCATCAAGACACATCAGCAAATATATAGCTATACTGTAGCCTATGTCGCCTATACCGTCGTGAAATGAGGGACGTTTAGCCGTAGGCTATGAGTTGGTAAGAAAAGCGAAAGACTATAAACGTGTAAAAAGCCATGTGGAATACTTGCAACTTGCTCGAAGAATTCCAGCTAATTATAACTGGGCTATATTTCTACAGAATCCGATGTCCTGGAATAAGAAAACTATGGGTTTGCTTTCATACCCCTTGTCAATTACCAGTGGCGGCTGGTGATCTAAATATAGGTTGGGGCGCTAGCATTTCTAAAAAAAAACAAATACATCTGACTTTGACTTTAAACAGAAAAAACAAGCCACCTTGTGTCTCAGTTGCATAAGACAGTTTAATTGGCAACAGTGGAGGACAGTTTTTCAAGTAAGACATCACTATGTTTCCATCTAAATGTCATTCGAATTTTAAGCGAACTTTTGGAAAGTTCGCAAAAAGAAAAAAAAAGAAAATGCGAATTAGGTGCGTTTCCACCAACTGAGTTGGAGCGAAGAAGTAGAGGTTGCATATCGTAAACAAAACCAGTTGCCTTGGTAACATACCCACGTGGAGAACATAACGCTTGGCAATAAAATGGAGAGGTCTGCAGGAATTAGTTTCAGCTGGGCAAGTTGTAATTGTCCTTTCAATTCAACTAATATTGGCCGAATTGATATCCGGAAAGACGCCGACAGCGGAAACGGCTGATCAGTCACGTGAGTTCAATGTTCGCTACGTCAGAACTTATTCGGCAAATGTGTTTCCATCTACCGTTTTGCGCATTAACTCTTTTTCGCAAAAGACAAAAACCACCTCAAGCGAGCGTATAAACTTTTTTGCGAATTAGAGTAAGTTTTTTCGAATTTTGCCGTTTCCATCAACCTTTTCTGATGCGATACTTTAAAATGCGCATAAAATTAGGTTGATGGAAACATAATTCTGTAGCCTTTAGGTCTCGTACCCCAGGGAAAGCAATAGAACGCATGACTCACAGCACATCCAGCTAGCCAACTCCGTTTGTCATAACACGAGCGAGAGAAGCCCCGGTTATAAGCTGGACCGCGATCACATGTTTGCTGTTGAATGTGCAAATCTGGTCGCTCTGGTCCAAGTTCCTTTACTCTTTTCTTTTCTTCCAATGAACGCCTTGAGAAAGGTTCTTTTTGCAAAGAAATAACCGTTCCACTTGAAGAAGCCATTTCGAATTATCTCTCTCGCTTGGTCTAGTTCTACTAATGAATGAGTAGCAGCCGACTGAACCGAGCCGTACTTGCGCACTCGCAGTGATATCCTGCTAGATGCCGGCTGGGCGTGATAAACATGCCTTAAATCCAATCAAATAATATCATAAACCATGAGGACTAATCAGAAAAGGGTAGGATAGTCCGGGGCGCACAGGCCTGCGCCCGGGGACCTCCTTTTTTGGCCGCGAATCAGGCAGCAGTACCAGGGGGCTCGCCTGAAAATGAATGAGTGCTCTGATTCACCATAACGTTACCGGCGCCCCACAGTCCCCTGAACATGCATATGTAATGTATTAAACTTTAGACAACGCAAGGCCAACATATAACATGTTTAAGCTACTAAAAAATTAAATAATAATAAAAAATAATAATAAAAAATAATAATTTTAAGCTACTAAAAAAATTAAATAATAATAAAAAATAATATTTTTTTTTAAACTTTTTTTAAAATTTGTATGTGGGGGAGGGGGGGCGGCGCCCCAGCGCCCTCTATAGGCCGGCCGCCACTGTCAATTACACATTTACCCTATCCATAGTGGCCCCTTAGTGGTATTCGTTGATGTCCCAATTATAGTAGCCTATTCATATTTCTCTGAAATTATTAATTAATTCACACAAAAAAACGACATTTTGACAACTCCAGTAGGCTATAACAGCCTAGTTAAAAGGGTGTTTTACAAATTGGTAGCTGTTCTGGGATATCTGGAAATAAGATAACCTGTGTTATGCAGACATTTCTCACGTTTATAATAAGTAACATTTTACAAAAATTAGTTGATAATTAAGTGAATTATAGTAGCCTATATTTGATTAGGGGAAGTCTGCATCTGTCAATACACAAAATACACTGATCATGACCGCCTAATATGGCGGCCGCGCAGAAATCTGAGCGGTATCTAGGGCTGTGTCTGAATCAGTACCCTTCTATACTAAGGAAGCAAAATTTTCTCTAGTATACTTTAAACCCCCATTTGGGAGCACACTTTTCAAGAAGTACGTGAACATTTTGATCGCCTAAATATGACATGAAGCTTTGTTTTAAAAAATGAGGTGCCGCTTTGCAGACATTTTTTTTTCAAATACAACAAAAACAACACGTGACATGGCCGTGCAAGGGTGGGACGTCTTACGGCACTTCCACAGTATGGTTGGTAAATAGTATGGTGGATATTTTTTTGCATACTGCACATCACATGCTAAACAGTGCACATTAAATAGCACAATTCTGCCAGTGTGCTGTACGCAGAAGACAGGGCACAGTAGATAGGGCTCTGATTCGGACACAGCCTAGGTTTTTATATCTAGCTGACCCTGCCCCTTTCATGTTGACTGACAGGCCGAGTCGTTTTGAAATAAATATGCCTTGAAATAAATACACCATGAAATAAACAAAAGAGATTAATAGATATTTATTTATTTCATTGCTTATTTATTATTTATTTATTTGTCATGTTTGGTCTTCCATATTATATATCCATTTGTGAATTATAAACAATCAAATAGATTACCAAAATAAAATATAAATCATACTGAAAGTAATAATGTTTTTAGCATCTAACGTTAGTCGGCAAACTCTCTGTGTTTTGAAGTGCCTGTGTTACTGAGCTATATGAGGTTGCAGTTAAATAACATACAATATGAGTCTTGCTCCCATCTGACCTAGCTTTACACAAAAAAAATATTTAAAATTTGTCTATTTCCGTGGACTCAAAATCATTGTTTTTTATTTGATGGCCTTGCTGCCCTGGCTTGTGGCCTTTGTGCCCTCAAAAAATTGACCCCACCAAAGGCCAAGTGGCCTTGTCCCTAAAATGAAAAAATTCCAGCCCTGCAGTAAACAGTTCATCGCTGCATCTACAAATGCAAGTTAAGACTCTACTACGCAAAGCGTCTTCATGGGCTCGAGCTCATCTGAGATAGACTGACGCAAAGTGGAAATGTGTGCTGTGGTCTGACGAGTCCACCTTTCAAATTGTTTTTGGAAATAATGGACGTCATGTTCTCTGAGCCAAAGAGGAAAAGGACCATCCCGATTGTTACCAACGCACGGTTCAGCCAGCATCTGTCATGGTATGGGGGTGTGCTAGTGCACATGGCATGGGTAACTTCCACATCTGTGAAGGCACCATTAATGCTGAAGGGTACATATGCATTTTGGAGAAACATATGCTGCCGTCTAGACGACGTCTTTTTCAGAGACGTCCCTGCTTATTTTCGGCAAGACAATGCCAAGCCACATTCTGCACGTGTTACAACAGCATGGCTTCGTAAAGTGTGGGTGCTAGACTGGCCTGCCTGCAGTTCAGACCTGTCTCCCATTGAAAACGTGTGGCGCATTATGAAGCACAAAATGCGACAACAGAGACCCCGGATTGTTGAGCAGCTGAAGTTTTATATCAAGCAAGAATGGGAAAGAATTCTGCCTTCAAAACTACGACAATTATTGTCCTCAGTTCCCAAAATATTACTGAGTGTTGTTAAAAGGAAAGGTGATGTAACATAGTGTGCTATAGGACCTGCCGTCTTTCAGATGAGGTCCTGACTCACTGTGGTCATTATAGATCCCATGACACGCAAATAGTAGGGGTTCTCCGGAGTCCTGGCTAAATTCTCAACCTCGCTCTCAACCTACAACCTAATCATCCTCCAGTTTAACTGGCTAAAAATCTCTCTCTCTCTCTCCACCTCAGCTGATGTGTGGTGAGTGTTCTGGCACAAAATGGCTGCTGTGCATCAACCAGGTGGTGCACATTGAAGGAGGAGAGTTTCCCCCTCGTCACTGTAAACCACTTTTAGTGTGAAAAAAGTGCCATATAAATGTAAGGCATTATTATTACTATTATTATTAATAATAATAATAATAATCATATTTATATATAATATTACTATTAATATTAATATCATTCATAATATTAATAATAATAATAATAATAATAATAATAATGATGATGATGATTTGAGTGCATGCACAAATTTTGAATTACATTTACCCTAGGACCCAGGCATTTCATAAACAACAGACCACTGATTATCATTCCAAAAACTATAGTTGCAGTTAGCCATATACCCCCACCTATATATGTTTGTTAGTTAGCTACATGCATTGCTATGTGTAGTGAAACTTTATCTTGAATGACTGTGTGCATAGCCATTTCCATGTGTCCCTTGCCTCACGGTCACATAGATCATTGCAAAGTCTTTGTTAATGATGTCTATGAGATATGATTCAAATACTCAATTATATTACAATGCCAAGCACAACAGAACTGCAGAAATGTTTAGTTCTGCACTCCAAAAAACGTTATATCTTAAAGAACCCTGTGCAATCAAATATTTTCTTGTATTTAAAGTGTTCATTCAGCCAAGGTAAAAAAAAAAAAAAAACCTGAATATTGTTTTTATTTAACGATGAAAAACTTGGATTTCGATTAGACTATGTCTTTAATAAAAATGTTTTCAATGTAAAAAAGCTCACATATACAAAGCATACACACCATACATCTGTAGAAACACAATTTCTAAACATCTGTTTACATTTAAACACAGGGCCACTGATTAATGAATTAATGAATGAAACATGGGATGCATGGGATGCATTGCCTTGGAATACGTTGCTTAGTTTCTCACGGCAGAAATTGTCCCTTAGCATTGATACATCACCAGCATCGGAATAAAAAAATGCATAACTGATCTCAGACCAGTGTTCAAAAGCAACCTTTAATTAAACCTGTTTAGTTTGCGTATACTGATTACAGTTTAGTTGTAAGTTTGCATAATTTCTATATCAATAATTTGATACGCTGATAAATATAAAAGTTGTGTTTTTGTATAGATGCTTTGCATATATGAGGCTTTTTAAACTTTGAAAAGGTTCTTGTTGAGATAACTTATTACCCCAAAAGAAGCCAGTCCTGTAAATCCAAGCCACGTTTTATGCATGTCTTTGTTGGCTGATCGTTGAAAAAGTCTATTTACCTGGAGAGTGCTCTGGGGTATTACTCCGCAGGGTCAGTAATACTTTTGGAAAATAACAATTATTTGTTGTTTTTAAAAACACAAGGAAACTATCACCTTTTCATAAGCAGAACAATGCATTTGTTTTTGTTTCATTATATCTAATTTGATCAGATCTCAGGGTGACATTTCACGCCGAACTTTATGTTTAATTGGGACTATTTGTCTGTGAGTCGTTGACAGGCAGTTCTTAGGTCTCTCAAACATGGCCACCATGATGGAGTGTATGCAATAACTTTAAATTTGAGGTTTTTTCTAGAAAACACATTTTTTGTTTTTGAAAAGAATGTTCAACCGGAAAACAACACATTGTGCTCTACCCACCTGAACGCTTTGGGGAAAGTTACATGGGGGGGATAACGCTGATATAAGTTGACTGGAAGCTGGAAAAAAGAATTGCATCAATTCCGTAAGCATTCCGCTTTTCTCGTGAATGTTTTTCTGCATTTTTTACTGCATTTATTGTAAGTTTTTTCCACCATTTGACGACTAAGGATTAATTACTTTTTAGCGAAGACTAAAAGATGATACCGCTGGGAAGTAAAATACGGCATCTTTTTGTATACAGCAGCGTACTTCAGAAAAAGGAAAGTAACCAGTTTTAAATAAAGGGAAAGAGACTGCGTTTGCTGTTGGACCATATAACTGGTTACTTTTTTTGCAATCAACTAAAGAAATGTTTTTTGGAATATAACATTAACCAATTGTATGCTTTTGAAACGCATAAACTGCATTGGTGGTTTCTTTATATTTACGCTGGAGAGTGATACAGCGACGAAACCCCCCAGTCCCTCTAAATATTAAACAAAAGTATTAACTACATTTCTCGAATGACATTGAAGGTCATGACGGCAATAACTCCAAACTTCTAGGTTTGAAAAGGTAAGTTTTTCTTCATTTCAATGTTGCCATTAACTGTCATTAATGTGGTTTCGTTGGAGCTGGTGAACGTTTCCGTATGGCTGTCCCATGTCAACGAACAGTTTCGTTTTGTTTTTATTTCGATGGTTTCGCCGTACGATTAACGTTTATCATACACCTGTGTGTCCATAAAACATACATAGGCTATATGCTACAATAACGTTCCAGATCTCCAGTGCATACAGATGGTTGTGTATCGTATAATATGTTTTAGCCTACATCTAAAATGCTGTAGCCTATAGTTCTGACTAAGGATTAGGCTATAAACACGGACTACAAAAGAACGCAGAAAAACTGGACCTTATTTATTGATAGATTATAGTTCGTTTATAGGACAGTTAACGTTCGTGAGCTATAGATAAGTTTGCATCTTAGTTTTAGCTGGTAATTTCGGTCTGTTTTTGGTATTACGATCGTAAAGGGGTGGTTGCTACTCTACATGTAACACAGTATGATTTGATTAGGTTAATAGCCTCCGATCTGCAGGTGTTTAGAAACACAGTTTGCTTAGCATTGTTAATGGCCACATACAAAACTGTTCTGTTGCATTGAGTTAATTTGATTTGGTTTATTATTTTGCCACTGCATGTGGCCCAGAACTGATAACATAGCCTTCACCTCATTGCTCATACAGGGTAGTCAGCGTTGGGTTGCTTAGCTTAAGTTGATGTTTTTTTTTTACTGTTGAAAATCATTTTTTAAGTGGTCATTAATTGGACTTCAACATGGACAAACTAATGTAGTGATGTAGTCTGTCGCTGGACTATTTGGCGAAAGCTGTAAACGTCTGACGTGTTACAATATAGCTATTCCAGCGGCGGTGCCTGTGGCGTATTTGTTTCTGGCAAAATGACGGTTATCTTGTTCACGCTGGGCATAACTAACTTCTTCACAATAAATACAAATACTAGGCTGAGAAACTTATTATCAGTGGTAATAGTTGCCATTGAACTCGAGACATCGGTTCATAAATAATAGTAGAGCATAGTAGCGCATAGCCTACGACTAGGCTACAACCGTAAGCGTTGTGAGACAGTGGAGCTTTTAGCTACAGAGTAGCGCTACAGGTTCAGCATTGGCGTGGTCACGAGACTGAGTGTTGGCAATAGGCGATTAGAAGTAGCCTAATTATAAACAATATAAATATTGCAAACAAGTTTAACAATGAAGCAGTTATCGACGCGTATAGCCTCTTTCTTGGTTTTATTTGTAAAATTTACAATTTTACAATACGCTGGATACTAGTTGTGCTTTCCTGTATTTGTGTCAGCAGTCAATCCGTAGCCTATACTTGGAACAAATTAATCAGGGGGAAGAGTCTACAATGCAGATTGTTGCATACCTGCTGCTAGACAATGCACATATATCCGAGGGTTGTGACAATATCGCATAGGCTAATAAACGATTTTGATGAACAGACAGAATGTCATAATTTGAACAAGTAAAGTATTTCACTTATTTTCCGGACACTGGCAAAGCCTTGATATAATGTTTTCAATTGAAATGCCAACGGGGATATAAAGATAAAAAAGCCATAGCCTACCTGTAAATAGCTATATTGGCTACTGAGAATCTTGAAGCATATGTTTTCATTTCTCACAAGTAGGCCTATAGCAAGGTTGAGTTCTGACAGTTTCAACGGTTTTATAACTCTTTTCTCCATTAAAAAATGTTTCGAAGGTTTAGAAACGTTCATGTTCGGTTCGGAAAATGTGCATGCGATAGGTAGTGTTCAGTGTGAAACTGAAATGAAGCACATCATGCTGACTTTGACAGTTCAGTGAGTCAACAAATTAGCCTGAATCTTCTGAATTACTAGTGGAGATAAAAGTAAAATGGTCATTTAATCGTGAGGTAGAATAGCTGGAGTTTTTTGGCCAGATGTACTTGTTCTTATATATTAGTAATGATAAACACTCTTTCTCCATGGCTATTTTTTTGATTGACATGGGTAGAAATCACATTATGTTTATCAATTGGTACCTTGCTCTTCAGTGAAAATGGTTGGTTTTGATTATAATTTTTATTCTGAGGAAATGGAAAGGATTAAGAGGTTTTAAAAGGATCAAGCACCCTATTACACACTGGCTTTAGGTCTCCCTGTCAGAAATACATGAAACCTTCGATAGCACAACACCTCCAACAGTCTGCTGGGGAATTGGATTTCTGTTTGGTCCAGGTGGATGAATACGCCCTACTGCCCACAAACGACTCTTTCAGAAGAAACTTGGCTATCCAGTTCGTCCATCCTTCGTCCAAAGTACTATCCAAGTTCACACCCGCTTGGCTTTAGCAGCTTGCCATGCGGGTACAGGTTAGTATCTCTGTTGGCTACTAAGAAAGAACATGCAGGTTTCTGGTGTAGTAGTGTAGGCTGCGGCCTACAATCAGGTATTGAAACATGACTGTGCTAGCGGTGACTGTGTCCAATAGCCCATAGGGTAGCAGAACACTTGTTGCAGCATCATCAAGGAAGGCAGGGCTTGAGTTGGTGGAACTGTCCTTTTCTCATGGCATTGGAGCGTCGTCTCTGGTCAGTCAGGCACCGGCCTGCACCAACAACGCGCAAATTATTCTCTGACTGCTCCTCTCATTTGGAGAACTACAGTGGTTTGCAGCATGTGCTTTGGAGTACAGCATCATGATGCAGTGATTGAATGGGCCTAGGAATACCATTTCACATTGAGTCTGGGTTAACATTGGTTTCAATAAGAAAACGAGCAGGCAGTCTGCCCCACTCGTATTTTTGTGAGTATTTAATTAATGGTTGAATAGAAAATAAATTGGATGAAATTATATTCAAAAGCTGTTGACTGAATATTCCAAGCCATTGAAAAACGTGTATTTTTCTGAAAAGCAGAAACGACGATGGAAATGTGGGCAAAGGTTCATTTTAGGCATTTATTTGAGATTGAATTTGCAATCTGTGTTTAGCTTTCTCGGCTACTTTCCCATTAAATCCTCAGTGTTGTACAGGGTCTGTTGCTGCTGGTAAATTTCAGTGGCAAATGCTGCATCACCAAAACTACCCAATATGTTTATTCTGAAAATGAAGCAGAAGTATGAAAACTAGGCTATTTATCAAAAGGGATGAATCATTCGTGAGTATAATCCTCATCAGGCTCGTTAGAAAACTGTTTTTTGTGGTCTTTTTTATGATTAGGTGAATTCTGGGACGAAAACATGATTCTGATTGGAGACATTTTATTTTTACTCACAAGTTAGTGTGGTTGAGTCATCGGAACACCCTCCCCATAGCAGTCTGAAAACTCAACTTTCTTTCCCCCTTTGTGAGACAAGAAAACCTTGTTTATGAAAGGTACTGCACTTGCTTGGTGTGTACAAGCCTCTGTGACTTATGCGTATAGACAAACACACCACACTGAATCCAAGCCTTGTCTTTGATAAAGGAGAGCTATAGAACCTTCATGGGGTTTTCTTCACTACGAAAGGGCAATACAATTCTGAAGGTTGATATTCTGGCCAGTGGCCACAGTGCGGACCCTGCGAGTTTTAAATATTTTAACTTCTCTGCAACTGAGTGGTGAACATAGAATGTATTCAGATGAAAGGCAGAGGCATCAGGCCGTCCTTGTCCATGCTGAGTGTGTTTTTCCCTTTACTTAATTTTATCAACAGTTGGTGTACAAATTTCATCTTAAATCACTCATAGCATCATTTGTACACATGTATACAGGTTCATAAAGGATCTACAACATTATTCAGAAGTTCGGATCTTTTTTAAATGCTTTGCATCTTGATGGGTAATACAAATTTGAACAACATCCAGGGATTGTAAAAGAGATTTGTCTGCTTTTTCTTACATATTGCAATTATGGTAAATGAGCATGGTTAGTTGGATTCTGGTAACGCTAAAAAACAAACCTCCCCTAGCCTTGTGCACCCACAACCCAGAATTAATGGTATGCATTTAGGAAGAATGAAATAAAGGCAATTTAACCTGTCGTTGTAATTGTAACTAATAAGCTCTGTTCAGTATATAGCAAAAGATGTTGTTGAAGATGTTCTTATGAAAGCCTTTGCCCACATTTATGAAGACGTTGATCTGCAGATGAGCCTCTTTTTTGTTTACACTACACTGATTTGTAATGAAAGTAAAAGAGTGTAGTCTGTCCTTTCCCAGAATTCAGAGCAGAGCAGCGATGGCTGGGTGCCACTGGGAAATTGTTGTGTGCAGACAGCCTCATTCACACTCATGAGCCCCTGTGTATGCGCTATCATAGGTTTTCTTAACAGACAGAGGTGCAGCGCACTGTCCCTGAACACGCGGAACGTGCCGCAGTCTTCATAGTGTAAGTTGATGTAGAAGGGGATGGGGATGAGAGAGATTCTGAAACCAGTTGGGGAAAAATATACCTGAATAAGTAGAGGGTTTAACACCTGTAGCATGGGTGTGGAGAATAGGACTGGGGCTCTGGGGAAAGTTGAGTGCAGGGGGAAGGAGTGCTTAATGGGTCAGTTGGAGCCAAGCAGAGGAGATGTGACAGGGAAAGAGAAGAAACACCCAACTGGAGATATGAGCACAGTGGTTAAGAATAGGAAGAAGGTAAGAGAAAGCAATCATGACCACAGTGAACAAATCATGTGGTAGACTTTGAGCTATCTTGGCTGCCAAAACTGGTGTACAAAATACAATATGAATGAATACACAATATTAAGTGTGATGGTATGTTATAAAAGATAAAAATGTCTGTGATTCCAAACTTTTGAACAGTAGCGTATAGATTACTAAACACGGATATTCATAGGTACATTTTTATTTCATGCACATTAAAAAAAAATTCACAGCTTTCGAAGCCCTGGATTAATTTAGTTTAGAATATTATTATCTTGGATTAATTACCGTGGCAAGTTATTTTTAATGTTACCTGCACTCATTGCCATTGGGAAGGTAGTATTGCATGTTGGCTAGATGATGTCACCTTGAAAAGTCTGTGGATAGAATGCTATAGAATGTTTAATTTTGATTCTAGATGGTCAATGATCTTGAATTGCAGGTTAGGATTCAGCATCGAGAATTCAAATAAATTACTTGGCTAGCCAGACACTTTTCAAGGCCAATTATAACTAACCTTTCATGCCATTTATAGCTTGTAGGTTAGGATAATTTAATTAATTAACTATTGGATTGTTACATAATCAAAATGTTCATAATCTGCAGGTTATAATTGGCATGGAATTAATCCGCTATTTTGATAACATTACATTTGCTAAGGCGTCTATATACCATAAAGCAGTGGTTCTCAACCTCGGTCCTGAGGCCCCCCTGTATATGCTAGTTTTCGTTCCAACCACAATTGCATTCCCTTAATTCTAACAAGCTGTTAAATTTTGTCCATTATGTGCTTTACACTTTTAGAGAGATTATTCACCCTCTTAAGCCACATTATGTCATAAATAGCTATGCACGCCATGAAGAGTAAACGTCCCGTTTTCACATTGCGCTTATTGTGCTATATTTCAAGCAGGTAACACAATAATTTTACTGATCAAATTAAGGATTGAGGTGAATCAATAGGCTTCTAATTGGTGGAAACAAAGTGGATCAGTTAAAGCATTTTGATACCTTTTTTATGTAATCTGCATAAATCCATGCACATGAATTGCCATATATGGAAGTTTACAGGTGCAAAATGACACTTCTAGCATGTATACGAATGCGAACGAAGCGGATTCTGTCAATACAAACAATAACCAGTCCTCGTACGTATTTGTTTTTGAAAATTTAAATCGTATTTTATTTGGATCCGGTAGGTATTTCTTGTACAAATTTTACTGTAAATACAGCTTTTGGAGTACAAAGAGCCCATGTAGGCTTTGGTTATAAAGTACTAGTAGGGTTGTGTTCAAGGGATAGGGTTCAGAAATCAAAGGAAAGCTTTGAAGCTTTTTGAATATTTTAATATTACACCATTTAGGCTATTTTAATAGCACACAAATAGAAAAATAACACTCTAAAACAAAAATTAAAAAATAAGTGTACAAGAGAAGTGTTCCAAATAATGTCACTGAGGTAAAATGGTGTTATGAAATGTCACTGAGATAAAATACTGTTAGATTGCAGCCTATAGTGTTGTTGATGTAAAATAGTAAGTAGACAGATTATCCTTTCAGTAAAGATGGTGAAACAACAACCTACAATCAATACTAGCTTATGTTAAAACATTGCGTGAACTTGTTAACCCTATTAACTTTGGCCCTCCAGAGGTAATTGCCACCTAGTTTCTACTAGTCTAAGGCCCTGTTCACAATACAGCTAAATACGGTTGTCGCTCCTCATTTTAGTGCTTAATCCGGTCAAGTTCACACCTAGTACGGTTATGAACGATTCTGACAACTAGTAGTAACGAGTCCTGTGCGAAACGGGTAGCGACTACAAAAGTTGACTCTTGATCTTATGCAAATGAGCTTGGTTGTGCGAGTGTGGATGGGAACGGGAGTTAACAACTGGTAGCAAATGAGCAGTGATCAACTGCGCAACACTCCCTGACTTTCATAGAGCGTGCTAATGGCAATGTTGAGTACTGTTAAGCATTAGTTGGCGTTGCTTTATTCGCTACCAGATCAGATGTGGAAACGCATGTCTTCTCCGGTTTCTCTCAGAGATCAACAAAAACTGAATGGCCACATCCATGTTTGTTGACATGGGAGATCATGTTTACACCTGCGCGATAATTAAAATGCTAGATTTACATTCAGAGCAAATATCGCACCGTTCATTTTTTTACTGATAGCGTTGTAAATACAGAAGCGAGTTCTGTTACTCGTTCATACTTGTAAACGTTCTCGGTCTTATGAATATGTGAGTGTGTACAGACAGAGAACATGAGCGACTCCAGCTAAACGTCGGTTGTCGAGCCCCAAAATTGTGTGAACAGGGTGTCAATATCTCAAAAAATATTCACTGCACATCCATGGTTTAAAGTTTGAATTGACGAGGGGCTGTATCATTCAGGAATTTGCAACAGAATACATTTATTTCAGAATAGTCACATACAGTATATTAAAAACGTCCAAAAACGCATGGCACACCCTGTGGGCAGAAAGTGGTCATTTCAGGTCACTCACTCATTCACTCATGCAGGTATTCACTCAATCACTCATGGATGGTGTGTACGGCACATGCGCAAATCAGTTGTCACAAAGTTTCCGTCTTAGCCTAATGGTGGACAGCAGTGGCAAAATCTAGGTCAACAATTTAGCAATGCAATTGCGAGCTGTTAAATCACATAACATAGCTAGTTATCTTAGCAAAATGATAATGGCGTTAGTAATAAACACAGTGATACTAAAACATTAATATTATTAAATATTTGTCGTCTCATATGATCCAACTTTCTTGCCAGCCGTATCAACCCAGTTAGCGAGCGTCGCACTCGGTAAAATTGGATAACTATACCTTGCTAGAGCCAGCTGTGTGATCTGGGAAGTTGTGGGAACTTACAAATACAGTAACGTTACTCCGGCACAAGTATCGTGTTTTCATTTAACGTTAGATGTCTGTCATGTTACCCCAGTAACCTTCTGTAACTACATTGACTTAGTTGCCAAGGTTTTTGTTGTTAATGTCACTGTGACCATTGCTGCAGCAAAACAAGAGCAAGTCTGTGAACATACTAATGCAGACAAATCCATTTTGACTTTGGTCATAATTTGCCTTTTCAATATGGTTTTGCTTATGGCGGAGTATTAATGCTGTTTTTAAAAAACAGATTTTTTCATTTTTTCTCCCAATTTAGTAGCCAATTGAACCCCTATTCTAATTCAATTCCCCCCCATGTAGCAACCGCTAGAGAACCACTGTTACACAATCCCGTCTATCGGTACTAGTAATTGGAAGGAGGTCGCCACGTCCTCTACAGGGCGCGACTCCTCGAACTTCCTGACCGTGACTCGCCTGGGTCCCGTGCGGGCAGTGATTCTCTCCGAGCCCCTCCCCCCACCCGGAAGCGGCGCCCAATTGCCGCTTCCACAGGGCGCCGGCCACGCTCGGATATGGCAGGACCGGGGCGCGAACCCCGATCCTCGGAGCACAACTGCGCTGACTGAAAGTCAGCGCTTTTACCGTAATGCTGTTTTTTAAATGCTGTTTTTAATGCTAGCTCATGGTTATTAATTGAACTCCATTTCTAGCCAGAATAACTGCATACCCAGCTGGTGAACAGCGTGAGTAATGATAATGCAGACACGATTGTTTAAAATGTAATCACAACTTTATTTTTGGGTTGATAGGTTCACCAACCTATCCACTGCTGCAATGAATATCTTCATAACTTTGCCTTCCTTTCAGTAACGTATAACCTGCTATTTGTACAGTATAGCGATGCAAATTAAGGAATTTCTTTAATCGATAGTTGTTAACCTTAACAAACAATAGTCGATTAATTGATAACATAAAAGCTAAATATAGCTTATGATAGACAGAATACAAAATGCATGTTATATTCCTCAATCAAAGATTTATTGTAACATTTGAGAAACAGGCATTATTGTAGCATAACAAAAATAGAATATGAAGGCGTGTATAGGCTACTTTAACAGAAAATAAATTGTGCTCCGTCTCATCTGTTGCAAGCGAAACCGTTGCTCCGCTAGCCACTTGCAGCACATTTAAGAACATTTAAGCATATCTACGTGGTCGGGGGTGAGTCGTGTGCGCAGCTTGTTTCTTAGCTCTCGAAATCCCTCACCGTCAACGGTGCTTATTGCCATGTCCTTTTCAACCATGTTGCATACCCTCTGAGTAATAGCCTACTCTCTGCTCGTCTATTGTCACACACCCTCTTTGGCAACACTGAGGTGATGGTAGGTCGCGATCCACTTTGCCCTGGCAGCACGGTTGGATGTACGCTTTTCAGGTGGTAGACTACATTAATGAAGTAGTTATACTTCAAAACAGCACCACAGGTATTGCAATGTATTGCAAACCACAGGCGCTCTCGCGTGGAGACCTTAAATCACAATTACATTTCACACAAAAACTCCCGTTGAAACAAGACCGCAGATTGTTCAGTTAATCATTTAATTTGAAATCTTATCGATTAAATTCTTATTAGCAATTAATTGATAGTCGATTAATTGTTAACATCCCTAGTACAGTACAATGCTAACTAACAACCTAATGTTAATCCTCTAAGGTGTACTTACTAATATCATCAGAATTTCCCTGAGAGTTATGGCAAAGGTGAATGGCTATTGCTGCGTTCGTTATGAACTCGGCAGCTTGTTGCTCCGAAATGGAAGCTCAGAGTCATGAGCTTGGAGCATTGCAGTGGTCACTTCGTAGCAACCATGGCTGTAGGCAAGAAGCTGTCGCTAGCTCTAATACTTTCTGCGCTCCGGAAGCTTCAGAGCTACGTTGTCTTAGTAGCCTACTATGATCGTCTATCTAAAGTTGCCATAGTTACCAAATCTAGGCTACAAATTAAAGCTTCTTCTGAAACTTTATCTTTCTAGTTACCTGTTGTTATTTTTATAGTTGATGACACCCAATAAAGATCTACTCTTTATTGTGCTATATCATGAATATTGTCACTCCATGATATGTTACACTCCCTCTTGTCTAATGTTAAGTAGTCTAGCTAGTCTTACATTTTAATTTCAGTTAGCTTGCTACCTAATTCGCCTTATGCAGAAGACTGTGCTTTTCCGTTCTTTGATTTTAACCAGTGCGCCATGGGCCTCAACGTATTTGTGCTTGTTGCATAACAACAGCAACATATTTCAGCCCTAAGTGTGTTTGGTGGTCGCTTTCGATTGTACAGGATTTTGGTGAAATGTAACAAGATAAACTTTTCCGGGTTTCATAAACGTATTTATACGAAAGATTTTGGAGAAAATAATTAGGTCTTCTAAACCAAAAGTGCATCAGGTAGCTACTGTATATAGTGCAGTAAGCAAGGGAAAATGCTGAGTGCTTATATGTACAATGTTTTTAAAAAATATAATTGTTTCTATATCTGAACATTATTTTCTTAGCATGTATAAATGGTGCATTTTGCAGTGTGGCCATGGCAAGATGAGGGTAGTAAGCTCTTTGGGCTATTAATAGCACCCTTCTATTTTATTTCCCTGCAGTAGCTACCCTTTTAAACAATCCTGTGTCAAAATTTACTGGGTTTTCTTAAAGCTGTAGCCTAATTTATAATTTCATAAAAACATGAATACTGCAATTGGGACAGATACGTCTCCACTAGGGTGCCAACGTAGATTGGGTTAAAGCTATTACCTTTTCAGAAGTTAGGGCTTCAAAGGTCATTCAAAATTGGAGCGTGCACTCTCTTTGGTCGCACTCTCCCACAGAACAAGCCATGATTCTATGCTTGCGGTAGGGGTGGGACGATTCAATCTCATAACGATTCGATTCGTTTCCGATTCTTTAGGCAAAGGTTCGATGCATCATAATATCTTACGTTTGACCACGATTCGATTCGGTTCGATTAATTTAGATACTTTAAAAAAAGTAATAGGCATGCTAATGTGATTTGATACCGATACATTCAGCAGTAATTAAATATTCAATTAGAACCTTACACCAAGTTCACAGCATTATGTTTATTGTTAAGGCATGCCATACATTTTGCAGCTGTCTGCAGCAAATAATGCAGCAATAAACATGACTAACAGTGTATTTTCTAAAGTTGCCCTATTTAGGTTATTGTTTTTCAAACAGTGTCAGACATGGTACCCTAATACAGTTCCTTTATTTACAAAATGAAAATGGCAAAATGTATAACAATTACTAAACTGGGGCAAGAAAAATGAAATAGCCTATAGGTTAGTGTCATGCATAGTACTTTCCTAAATCTTAGTACGATCTAGAACTTCGGTGGAGCAAGATGCCCATCCATCCGTAGTTAAAGCTACTCTCGTAGCGTTTTGCAAGGACAGTCGAACAGTTTTCTTCACCTCTTCATACAGAGCAGGTATACATTTTTCACAAAAATGTTTTCTGCATGGTATGGTGTATCTAGGTTCCACGACATTCATTAAGTGAATCGGACAGTTAACGTAGTAATAATTAATTAAACGTAAGACATTGGAAATAGTCTTACTATTTTAGTTTGTCTCGAACGTCTGCTTGATTTTGAATAGAAAATGGTTTAAATTTAAATATCAGAAAGCACTTTACAATTAACTGTCTGGACACGGTATGTGTATAAAAACTAATAAAAACAATTATACAAAAAAATAGAACTGTTTGGCCATTTCTCCAGGAAACTCAGGGGAAGTGTCAATGACTCCCAAGTTTAGCTTGCTAACGCGCTTGCTGTCCTTCACGTTAATTGTGTATCGTCGGCTCAAATGGTTTATCATGTTTGCGGTGTTGCCTGTGTATCTGATTTCTACTTGGCAGATCTTGCATATTGCAGCGGTTTTGTCAAGTACACCCTCCTTCTTTCTAAACCCGAAATGCTTCCATACCACTGATTTTCTGTTCGGAACATCGCAAGTTCTGTAAGTTTCTGTCTCTTTTGTCGCACTCAGCGAGCACGCAGCTAGCCATTTCGCTCAGATCTGTCCGTCTCATTGTCGCTACTTTCAACGCACGCTTACGTTGGGGTTGGAGCAGAAACATGGATTGAAGCTGGTCAAAACAGTTTTAAAAGTAGTCGTGTCTTAGAAATATATATTTAAAATAATTTTTGAATAAATGAATACATGTGCACATTCATTTAAAATGCGATATTAATCGATGCTTATCGATTCGAATCTTACAGATCGATGCAGTTGTATTTACACATTCGGATCGATGCACCGCGATGCACCGGTGCATTGTCCCACCCCTAGCTTGCGGTCATTTATTTTTTTAAGCATTGCTATTGGAGGAAAAAAATAAGGACACCTGGCATTACTTTGCAGCTTTACCAAGGTTTTATGCACCTTGTGCATTAATGTTATCAATCTTCCATTGGCAAAATATAAGCACATCATGAACATAGGAGAAAAATGTTAATATTTGTTTTGTCCTGCATTAGAGCTTTTTTCTTTTAGGCCATGCTCACATTAGCCATCAATTCTAGTAAAAACTCGCTGTAAGTTGCATTATGGGGAAATTGCCTTAGAGTGATTAAAAACTTGTTCAAACTGATAAATCCCACCATTGATAGCTAATATTCGCTAGCTAGTTATGAGAGGCCGTATCTGTGTAACGTAACTAGCTAATTGATTAGTTAGAGTTAATGCAATCATATTTTGTTGGAGTACGGAGGTAACGTTATGTTCAATCTTATCAATACAATGATCATGAACACGTGGTCATGTTACTGACAGTCAAAACAAGAGACATACAGTTACATTGCGGTGCATTCCAAAATGAAATATGAAATATACATACTTTCACTTCAAGATGCTTTGGAGAGGAATCAATGAAGATAAAAAAGCCAACATGTCTCCAGTCCAGTCCACTCCACTCCATCATTACCCACATCCCATATGCTCATGCTCTCAATCCGCAGTAACAGAAAGGTACTGACAGCAGTGGCACTCTTATGATGTCACGTTTCCTGGGCATGACACAGAGGTTGATGTTCATTTTGGAAAAGCACCGCACAGAGGGTCCCAAGCACAAATCTTTATAATGAATAGGTATTTGGCATTATTTTTTTATTTATTTCAAAGGATACTGTTTTTGGCAGGGGTTCTCACTGGCCTGGCATCACGCCAGGCCCGTGCAATTATAGGAGAAGGACCGGAATATTACAGTTGGAATTATTTAAAGCACTGGAATATTACAGTTGGAATTATTTAAAGCTTGAGCAAGATGGCTGATATAAATGGTAAATAATACTGGACCCAGCAGGGTTTTTTCTGGCATGAAAAGGGTCCTTGGGGCCCAGTGCTTGCAGTTGCACATAGGATCATCCCACAGTCAGGGTCTAAAATGCTTGGCAAAATTGCAATTTAGTTTGCCAGTATAAAAATTAACAATACAAATATATTAGAACGTAGAGAGACTGCTGTTATGTTTAGTGATCCCCTCTTCCCATGTTAATCTGTGAACATAAAAGTTGTGCATAAAGCAGCTATGAACTGATGAAACCTTTTACATTGTATGGGTTTAACATGTTAGGTCAAGTAATTAGTCTCTGCTGTCATCCCACTGATTGAAAATGAAATGTTTTGGATAAAATATGGTGCTCCATCATTTTGAGTAGATTTGACTCAAATGGATGTTGGGTTTTATACATGAATGACTGCGAGAAGAGTCTCCGCTTTCTTATGACTCTGATATTAGTATTGTCATTCTACTCCAAATTCTCCAAATTTCTGTTAATTTAAAACATAACTGTCACCAAACTGTGTTTTTGAGAAATCAAGTCTGTTTTCAACATAATAATTAGTGTTGGCGCGATCGGGAACACCCACTTACTTTTCTGATCAAGCAAGAACCAACTGAAGGTCACCCAACAGAAATCGCTAAATCTCAGCTAATAAGATTTTTTTGTAAACCATGTTCATTCGGGACCAGGAGAATTTACTGGTTGTCCCCTGGCTTTGATGCATCAGTTTGGTTGTGCTGAACATAAAAATGGTCGTCCCGGACATCTGGACAACTGATTTGCGCACCCCTGTGAAAAGTGAACCAAATTTGGGCACAATAGGTCATTGTCAATTACAGACCTTACATTTCACATTGCTGATATTAGCTAAAATGCTATTAAACTGTCATTTCAGATTATACCTGCTTCTATGTTTTCTTTACTTTTAAAAGAAACTCGGGCTGCGTCCCAATATTCTTCACTTTCTACCTCCCTTTCTCCACTCCCCCACTACCACTCCTCTCCTACCCGGAAGTATGTAAAACTGTCTGAACGTTTTGAGTACGTGTCTTCTAAATCGATAACTTTAAGGGTTTCATTTGAGTAAATATTTAAAATTTTAATTGTAATTAATCGCAGTAAATAACTCATTTTTAATACTTGATGGCTCTAGTATCAATGTGTAGAAATTGCAGTGCTTTTGATGAGATGAGATCCGAATTATATGTTACATAGATTTTTTTTTGTATTTTGTACCAAACATAAGCAACCTCCATCTTTTACCTTTCAAACAACTGAACTGAATGTCTTTTCATCTGAAACAATAGTCTCTGGAATTGTGGTAGTAGCGCAACAGATGTTTGTAAAGGTTTAACTTGGGTGGTCTAATATGGTTATTTATCTGTCAGTTAGCAAATATTGTGGCAATCTGCAATTAAGGCAGATCACTCCTTGGTCATGGCTGTAAAAATAGTCTGGGTTTGTTTATATTGTAATGCATATGGTCATTGCATTAATGGGGGAAACTCAAAGGTGGTCTACATTCTTTCATTCACTTTTAATAGAGGAGCTAGTTATTTTACCACTCCCAGCTATTATAATCTCTCCTGAGCAGTTACCGGAACTTTACTAATGAGTCATGGTTTCTCACAAGTGTTTGTTGGCAAGGTTGTTACATTCTACATACTGCTTATTATTACAAAATGCAATAATTAATACATGTTTCTGTGAAATTAATCATTCTTGTCACTAGATTTGAAACTCCTTATTTTTACATATAGTTCAATTGAAAACTGTACAAAAAAGAGATATTTAAAGACAAGCTGAAATCAAAATGAGCTTTTTCATAAATTCAGTCAATTATAGTAACCACACAAACACAAGTGTATATACCAAAAAATTGATAAAATTGTAATACTTGTGTCTTTTCAAGTCAAAGTTTCCCCCCCTTCATTTCCTGGAAAACAATTTCACTTTTAAATTTAAGTCATAAAGTTCCAGTCAGCGTACATCAAAATTGGAACCAATAATGTAAATCAAATATGTCTGTTTCCCTTCAATCAATGTACTTTTACACCGTGGCACATATTCTTAGTTTTCGCATATGACATCAATCAAATCGACTCCCGACTCCAAAATCTCTGCTGAAAGATTTGTTTTGCTCGCGTTGTCTATGTCATATCGCAGAAGCTAGTGCTGCTCTAACTGCCGTTTCATGGTGACTTTAATGTTTTACCTTATCAACTTTATTGATTTTTGTAAATCTACGCTAATTCCAAAGTTGATGCCTGCAACACATTCAAAAAAAGACTGGGAAGTTTGGAACATTCCACAGGTATAGAGGTGATGCTGTCATGACTGGGTATAAAAGGATATCAAAAAACCCTTTATCTTATTTTCAGGTACTCTTACAAGCGATACTATAACCTCTGTGCATTTGAATGGATCTCTTTGGGAATTGGGGGGTAGGACTAGATTTAGCTGTAAATTACACTGAAACAGTATGGAACACATGGTTGGCTTAATGGCTGTAAGTCATCAAGGGTCTGACGTATCAAACAAGCCCCAAACCATCACTCTGCTGCCAGATATGCAGTAGATATGGATGGATAACTTGAAGGGTTGTTTCTCCTGACAAATTTTCCTATTGAACTCTATGGAAAAATAAGTCAGGAGAAGAAACCCTTCAAGTTATCCATCCATATCTACTGCATATCTGGCAGCAGAGTGATGGTTGAAGGCTTGCTTCATATGTCAGACCCTTTTTGCCATTTAGCCAACCATGTGTTCCATACTGTTCCAGTGTAATTTACAGCTAAATCTAGTCCGACCCTGCAATTCTCATAGAGATCCATAGGAGTACCAGAAAATAAGATATCAAGAGTTTTTAAAATATTGTTGGGTCACAGACATCAGGAAGTCATGGCATGCAAAGCATATGTGACCACATTTTTAAAATGATGACTTTATTCTACATTATGTTAAACTGTTCAATATTCTTTGGTGGGGACTATGTACAAAAGGCTCTATAATTTCTAAACGGTTCATCCGATATGGATGAAAATGGGCGGCAGTGTAGTATAATGGTTAAGGAGCTGGACTTGTAACCGAAAGGTTGCAGGTTCGATTCCCAGGTAGGACACTGCCGTTGTACCCTTGAGCAAGGTACTTAACCTGAATTGCTTCAGTATATATCCAGCTGTATGAATGGATAAATGTAATAAGAAGTCGTGTAAGTCGCTCTGGATAAGAGCGTCTGCTAAATGCCTATAATGTAATGTAATGTAATGAAAATACCCTCTGCTGACAGTCTGCACTTCAACCTCATTGTCATTGTATCCTTTCAAAGTGCTAGAGTACAAAACCAAAATAACTACGAGATAATCAATGTTATTCACTTCAGCTGTAAGTGGTTTTAATGTTGTGGCTGATTGGTGAATATACACTGCTCAAAAAAATTAAGGGAACGCTTAATCATCACAGTATAACACCAAGTCAATTAAACCAAACCGGTCATGCTGGATGATGTTGCAGGCAGCATAGCATTCGCCACGGCATCTCCAGACTCTTTCACGTCTGTCACATGTGCTCAGTGTGAACCTGCTCTCATCTGTGAAGAGAACAGGGCGTCAATGGCGAACCTGCCAATTCTGGTGTTCTCTGGCAAATGCCAATCGAGCTACACGGTGCTGGGCTGTGAGCACAGGTCCCACTACAGGATGTCGAGCCCTCATGCCACCCTCATGGAGTCTGTTTCTGACAGTTCGGTCAGAAACATGCACACGAGTAGCCTGCTGGAGGTCATTTTGTAGGGCTCTGGCAGTGCTCCTCCTGTTCCTCCTCACACAAAGGAGCAGATACCGGTCCTGCCGCTGCATTGTTGCCCTGTCCAGCTCTTCTTGTGTAATGGCCCATCTCCCGGTATCACCTCCACGCTCTTGAGAATGCTGGGAGGCACAGCAAACCTTCTTGCGACAGCACGTATGGATGTGCCATCCTGGAGGAGCTGGACTACCTGTGCAACCTGAATGGGCTGCAGGTATTGCCTCATTCTACCAGTAGTGACAAGGGCACTAGCAAAATGCAAACTAGAGAAAAATCAGTCAGGAAGGATAAGGAGAGAGAAATGGTCTGTGGCCACCACCTGCAAAACCATTTACTTTTTGGGGGTTGTCTTGCTGTTGCCTCTCCTGTCCATCTGCTGTCACTTTTATTTGCACCAAAGCAGGTGAAATTGATTCACAATTTACGCTTCCTAACTGGACAGATCGATATCCCAGAAGTTTAATTGACTTGGTGTTATACTGTGTTGATTAAGTGTTCCCTTAATTTTTTTGAGCAGCGTATATATAGCATCTACGCAGGTGATTCCTATTAATTTGAATACTAATTACCAGCATATGTCTGCTTAAGAGGTCTAACCAGCAGCCCTTTGCAAGGTAAGTGTCCAAAGCTAGATGAGGATACTAACAGCGTTCCAAAGGGGCCAAATAGTTGGTGCCTGAATTTCAGGTGCATCAGTCACAAAAACGGCGAAATTATTTAAGGTTTTTCTGGAAAATATTTTTAGTGTAGCATTCTAGGCCAAAACCACAGGGGCTCCCGTCAACGATGTCAATCATCCCTTATCACGATCGCAACCTCCCCCGCTATATTTTAATTAGTTGTTGGTCACATAAAATGGCCAGGAAAAAATGGACTTGAAAACAGTGGGAGCCCTGTGTAACATGGGGACTTGCCACCTCCCTTCCTCCACTCCCCCACTACCACTCCTCTCCTACCCGGAAGTATGCAAAACTGCATGAACGTTTTGAGTGCAAGTATTTGCATGTACAGTATACGATGTACCTGACATTGCGGGTTGCGTCGAGGCATTAATTAATATGTATTATATGTAACCATTAATACATAATTAAGATGTAATCGGAGACATTAGATTAAAACGCAAAGATCAGTTTCTTGGGCATGGAGTAGAGGAGGGGATAGTGGAGGAAGGGAGGGTGCATTTTTCGACTATTGGGATGCACCCTGGGTTTAGCGCACTTAGGGCCTGATTTACTCAGACCTTTAGCGTGTGCAAAACCTTTTAGCACAAGCAAAACCAATAACACGACAAATGATTGGTCATGGTATTTGTTTTGCACCAATTATTGGTTCTGTTATTAGTTTTGCGTGTGCTAAAAGGTGTTGCAACCGCTAAACATATTAGTAAATCAGGCCCTGAGTTTTTAAAAATGTTTTAAATATCCTGTAAGTTCCAGGGTATTTTTAACACTTGCTGCTGTGTGTCAGACCTAGCGCCCCCATTGCTCTGCTGTGGCATTAGATATAGCTGGTGTAGAAGAAAAGTGTCCTCATTAGCTGGCTAAATAGTTCACCAGCTCATACTTGGTATGAGTTCCCCTTTGATTTGACTTAGCATAATAACAAAATACCCGCTGGTTTTAGAACAGATTTGTTGAAACGCTAGCCGACAGAAGCAGGAGAAGTAGGTACAGCTGGATGCAAGTTCATTTCATGGAATAAAAGTGCACACGTGATGTCGGGGTAGGCCTTTGACCTTAAAAGGACCAAAGTGTGGGTTTGTTTGTCACTGACCGTGCCCATGAAATGCATCAACATTCACATCTTGTGTTTTAAAATATGCCATTCTTCACTTTATATGTTGCCATTTAGGTTATTTCTAAAGGGTCTTTCAGAAGGTAATAGTGGTGTTTGTTTGTCCATTTGCAAGATTTAGCTACTTTTTAAATGAAGGAGTTTTAAATAGGTTTGCATACAAAGTAGTCTCCTTTTTGAAGTACTTTCCAGCTAAAAATTAATGGAAATTTAATATAATGGCAACCATTTCTATCGGAGTGTATTCGCTGTATCAATGGTAGTGCTTTAAAAAAATACCACAGAAGGTGCAATGCAATAATGAACAACTATATGTACAAATTACATAATTCCATGGCTGATGGTTCTGGAAAAGGGAGTTTCAGGTGCCCTCTTGTTAAAATGATTGATTCTTAAATGTGGGTCTTGCTGTAATGGTTAACAGATGGATAATGTTAACAGATGTCACCTGCAATTGTTTTGACATTTTTTATCTTTGGTCCTGTTTCCACACAAAGCAAGGATATAAGAAAATTGTGTACATCAAAAAAAAAAAAAAAAAAAAAAAAATATATATATATATATATATATATATATATATGATGTTACTATAGAAAAGATAATTGCACAAATTGGGTAGCCCAAGAGTGATTAGTTAAGTGACTGCAAGTGCATTATTGCAGAATCACATCATTTGCATAATAATGCAGGAGTGGAGTTTTGCTCGTCTAAGCAGATGTTTTCAGCCTTGGTTATTTCAGAGGCAATTGAGATGCAGAGACTGAAGGTTATGCAACATATACAGGGTAACATTCCTGAGGAATCAAATATGCAGCCTCAAGATGACTAAAGAAGCCAGGTTCTTCAATCTATGTATCCAAACAAAACCAGTAACCAAGTTAATTGACCATAGCATTAAACTAGTTTCCATGTGTCCAGCTTTCAGCCTCCTTGTCCGAGTGGCAAGTCGATTATTAGGTTTTTAACAAATGGGTCTTCAAATTACTTCTCCAAAACTATTTTTTTGTGTATTTGTGTCCATATCAAGCAATACATTATTTCTCCCGCCCCTTCTCTTCTGTAATCATATTCTGTAATTATTTGTTTGCTTTCATTACACATCTATCAGAGCCAATAATATTAAGCCTTCTCTCATCGTTAAAGAAAGGTCTGCAAAAATGAACGTTAACTTGGCATTATATCTTATGTGCCTTTAACAAAACACCAATGGCATTGTTAAGGTTTGCTGCAAAATTACCATTTTTATGAAATTTGTCTGGTTTTGACCAGGCGAAAATGTGGCAGCCCTAATTAAGACCCCTCGCACCTTTGTATTAAATGCTATTTTGCATCTACATTCTCAGAAGCTTTTGGATGTTGGCTTCTAAGATTTGCATTGTTATTAAAGGGTTACGAGAGTAATGCCTAAACTGATAGCTACATTTTAACATCCTCTTGCCTGTGGCTCCACCTACAAACAACACAGGAGTGTAATTTATCTGCTCTGATTGACTAGAAGTGTACAAACGGAAAGGGACGAAAGGCAGACCCAGGCCCGCAGTTTTTCAGTTCTGGAGAGAGATCCACAAACGAGATTAAACGCTTTAATGAACTTTCTCAACATTTTGCTGTAAACCTTTTCTCATTGTAATACTGATTGCTATACTCATGGCCTACCATTTTAGTGTCAT
Source organism: Ilyophis sp. 1 JC-2022 (assembly GCA_022702515.1). Lineage (NCBI taxonomy): Eukaryota > Metazoa > Chordata > Actinopteri > Anguilliformes > Synaphobranchidae > Ilyophis > Ilyophis sp. 1 JC-2022. The sequence goes on from CM040403.1 coordinate 83,501,943, forward strand.
TCTGTGCTCCAGGTAAAGGTTAGAACAGAGACTTGGGGATACTGGATTTGGTAGAATTTTTATATCATTTTTTATCACACAGCCAGGTGTTTGCATGAAGGAACAACTTCTTTCTCCTAGCCATATCTCAAGTGTACTTTATTTAAAGGCAGTTTTTGTGAAAGCACTGGGTTTGAGTGGGGTTTGTGGTCAACCGATGGCAGTTATGCATCTGAGCTGCAGTGGGGCACTGGAGAACCAAGAGCTCTCCAGTTAAATCAACATTGAAACACACAGAGGTACAAAGGCGCTGCGGGACGGGGTTTTTTCACAGCGTGACTTGGCTGATTGAAATTTCAAAATTAATTTAAGCGGCGTTCCACAGAGAGCGCTGGTGCCACGCAGGCAGGGCCCTCGTGGCGCTCGTCTCCGCGCAGCTGCTCTGGGTGTCATTATCGACGGCACAGGCAAACCCCTAGCCCAAAGGGGGAGGGGGGGGGAGTGCCTAGCACTCCACAATGTTTTCAGGAAGTGTGCGATGGAGATTTAGATAGGAAGAACTACCTCGTCAAATACATTTTTTAAAAGACACTTCATCCTCTTTGCAAACTTCTCATATACTGCTTCAGTGATGATGCTGATGATGATTATGATGATGTGTGTGAGCAGGGGGGTAATCTACATACAACTCAGTTCTGGCACTTTTGGAAATTGGTTATGTCAACGTGGCTCTGGTAGCTGAAGCTTGGGTCATGCAGTGCATATTTTGAGAATAACCGAAAATGTGTGATTGCGGTTTTAAAGAGTCCCCTATCTTGAATCACCCATATTTGGAACTGTCTTGGTTATGATTTAAAAAATAATAAAATAATAATAAATACCGGTATCGATAAAATCCTAATGATACCATGTAAAAGTATTTGGAAATAAGATATCAATAGTCTTTTGATATTCTTTTATGATGGCATCACCTGTTTACCTGTGGAATGTTCCAAACGGGTGTTTTTTTTGAACTTCCCAGTCTTTTAAAAAATTATTATATATTTCTTTCACCTGTCCCAACTCTTTTGGAACGTGCGGCAGGCATCAAATTCGGAATTGGCGTATATTTACAAAAATCAATTAAGTTGATGAGGTAAAACATCAAATATGTATTTTTTGTACTGTTTTCAATTAAATGTATGTAAAATCATTTACAAATCACTGCTTTCTGCTTTTATGTGCATTTTACATACTGTCCCAACTTTTTTGGAACTGGGGTTTGTACATTTAAAAAAGATTAAGGGCTCTCTTACACTCGGCGCCAAGCAGTGGTATCACAAAATAACATGCTACTAATTTCCTGCATATACGCATACAGCAAGTCGATACAACAGCACGCGTAAAAATGTGTATATATCGCAGACAATGAGAATGGGTTCCGAATATGTATGAGCAGGGATATGAATAGGTTGTGAGTAGGCTACAGTAAAATGTATATTGTTGTCCATGATTATGCTTTTGTTTTTCATTTTTGGACATAATCAAATATTTTTGTTTACAAAAAGACACAGCAACAGCGGAATAAAGCTGTATTGAAAAGAATTGGAGGCCTCTGTGTGGTGTTTTTAAACTTCCCAGTATATGTTTTGTTCCTTACAATCAATGTACTCCTTCAAATTAAAGCTGTATATTTGTCTTTTTAAGGAAAAGGACAACTAGCCTATTTGAAGAACAATGAATCGCCTAACACGTATACAAATACAAAACACATTAAAACAGGATTGTTGTGGGACTCAAAATGTTAACGGTACCGGTATTAGTCTGTGCACATCAGATAATTAGGAACATTAACTGTAAAATAAGAAACCAAAGTATATCAGTATGCGATTCCTTAACTCTCATATTGACATAGTTTTCAACTAGCCTATATACTACAACAACATAATAGAATTCCTGAAATTCAGTTATGACTTTTGGTTTTGGTGTGCCACCCCAAGATTTTCAGTGCCCCCCCCCCTGGCCCCCCCTATGAAAAATTTCTGGGGGCGCCACTGCCTTGACGACGAGACAGTTATGGTCCAGAAATGCAAATATCGGCCCGATATATATCGGTTGTCCAATATATCAGTCAGGCTCCATTTAGAAGGTGTGATGCCGAACTGCGTTTGCTTATGCCAATACACCAGCAGCAGCAGATGAGGAGGGATCAGTTGGCAGAAAAAACTGCATCTGTAGCCTGGTAAGCAAACGGAATGGCTTATTTCACTGAAAAATGGCCAAAACTTTGTCCAACGAATATTGCATTTATTTGGACATTTCTATCACATGAATGCATTTTCACATTTTCACAGTCCCGGAGATTCACTCAGTTTTTTTGTTTTTAAAAAAAAACATCTTTATACGATTAAAAAAACAAAACAAAGATTAATTAAAATTTCACAATTTTTGGCCTATTTCTTGTTTTCACATTTTTTAAATGAGTGACCAGGTTTCTATACTTTCAGAAATTAAAACCATAACTGAATTAACTGAAAAATCTGAATTACTCCATAACTGAAAAATCCATACTTTGCGCTCAAATTATTCCCTGTTTAACTAGCAGAAGTGCATTTGGACACGCCTAAAATGCACTTGCACTTGCACTATGTGCTTTTGACCATATATGTCGCAGCTAGCGGTTCTGTGAGACTGTGACAAGCGTGCTTTAGAGCAAATAGCAACCTTAAATTAGCAAACAAGTTTCTAACCACCACAGATTCAAATTGATTAAAAAATAATAATAATTGTACTGTTCGTAGCGCTCTCCCTTCAAAAAGCCCCTCTCACTACTCGATGCCCCTCCCCCCACTTGCACACAGACCCACACACACACACACACACACACACAAATGTGACAGGCTGCATCCAAGACAGGCTGCAACTCTCGATTCTGAGGAGATTAACGTGGTTAGTATGTTTGTGAAAGTTAAACCCTCTGTGGTAGCCTACATTATAATGGATACATATAGTTTCAAGCATCACGCTAGCCGAGCTCTCGACTGTGTTACCATATTAATTTATCATAAGCTTACGTAACAAGGTTATCATTTTTGCTAGCAGCTATAATAAATTTTTTACAACAAATGTTATCTCGCTAACTAATGTGAAAAGAGAAACAAAATAAAATATACCATGTATATCTTGTGGAAGATAATACAGAAGTTATTCAAGGAAGATATCAGTACGGCCGCCGCGGTGGTACAGCGGTAAGAGCGCTGACTTTCAGTCAGCGCAGTTGTACTCCGAGGATCGGGGTTCGTGCCCCAGTCCTGCCATATCCGAGCGTGGCCGGTGCCCTGTGGAAGCGGCAATTGGCGGCTGCTTCCGGGTGGGGGGAGGGGCTCGGAGAGAATCGCTGCGCACAAAAAACGGCCCTGGGCGAGTTGGAATCACGGTCAGGAGCTCGAGGAGTCGCGCCCTGTAGAGGACATGGCGCCCTCCTTCCTACTACCGGCTGACAGGGTTGTATCGCGGTGGTTCTCAAGCGGTTGCTACATGGGGGGAATTGAATTAGAATAGGGGTTCAATTGGCTACTAAATTGGGAGAAAAAGGGGAAAAATCAGAAACAAATTTTTAAAGGAAGATATCAGTACAACACAACGCAACACAAATCTATTGCAAAACGCAACCTGCTGTGTTCACGGCAGGGTTTCCCGTTTCCCTTCAGTGCAGGCTCTGTTTTTAACAATCTCTGTCTGGCGTCGCCCCCGCTGTTATATGTCTTCTACGTCATATAACAGGATCTACCCTTTTAAACTACTTTACTAATAAAAGACAGAGAGAAGACGAAGACGAAGAATCAACAGAGGTAGTACACATTTCATAGTAAGCCAATCCGATTCAGAGGATTTCTTGGCAATAAACAATTCAACTTGTTTTTGCCCAGACGCAGAGCGGGCGGGCCTAAGACTGAATGTGGGTAACTGACTGGCTGACTGGCTGGCTGATCCTCGATGTTGAAAAGCGCATGTGCATATTTTTTAGTAATTACGGTAAAAGGTTCGCTGTCCCCTTTTTCTAGTGTAAAATGGAATTTATTTTGACTGAATTTGTTTTCTTTGAAATGTAGTTTTTGAAGGTTTAAATTCTGATTTAATGACAAATACATGTATTGTGAAATATTGTATTCCTGTTTATGTATTCCTCTACTGTGCAAGGGCAGAGGAGGGAGAAGAGAAAGGAATACGTTGTGGTGTTGTTGGTCCCGGGAAAATGGAATGGATTAAAACCAAGAAGAGATTAAGCTGCTATTCGTTGTCATGTGTTTTCCTGTTGTCCCGAGAAATAAATTAATATAGCTATATGGATACGGTTAAGCTACGTGAACTGACTGTATGCTGCTGTGAATACATTGGGAGGTAGGCTTACGTTCAACGCAAATGGAGTGGGTGGCTAGCTAGCTATCCATTACAGAAAATATACTGTGAGACTATTTTGACACAAAGTCAAATAGAATTCAATACTAAGTTATGCAAGTGAAGCGAACCTTGCATAACGTTGGCTTGCTCTTATGAAAGTGGGATTCCCAGCTGGTGAGCTAGGTCACAATGTATAAATGGAGATTTACATTTTAGCGAGCTGGCCATGAGATTTAAAAAGTAAAAGGTCTTGCTGCATGGTTATATGTTCATGTCGTAAAGACACAGGTTGATATTGATCAGCGAGCTGCTGTTACTGTTAGTTACTTATGTCTCCGGTCTGGCCGGTACCAACATGCACATTCATGTATAAGTAGAGCGGGGAGCAGAGCTGCGCAATTTTGCCTGGAGCGAGCAGCGGCTTTAGAAAGTCGGAGCGTCGGCGTTCTCTCTCGCTCCAAGAGCACTCCGATATCGCTCCATCCCACGAGCAAACGTGTGTTAAACATCAGCATTCATCACATTGTTATACACTCTGTTAAAGTTAGCTGCAGTTTGCAGTCAGTCATGGAATTTTCCAAACATTATCGGGAAGAAAAGGACAAAAATAGCCTGAAAATGTTTAAAAAAAATAAATGACACAGAGGGTGAACATGGGCGTGGATATGTGATTACTACGACCAGAGTTTTCCGTGCATACACGGGTAGAAAATCTGAGTGGGTAAGTGGGGTGGGTAATAATGTCCCTGTGAGAAAAAGCCGGAATCCAGATGTATACTGGAAATCTTGAGACTTTTTTACATAGACTGACTAGGTTAACGTTAGCTCAGGTTTTACCCAGATATAACCTACATCCTAGTCGGCTGTAGAAAACTTTCACTTTTCCGCTGAATGCTATAGGTGTTTCACTGACTTTTCAGCACAAAAATGTTTGGTGGGGTTTGTGTCTCTCGTCTCCCAGACGAGTAATCTAGGCTAGCTATTAAAATTTTTTAAATCATCATCCTAATTAATACATACTGCGTAGCCCTCACAATTGTATGGAAATTGCGCGAACATGATCATAGTGAATTTAATTTAACAAACGACCAAAAACCACCGACACACAGTAGCCTAACCTAAGTTGAAAAATAGCCTATATTGAGAAAGCAGTTAACCTAATGGCCTACGTGATTAGTTTTAATTCATAGAACTATAGGCCTACCAATGTTCAAATGTGTGTTTGTTTTCTCTTTTAAAGACAAGGATGCATTCTTTTTTTGTTTATTAACCTTTTCATTAATTTAATTTTGGGTAGGCTATGTTTTCTGCATGGTGCAAAGTAGCCTAAACAATATGCTATAGGCTTAGTCTACTGTTGGTGTTTAATTTAAAAAATATATAATAATTTTTATCTCATATATTCTTAACTTCAGGGTACAGATGTTTATGAAAAAAATTTGATATTAGATAAAAGATATTGTAAGAATTTTACAGAGCGGAAATGGAACGTGGACTAACGTTAGTTTTAAAGCATAGGTGAGCTGAGGTGGGTCTAATATTCTATAGAATCTTCCATTTTAGGCATTAGTGCATCGTCTAAAATGCATGGCGCAGGTGCAATTAGGGTGTGTCCAGCTACTCTTTTGCTAGTTAGAGGGCACATATTTTTAGCACAAAGTAAGGCGCAAGGTTCAAATTAGCCAAACTTAACCTCTTCATTGCGCGCAAGTTTAAAGTGTGCGAGCAAGGAATATATGGATCAATATTGGGATCAATATTATTCTGACTAACCATGATGACGTGTTTTCATATACACAATAATAATGTTAAACATTAGGGTTTAACACCGGCACAGGTTCCCGACCAAACTATTTCCTATTAAATATATGCGGTTTAATTTAGTTAAACGCACCTGCAACATTGGAGAATAAGCTACCAGAACTTGGCTTTTGTCTCACCTTAGAAAATGCCAAAATAGCCTGCTTGTTTAACAAATTTTGTTTGCTTATACAATGAACAGTGAAGCATTGTCAAACATCAATTTGATGTTTGAGGCTGTTCTGACAACAGTCAGATCACAGGCAATGCATTTCGCCTAGCGAATGATGACACTAAATACACTAAAGCTGTCGGGTTGGGAGCCCATAGGTTTACACATATTTTCTCTTGTTTTAATATGAACCTGCTTATGGAAATATGACCTTTTTTACTGGTCGCTTAATGCTTTTAAAACAAGATTCCAGGGACAATTCCGGGACAGAATATGTGCGACTATTCCGGGAGAGAAGATGTTTTATATTTGGGAAAAATATTAATATATTTTACAGTGTAATCTTGATATTTCTATCCATGCTTGTGTGCGCACCTGTGTGTATCAGATAGAAGGACGTAAGTGCGTTGTGCACATGCCTATCAGTGGCGGCCGGCCTATAGAGGGCGCTGGGGCGCCGCCCCCCCTCCCCCACATACAAATTTTAAAAAAAGTTTAAAAAAAATTATTATTTTTTATTATTATTTAATTTTTTTAGTAGCTTAAAATTATTATTTTTTATTATTATTTTTTATTATTATTTAATTTTTTAGTAGCTTAAACATGTTATATGTTGGCCTTGCGTTGTCTAAAGTTTAATACATTACATATGCATGTTCCGGGGACTGCGGGGCGCCGGTAACGTTATGGTGAATCAGAGCACTCATTCATTTTCAGGCGAGCCCCCTGATACTGCTGCCTGATTCGCCGCCAAAAAAGGAAGTCCCCGGGCGCAGGCCTGTGCGCCCCGGACTATCCTACCCTTTTCTGATTAGTCCTCATGGTTTATGATATTATTTGATTGGATTTAAGGCATGTTTATCACGCCCAGCCGGCATCTAGCAGGATATCACTGCGAGTGCGCAAGTACTACGGATAGGTTCAGTCGGCTGCTACTCATTCATTCAAGTAGACCTGTCCTAGACCAAGCGAGAGAGATAATTCGAAATGGCTTCTTCAAGTGGAACAGAAAGCAAAGAAAATTCGGTTATTTCTTTGCAAAAAGAACCTTTCTCAAGGCGTTCATTGGGAGAAACGGGTCGGGCTCGGTCACGGCGGCCGAACAACTAGCGAACATTTTACTTTTGAACTACAGTAAAACCTTGACATACGAGTGCACTAACTTACGAGTATTCCGAGCAATTTCTTGTTTCGCCTTACGAGCCTAGACCCGAGTTACGAGCCGAGCAAGCGGAGCATTGCGAATGCGAATGCAATTTCGGAAATTGCATTCGCATTTCCGAAAAATTCTGAAGGGAAGGAAGAAACAAACCACCATGGATAGGTTTTTATCGAAACGCCCTGCAGATCAGTCAGAAAAGCGTGATGAAAAAGCCAAAAATCTATGAAAAAGATGCAAACGTCACTGATGAAGATTAAGTGTAAGTGAAGAATAATAATGTAGCAATTAAGTTTAGAACCAGTTTATTTCTTTATATTCTATTTTATTATCTTTGTATTATATTTTGTATTAATTATTTATAATTTATAAATACATTTCTCATTTTTATAACAACGTAACAAAGAAATTAGGGTGTTTTTTGGGGGGCTGGATCGGATTAATGGTATTTAAATTAATTTCAATGGGGAAAATTGATTTGATATACGAGTAAACCGAGTAACGAGCTCGGTCACGGAACGAATTAAACTTGTATGTCAAGGTATTACTGTACTAATTGGGATGGGTTAGCTTACTGCACATGGTGCTTCAAGTTGTTTTTGGTGAAAATATAGTGTGAAATAAATAAAAATGATACCGAATATTGTGTGTGTCTGTTATCTACCAATAAAACAATGCCTTTTGACGGTCATTTAGGTGCCCAGTGACCACTAAACAGAGAAGCTGTAACCATGGTAACAACAACTGCGTGACAGGGAAACACAATGTCAGCGCTTCAGTGCCTTAACTGCGTCGGGCTCGGGTCGGGTTCGGACATAAAAAGCAGAATTCCTGTCGGGTTCGGGTCGGGCTCGGTCGGGTTCGGACAAAAATATGCGGCCCGATCCGCACTCTAGTTCAGTGATGTCTTACTTGAAAAACTGTCCTCCACTGTTGCCAATCAAACTGTCTTATGCAACTGAGACACACGGTAGCTTGTTTTTTCTGTTTAAAGTCAAAGTCAGATGTATTTTTTTTTTTTTTGAAATGCTAGCGCCCCAACCTATATTTAGATCACCAGCCGCCACTGATGCCTATGTAGATGCACTTATAGGCTATGCACCATTCAAATAACATTGAAAGAACTGTGACGTGACTTAAGACCATGTTTATGGTCATTTTAGCATAAGCGATTTCTGCTGGCTCAAGATAGGAATACGCCAAAAATTATCCTGGCCACATGTCATCTTAAGACCAACCCTGCCCAGTTCACTTGCTATGGGTACAAGGTGACTTGGTATACGATATGAGCGCTGGGAGCTAAAATGAGACCAGAGATGCATAGATCTAAGCTGCACCATGGAAATGGAGCAATTGTAAAGGAGTATTTTAGCTTACCAATGGCTTGCCAATAGCTTGCCACCTAGCCTAATCAATGATGATCAAGGTCAGGTCAGATCAGACCCTGTTCAGAAAGTCGGCGGGAGTGCCTGATTAATAGTGGGACACGACACCCACATCCTTAACGTATTTAAAATGCAATACAACAATCTATTGAATACATTGAAAATGTATTATGATGCATAGAGCTTAGCCAAGCTGTGCCAATAAAATGGAGCAATTGTAAATGAGGTTTCAGTATCTTAGCTTGCCTATGGTAGCCTATAATTCTTCTAGAGTGGTTTCCAAACTCGGTCCTGGGGTACCCCTGTTTATGTTGGTTTTCGTTCCAGCCACAATTGCAATCCCACAATTTTAACAAGCTGTTATTTTTTTAAAATTATGTGCTTTTAATCTTTAGAGGGATCATTTAACTTCTTAAGCTACATTACGTCAGAAATATGCATGCCATGAAGAATAAAACTCCCATGTTCACATTGTGCTTATTGTGCTAGCCAATGTTGCAAACAATTACAAAAAGGAGGTAAAAATAATTAACTGATCAAATTAAAAACCCATTCACACAATGCAGGTTTTGATCGTTGTCATTTGCTTTATCTTTGAATTCTTCATTATCTACCAATGGTTTGTTTTATTGGCATATGTGTCCACACTATCACCTATTACAAGCCTATTGATTTTACTTGCTATATTGGTTTGATTGACTATTAGAGGTAACTAACTCATCAAAATAAAGACTGAGGTGAATCAACAGACTCTTAGCTAATTGGTATAAGTGTGGACACATGGTCCCTAAAACTAAGCATTAGTCGATGAAGAATTCGAAGAAAATGCAAATGACAACGAGCCACACCTGCATTGTGTTAATAAGTTTAAGGGGAAATGATGGAAGAACATAACCACACAGGTTCAAAAAAACGAAGTAGGAGCCTACTGATTTAATTTGATCCGTTTGACCTCTGTATGTAGGCTAATTGTTTGCAATATAGCTTGCAATTGTGGTTGGAACTAGCATGTAGTAGCACGCTACCCCAGGACAGAGTTTGGGAAGCAGAATTAGGCTATAGCCTACCAGTGGCAAGCTAAATTACTCCTTTAAAATTTCTCCCATTTCCGTGGCGCAGATCATAGATCTATGCATCAGGATCGATTCGGCTCGTAATACATTTTCGATTAGATTGCTATATTGCTTTTTAAATAGCTACTTTCTTGGCTATATTTATTTATTTATTTTTATTTAAAAAAAAATTTGTTTCAGATTTTTCCCCATTTTCTCCTAATTTAGTAGCCAGTTGAACCCCTATTCAATTCCCCCCCATGTAGCAACCGCTAGAGAACCACCGCTATACAACCCCGTCAGCCGGTAGTAGGAAAGAGGCCGCCACTGCTCAAGCTCCTGACCGTGATTCCAACTCACCCGGGGCCTTATTTGCGCAGCGATTCTCTCCGAGCCCCTCCCCCCACCCGGAAGCAGTCGCCAATTGCTGCTCCCACAGGGCGCCGGCCATGCTCGGAAAATGGCAGGTCCGGGGCGCGAACCCCGATCCTCGGAGTACAACTGCGCTGACTGAAAGTCAGCGCTCTTACCGTTGTACCACCGCAGCGGCCTTTCTTGGCTATTTTTAATTAACCAGTCCCACTGACTTCTGGTCATTCTTGATTTGGTGAAGCAGTTTCAACCATTGGCTTTGAAAAACATCAGACGAAGCTCAGCTCAGACTTCACAAAACGCGCGTCAAGTGACACACAAGCGGCGTAAAATACGCCGCTTTTTGGGAAAGAAAACGCCGTATTTTTCTCCATTTTTGAGTTAATAAAAACTGTGCTTTGTACCGCCTCAATACATCACGTAACATAAACGGTCTGTGGTTGGTTATATTGCATGCGAATCAAAGGCGCCATCTTATCAAAGTGGGTGGCTCTTTACCGCATTAAGCAAGTCTATGGACCAGACTTTGTGTTTATCACGAAGTCTGGCCTTCGCGAGACTAAACGTAAGTTAACGTTACACAACCTTTTATTGTGTATGTCATTAGCTAGATTGCTAACTGACTGTTACTATTATTAGCTAATATTCATAGTTATATACGAAATAGAAAAATGTAGAATGAATTAGTTTGAATTAGTAATGGGTCACAGCAAACCGTTTACATGTGTGAATGGTAGCTGGAACTACAGCCCTGTGTGTCATGTTGAAATTGTGTGATGGGGAGCTAACCGCTTAGCCAGATTATAAAAGATTCTAGATGATAAAAAAATGGGTGAAAACCATAATCTTTTTCATATACAAACAAATGTCCTAATGTCATCAATTATTTTGAAGGAATTGAATTGTAACCTATTAATTGATCCTATAGGCAGTCTATTTTTTTGCTCCGGAAGTCTCGAAAAAGCTAACAAATCTGAAGGAAATGACGACATGACTTCTGAGGCCTGTGTCTTTAGTTGTTTCGGGGGATAGATGCACCGTTCTGTGTCATTGTCTTTATAGCTACTCTTTCACATATGAAATGGTCAATTTCCGTAGTGTTCAGCAGCAAACTTTGTGAATCAGTGGCCTACATTTAGTAACCACTGGTAATATTTCACTACGACAGAAATTCAGCAGATAAAATGCATGGAAAGTATAGTAATCTAAAACGTCAACTAAAAATGTTGACGTGGTAAAACATGAAATAATCACAGTTTGACAGCTACAAGCCCAAGTATTTGTTCTCGTCAGTGTAGACAATGTTCATGACAGCATGATGCATTCATTCATAAGCACCAAGATACATGTCTTAGATAGCGTTTTATTTGGCACAGATATATTTAATTTATTTTTAACTGAGGTGGTATAACATAAGGGATTTGACCCCATCCCTAAGTATTTTTTGAAATATGACTATATTTGTAGATACTGAGAATATATTCATATTTTATGGATAGGCTATATTTGTATATCAGTTGGCCCTACTAATTTATAACTTATTGATAGGTTTGAACCAATCTGCGCAGTGACGAGTACATGTTTGTAATACAGTAGACCAACATAGCTACAGAACTGTATAGCAGTTCGATATAAAAAAACGGAGTACTGAAAATCACTGATGGTGTGGAGAGCTGAGGTTTGGCTTGGTGGTGCTCATTTGAATTTCCTGTCTTTTGCGGCTTTTGACCAAGCTCAAAGGATAATGCTTTGGAAGCAGGGAAGAAACTGCACAGAGAGATGGTATTATAAGAAATGAAAGGGTTTTTGGACAGACACCTCATGAAATATCTTAGTTTTGTTCATTTTTTGGGGTCGTATAAATGAACAAAGGAAAAGGCGTAAAATGACTGGAAACTAAAGGTGTAATTTTATAGGCAAATCTGTTTTGTCTTGGCAACTTATGCAGCTCAGTTGACCTCATGGGAAGGTTTAAGAAAAAAAAATGTTGAGTGGCTCAAAGAGATATGGATGTTTTTCCCTGCTTATTGGAGCCAAATGCATGTTGTAGGAGACGTATGCATGTTGTAGGCGACGTATAGACGCAAACAGTTGCTGACTGGAAATCACTTTCCACACAGAATGTCATCAGAGGACAAGACTGCGGAGGCCTCTGACCAAGGACCATCAGCGCTCCCTGGCAGCACCGGGGTCACGCCTGCAGGCAGCCCGGCTGCCGCAGACCGACGCCCCCGAGGTCGGCCGCGCAAGGATGCGCTCGCCTCCACGCCCAAGCCCAGGAAAAAGTAGGTCTTACCCTTCACTCCTCCCATTTGCTGCTGCTGATGGTCGTCCTTTTCCTTTTCCTAAATGGTCCCCAGCGTTTCTGGGGGAGCGGATTATAGAAGGGGAAGTGCGACAAAGTGCTTTCTGTCAGTTGGAGTGAAAATGAGAGGCAGAATGTACAGGGAAAGGAGGAGCACTGGTGGTGGGGGAGGGGGTGGGTTGTGGGCTGGAGGGAGGTCTAATGAGTACTGAAAGAGACAGGAAGCCTTGATGTACATTTGGATCTGCCAAAGTCTCTCAGCGCACAAAGCTTAGGCCGGACAAGACCAGATGTGGTCAAATGGTGAGCAGCGAGCGAGTCATAATCAAGGTTCTGCTTTGTCTAGCAGGCTGCAGGTTTTGTGGTAATATTTGGGTGGTTTGGTTTTTTCAGGGCACAGGGAGCTGATTCTCTCCGACCTACTCACATTCCCACCTTACTGCGCTGCCAGTTTCATTCATTGGTAATAAAGTTTGGTGTCCTCAGAAGATATTTTTTCCGTGAAGAATATCTAAAAATATTTTTTTAAATCATAGCTGACACGAGATGAGTATATAGTAGGGATGTTCAGTCTCACGGAATTGCGTAAAATACCAGCTTGTGTTGTGGACCTAATAGTTGCGGGGGACCAGGTTCCGGGGTCACGTGTTTAAAATTCATATTTCTTGAATAGATAATTCCACGAGGTTGCCAGTTCAGCAGGGGCACTCCCTTTGCGTCTGTTAAATCAGAGCTCGTTTATTAGGATCAATGAATTATTAAATCTGCTAGCATTTCATTTCCTGTGAGGCCTCCAAGTGAAGACTCTAAAGCCATAGAGGGGAAGTGTACTGGCTGCCAGATAACCCTGGCTAACCCGATATCCATTCATCCTGGCATCCCCCACACTCTTTTAACCCCCCTTCCCCTCATTGGCAGACCGTGGAAGACCGTGGGTCAGGACAGGATGGGACGTGGGGGTTTGGCACGGGGCTACGTGTGCACACTAATTGAGAACCGCGGGATGCTTTCTCTGAGGGAGTAGGATGGGGAGTGCACTGGGATGGGTGGCTGGGATTCGCACAGATGTGGTGTTTCGAGGGCAGGGAGCGTCTGACGAAATTAGCTCAACCAATGCTTATTGGCCGCAGCGGGTGAAGCTAAATAATGAGCTGGTCCTTTTTCAGTATACTTTTGAGATAGTGAAAGGTAGTGGTGTTGCCAATATTTAATTTCAAGGGTGCTCCGTAATTCTGAACTGAACGGACGAAGGTGGTTCAGGTTCTTCTCGATCAGGTTCTTCTCGATCAACTTCCGCATGTTATTCATATTTAACAGTGCCCATGTCTGTGGTTTCACACTGCAGCCCCCCACCCCCACCCACTTAGCTGCAATGCTGGTCTTAAAATACTCTTTTATAGTGTTATCCAGCAGAGGTTGGGAGACCACATTAACTTAACATCAACACTTTCATAGTGTGGTTCTGAGGGGGTAGTGAGCCAGTGTAAAAGTGGATTGACTGTTTTATATGGGCAGAGTCTAGGAGAAGACTGGAATGACAGAGTGGTTTCGTGCTGTGGAGCGTGTCGGTGAGTGGCAGGTCAACGGCTTCCTCCACGGCTCGCCTCTGCGGTGTGGGTTCATCTCTGAGATCGCATGACAGTCCTCAAAACCCCAAAGATGTGGGGCAGATTACCGGCACTTGACACTGCAGGTCGATAGCGCGTCGCAGAGGAAGGCGGGGACCGCCTTTTGCGCCGCTGTCCCTGTTGAAAGACTAAAGCCAGTCTCGTGGAACGTTAGCCAGTTCAGTGGTCCTGCATGCGCTCGCATAATTTGTGTTTACATAGCTCTTGTAAAATATTCAGCGCATTAGATTAATAGCATATAAATTTGTGTTAAAGGTTTCGGCTCTCCTCCGTAAAGGTGTCGATTCCACCATGGGTTGTAAACACACACAGACACACGCACATACAAACACACAGCTGATGCTCTTGGTGTTATAAGGGATGTTGCCCGATCCTGTGCAAAGGACACCTTTGCTAGGATAATCTGCTTAATAGGGGAATATACGTTTGTCCCAGTGTGGTGGCGAGGTTCCCTGTCACGGACACCGCTGATGTCACACACCCTGTCCCTGCCTCTGTCCTTCCCAAAGCTGTTCAGGGTAATCCCACAGGTCACTTCTCCCATATAACTCCAGCGTAGAGCTGCTGGACGGCGGGGGGGGGGGAGTCCAGGTGAAAGTGCTGCCGCCATGCAGTCTCTGTGTGACCAGGCATTTCTGTGACCAGGTGAAATTAATTCATGTTTGACTAACTTTTTATATTGTTGGCACTGGTAACGTTTTCAGTTACTGGCACCAGCGCAAAATTTGGTCACCCTTTTTTCCTTACCATTACATTTGCCGTTTAATCACAGCACATGTAAATAACTGTTAAAACAGGAATAAGGTGCAACAAAGAATGTTTTGAATTAACATTTTTAAATGCACTTCAGGTAGAGGTCAGTATTAGGGCATAGAACACTCGATGCTTTGGTGAAATTCAGAAACAAAAACCACTTCACTTAAATATACAGTTCTGTTTACAGTGCGAAAAACTGAAATGAACCAACTTCGGTAGGCCTAACAGAAATGAAGTGCCCTACCCCCTTACAGGAACACCC
Source organism: Ilyophis sp. 1 JC-2022 (assembly GCA_022702515.1). Classification (NCBI taxonomy): domain Eukaryota; kingdom Metazoa; phylum Chordata; class Actinopteri; order Anguilliformes; family Synaphobranchidae; genus Ilyophis; species Ilyophis sp. 1 JC-2022. The sequence goes on from CM040403.1 coordinate 83,517,193, forward strand.
CATGAGCTTGTTATTTTGGGCTTGGGATACTCAGGAGGAGAAGGCACCGAAAGCCTAACGTCAGTTTTTTCCTGAAAAAAGTCTGTTGTACGGTTAATTTTATGTAGCTTTAGCTGCTAGTTGTGATGGTAAGATCCGTCACGAACAAGCCTACAGTGCGCAATGTGCTCTCTAGTCCAAATTTTTGCGCTGAGAATGTTGTCTGAGTCGCTACAAGTTGTTATGGGAGGGAGAGCAGACTCGAGCTCGCGGAAACACAGCAGAGAAATAGAACAGGCTAGCTCGAGTCCAGTAGCACTGGTGCAACCAATGAAAATGTTTAGTGGCACTTGGCAGATTTTCACTCGCATATGCAAGTAAAATGGTCGCACTCTGGAACCCTGTTTGAGTACTACTTATATATGCTCACATATGTATGTGTGCATGTATGTGTGTATGATACACATGTACTGTATGTGTGTGTATTTATATAGACTCACATATATCAATCTGTATTCATTCACGAGCACATAAATACATCCATATTGCACGTGAAAGTGCAATTTACCATTTTTGGCCTGTAACTCCGTTGATTTAAAAAAGTCAGGATGCGTTATACATGAATGTGTGTGCAATGCATGTGCATAGATGTCCATGATGCATGGACGCACACATTCATAATTGTGCAGTAGATATTAAAATTGTAGTTTGATAATATTAATAAATCTGCGTGTCTAGCTATAGGTAGCCTACAGTTTACAGGGGGTGTATAGTTGAGTGTCTTGGGTGTGTCAGTGCCAGTAGAGATTTTTGCTTTTGTTTCCGTTGAAGCTTGGCCTTCTGTATCTCCTGTGAGCCTCTGTGTTTTCAGACGGCTGCCTCTTTATTATGAACGAAGAAAGGGAGGGGGAAAATGTCGTGGGTGAGCTGTGGAAAAAGATGCTCATTCGTCTGCAGTTCCCGGCAATGCTCGTCAGTTGTCGTTTGGGCTCAAATGAACAGGTATCTAGGGTTATAATCTGTGGGTGAAAACATTTTTGTACTGCTGTTGCCACTTGCCAGTTTGTTGTAGATGTCCTGTTAGTGTACCACCAGCCACTTCCTTTTGTTTGCGATTGTAGATCGCGCAGGCGCTTCATCGCTTCGAATCTCATTTTTTAGTCTTCGGCAATCGCCACCAAACAAACATTTCACCTTGTTCAATTTTTATTTTGTTTTTAATCTACATAATATACTTGACATAATAATTCCCAAAGTAGTTAAAGGGAACAAATATCTGTGATTTCCTTCTAATTAGGTTAATTTGGGTCTTGTGGACATACAATATGAACATACTTGTATTGGAAATAATTACTTTTTCAATTCCAGTGATACTGGATACCTTTACCCTAATTTTTGGATTGAAGTTGGGCGGTACTATAAGTGGAAATAGTGACGTCACTAATTACGGAGTGGAGTGGAGCTTTAGTTGGCAGTAGGGATGCACCGAAATGAAAATTCTTGGCCGAAACCGAAAACCAAAAATGAGAAACCAAGGCCGAAAACCGAAAACCGAAACACCGAAAGAAATGATCGTCAATTATTAGAACCATTGCATTTATGGCTATGACTGTGTACTAACCTCACTAAAATCAAAGCATTGCAATTCAAGAATAAATCAATTACAAAAGTATGAAAATATTTATTTAGCACTGACATTACAGCAATGCACAATATAAATTAAAATTCAAAACAAAATGTTTAACTTGACCCCGCTCATGTGTACATTAAATAATAATGTACAGGCCTATAACTGACTGGCCTGCTGAAAGATTGTAAAATTAAATATGTTCTCTCATAAAAACACAAAGTGCATTTAAGTCACCCGACGTGGAGAAACTCTTTGCAGATGCACCCCCTCTTGAAATTTCAGCACTGCATTTTTTGCAAATCGCTATCCGTGGGTCTTTCTCCGAGATATTGAAATAACTCCACACCGCCGACATGCTGGCTCTTATCCAGATAACCGTGTGCTGGCTGCGCTTTTTGTTTGCGTCATTACAATTCTGTTTAATTAAAAAAAATAAAAAAATAAATAAAAAAAAAAATAAAAAATTCTGTTTCGGCCGTGTTGTTTCGGTGATTTAGGTCTTTCGGCCGAAAACCGAAAATGCACTTTTGGGCCATTTTCGGCCGAAAATTTTCGGTGGCCGAATTTTCGGTGCATCCCTAGTTGGCAGGGTAACCAACCAAACAATTCCATTGCATTCAACATGCGAGCTACTCAACGTCAACTAGCTAGCTAACTAGCAGCAATACCCATGTCTTTAAAAGTTAAGAATTGTGGTATATTATTTCATGGAAACTTAGTATCTTGAAACCAACCATTCCGTCACCACCTGGGAAGCCATAGAATGCGGGTTATATGAATTTCTACACACACAAATTCAGTGTCGGTAGATTCGTCCATATATGGTTGTACAACCCCGATTCTCCCCGCTATTTTGTATTTTTGTTGTGTGTGATGCCGAGTGTCTTTTTATATTACGACCACACCCCGACCGACCTATTACAGGTCTGATCAGCTGTTTTTGAGCAGTATTTAATCATATTTACATATATATTTATTAATTCAAACTTTGGTGGATGCTTAATAACACACTCAAGTTTGATATCATACATACATTTCAACGATTTTAGGCTTTGTTCCCTGGGGCTTTAAGTGACTAACACATCCAAAGGCATGGTTTGACAATTGGTGATTAGGAAGACCTGAATTTTGCAGTATGGGTTGGTATTCTCTTAAATTATTAGTGAATAAATTAATTTATTACTTCAAATTGTGTTGATGCAATTGTGTAGGGGGCACCAAAATTCATTAGAAATTTTTTTTTTTGCTTGTTTTCATGGCTTGTTTTTAATTATTCAGGCAAGAAACCATATGTAATTATTGTTAGGTGAAGGAGTGGTTCTGGAAAATTTTACTGGTGTTGAGTATGAGCCAGTGGAAAGCTACGGGCTAACGCAGTGGTCCTCAACCCTGTTCTTGGAGATCAACTGCCCTGCATGTTTTCTCTCCAACCTTAATTTGGCACACCTGATTCTACTAATTGGCAGCTTAAAGAGATCTCTAGCTGTTGAATGAGGTGTGCTTTGTTGGGGTTGGAGTGAAAACCTACAGGACAGTAGATAGATCTCCAGGGGCCACATGTATAAACAGTGCTGAGCAGAAAAATGCCCTCAGAAAGTGAGTTTCCACACAGAAATTCAGATGTATAATATAACACGTGCTGTGAGAATCGGCGTACATCTGCACAAGATGGACATCATACGTACGCAATGTTTGCCGTCAGTGTGATATGGCGACACCGTGACAGAAAGGCAGAGGTAGAAAATGCAAAACTTTTTTTTTTAAGCAGATTTCCGACTTTCACCATGAACGTTCTTTTACGCATTCTTTTACTCTGAGTTTTATACATGTGGCCCCAGGAAGGGGGCTGGGACCACTGTGCTAACGTTTTGCTTCTGTACGTCAGCTGAGATGGGAACACACCACGAGGGTTCTCTTCATTACTCATTATCGCCTGGCTTCCCATTCCTGTTGCTGGTACTTTGCTGTATTCTGATTGCATCGCTGCTGTGATGCAGACACCACATGCAAGAAGTTTAATCTTTATTGTAGATGGTGTTTGGCACAGGTCTGTTGTCTGCTGGGCGGTGTCGTACAGAAATCTGAACCCGTGGAAAACTGACCCGAAAGTCACTTTTCTATATAGACAAACAAACCCTGGGTCATTTTTGTAGTATAAAAAGTGACCTCCCTGTTTGGAAAAATTACTCGCGTATTGTAATCTAGGGTTTTGGGATTGGACTCAATTTTCCATAGCATAGAAAATTTACCCATGTATTTGGATTGTTTTTGGGATTGGGGGTCATTTTTCCATTGCATATAATCCATTGGAGGTTATGAAATGGAATAAATAGTCACATTTTTATCAGTGGGGTCACTTTTATATAATATAAAAAAATAAAAAATGACCATGGGTCACTTGTCCACGGGGCGTCGCATTTCTATCTGACACCAGCATGCCCTTGTTACAACGTGGTCCCAGTTTACCGCTGTTGATGTGGAGGCTGAGCTAAACCATCGGTCCTCTTGGGGGATTCTACCTGAATGCACATGAAAAGTAGATAAAGGTGTTGGCCCATTTACTGTTGCGTGTTTGTTGTAGAAGGCGACTTCAAACTGTGCCGCTGCACCTTTGCAAAACGATGATCTGCTCCTCAGGACACTGAAAAAGACATTTGAGGTTGTTCTCTGAGACTGAAATGGAGGGGGTTCAGTTAGATCCAAGCATATATAAATCTGCCTTGTGAAACCCTTTGAATTAGCACATGCTTTGAATTGGTACTTCCAACTGACTACTGTACCTAATATTATACATGCCCCCCCAAAAAAATAAAACTTCTGAAATTAAGCTATTTTAGGCTACAAGTAGACTAATATAAAATTATAATGGCTGGATAACTACTGGTCCTCTTAAATAATATTGTATTCTGTATGCAAATAAATCTAAATAGTCCTCAATTAACAGAGTGGCATATGACGGTCACACGTCTATCTTTGTCTTCATATCGACAGAGCAATGACAACTCATCTGTGGATGGCTGCCTTTGGGTCGGTTATTTTCTGCATTCAAATCCTTGTTTTCACGTTTAAATGCATAATCTGTGCTCATGACCAAGTGTGTGCATTCGGCAAAGCCTTAAGCTTTCCGAAGGAGCTGGAAAGCTGACCGGCTGAGGTGCATGCTGGGACAGCCGAGCTGCTTAGAAGGGGGTGTGCCCTGGCACAGCCAGTGAATCCAGGCCAGGTTTTATCTTCTTCCCTCTGTGTTGGAACTACTTGCACCAACATTTTATTTTATTTTATTTTTTTTTTTTGGACTCTCTCGCGCTCTATCTTGCTCGCTCTCTTTCCCTTCACTGTATCATGAGAATAAGTTGTAGTATAAGGGTTGGGGGGGGGGGGGGGGGGGTTCTGCAAAGAAATGACAGTCAGGGTTTCTTTCATTACAGAAGCAGCCAGTGTAGAGCTCACTGAAGCAAATGTGTGCCGCCTGAAATGAAATATTAATGCAAACTTTTAAGGATGAGGGGAAACTTGCATCTGCCTTTTCGTCAGCCGTTTTGTGAATGCATGCATGTTTGTTTTCATATCAATCTCGCATGTCGGTGTGCATTTCTGTGGGGGAAATGCTACATTATTCTGACTATTTAAACAATGTTTTGTTTTGCTGTTTTTTGGATGCCATTTTTAAGAGGGATGCATTCTTTTGATGCTATGTGGGGAGGGGAGGGGAGGGGGGTGGGGGGGGCGTTTACCCTTGGCTTCATTTAAGGCTCTCGCAAAAAATAAAAGGCCCATCCCACTTGAGCAAGGGCCTTTTCGGGCTTCTGTTTGTTTACCATAGCGTCATTCATTACCCCAGTGCTTCTTTATGCTCCTGCTCTTGGGGGTTGGGTACAAGTAAAATCCATTTAGGGAAGCCTTGTCCAAAAGTACAACGATCGTGGGATATAATCATGAGGTATATATTATTCAGTCTCTACAGTAAGAAGCTTCATATTAAGAATTTTTTTTCTCCCCTGACATCTCATGTTTTGAGTCTGCATGGAGTAACTTGCTGAAAAGGCTTTAAGAACTTTTTTTTGGGAAGTCCAAAAGAAAGTAATGCAGAAATGGTGGTGGTAATAATTTAAACACGTATTAAACGTATTAACTGCATATTATGGCCCTGTCACACTATTGCGTATCGTACTAGCATATGCCAGCGTATGAAAAATATCACTCATACGCTGATATACGCTGACATACACTAGGGGTACGTTAGGCATAGGTTGTATACGTTTCAAGCACGGTCGCATACGGTGGCATACGCTGGCATACGGCGAGGCACAAAAAAAAAGCATGGTTTAAAATTTTGTGCGTTTTCGGACGTATGGTTTGTACGCTAAGCATATGCTAGGCATACGCTAGAATTACGCTAGAGGTACGTTACTCATAGGTCGAGTACGCTGGTCATACGCTGACATACGCTGACATGAAGGTGTACCGTACAGTTATTTTATGAATTTCCATGCGCAACTCATACGTTTCTCTCATACGCAATAGTGTGACAGGGCCATTAGGTACATACATAAAAAATTTTTTTAATGAATTTTAGCTCATTTCGGAATATCTGCAGATGTGCAATGTTTATTTAAATTTTTTTACCTTTTTTGCAGTACATACAATGCTAATTAAGAGAGAGAGAAGAAAAAAAAACATGGTTGCAAAAGGTGGAGATAGGTTGGTAGCAAAGTTAACTTAGTGTCCCCATCCCTGCTGGCCCTAAAACCATTAATTGTTTGTCAGAAGTTGAAGCTTGTGAGTATGGTTACCACGTGCGACTGTGGTAATGATGCCATAAACTGAGGCCTTAGAGAGAGAGAGAGAGTTCCGGTGACCTAAATTAAACCTGCTCCAGAGGTCAGGACAGTGCCCTGTATTTTCATTGATATAGGTCATTGATCAGAGCACGCAGGCACCAGCGTCCATCTCAGGCTCGAAACCCAACCCCAGATATCTGATCACCCCAGCCTTCAGCTTCTAGCAGTGGGGCACAGCACCAGGGCACTACAGAGCCCGCAGCACTCACAGATGTAGAAATCGAGCTCAGGAAATTGAAAACCTTGATGTTTGATCCTTAAGCTGATGTTCTGGGGGGGAAAGATGTTTGTTTGTTTGAGCTAGGGCTGGGCGGAATACCGGTATGAATTCGAGCAACGGTACACGGTTTTGAAATACCGTCGTCGTTTTTGTTATTGTTTTTCATCCTATGAATATCAATAGGCCTGTCACAATTATTACATAATCGCCTGATCGCAATTATTTGAGCTGACAGCAATCATTTTGCATAATCGTTAGAATAGTTTCCATTCATCTATATAAAAACAGCTGGATGAAATGTAACAGAAATGTCATATTTCCATCATTATTTCCATGTCGTTTTCCACCTTTTGATGTTTGACTGGCGCTCTTTTAATGACATCATCTCGTTGCGCCCCCTTCTTCTGCTATGGTTTAATGGCACATGAGTTTAGAATTAGCGCCACCAACTGTTTATCTCGAGGCTGTTAATTAAGCAATATTGCGATTATACAACACGGTTACCAACAAAATAAAAGATATAATCAAAATGTGTTCAGTAGACTCCTATGTAATGAAACCTAGTTTACTTCTCCAGCAAGTAGGCCGACCCTTAGTAACGACCTAGAAACAGAGACAATTTCTATTCCCTGTTGAGTCAGCCAGCCAACTTGAACTAATGCTTTCTAGAGATCGTGAGATTTTCCAAACGGAATAAATACCACACATATAAACACAAAATGGCCTTGCTAGCTCAATCTTGTTGTAACCAAGATATCTGCTGAAAAAATAATAATCCATGGACATATTTAGCTACTAGGGATGTTCCTAACGACTAATTTCCCTGACGGTTAAACGGAAGTTTAAACTTAGACTAGTCGACTAGTCTAAAAGTAAGAAAACACTCAGAAAACAGTCAAAATTGAGCACAATTTAATCTATAAGGTTAAACATTGTCCGAAAAAATATTGCGTATATTATAAGAGACATTTGAAACCGTTCATCACTTACTTCAATAACCAAATCGTATTTTAAATGCCGCTGAAATGTGTGGCACTTTGCGCCTCGCATTATGAACATTGCACATTATCCTACAAAACATGACAACTCACTAAATAAAAGTTAACAAATAACATTTATTGAAAACAATATTCAGCGTAACAAAACATTTTTAGGAAACATGCCTGATTATTACAACGGCATTTTCATTGGGTGAACGCGATCGCATAGCAAATACAGTAAAAAAATCATAATCGGTCATCAGAAAAACTACCAATAATAGGCCCACAAAAAATAACAATTACGCCTACTGATCGAGGTGACATTAGATTAGTTTTATTGGGCTATTCAACAACGCAATCGGCCTACTTACTCTTTCCACCTCACTGGTTTAACTTGCAGGGCGAACAGGCTAATGCGTTTTGTTTTTTTCCTTCGTTTAAAATGTTTTTTTTTTAATCCGGCGTTGTTAACATTAGTAACGGATGCTCGTTTTTTTATAAAGCAACATTGGACCAGGAAAACATGACATTTCAGTGCAAATTATGTCAATATGTAATTTAAATGTGTACATTAATAAAATAATAAGTTTAACCGACTAGTATTTCTGGTGCCGACTAGCGAGGGTAGCAATGTTTAATCGGCTAGTCGACTAAACGCGCACATCCCTATTAGCTACTACTATTTGGACGCTCGTTGTAATGTCCTCATATTGCCGGGTTATTTATTCAGACGTAGCCTACATTAATGGCCTAGGCCGAGCGAGGCCATTCGTTTCTTTAAACGTTTAGAAAATGTTCAAAGCTTGTTATTTAATAAAGTTGTATGCACAATGTTTTCTTGTCTGCTATTTTTATTTGCCAGAGTGCTTTGTCCAACAGTGATTGTTTTTTTTTATTGTATCGTGCTGCGATTGCACCTGTTACATGTTTCTGTTACTAGGCTACTGATCTGCTGATTTTATAACAACTTTGTGCAATAAAATAGAATTTGGAAATAAAAAATGTGAAACCCTTCATTCACGGCTAGGCTATACAATGTCGCTCCCCACTGGATCTGTAATGATCCAGTAATGAGCTTTCAGTTATGAAAGAGTATTAATAGGCCTACGGTATTCCTAATTTTTAAATGTGTTTTTGTGAGAACGAACGTTCGGAGCTTCGTTCGGAAACACCAACGAATGTCCGAAGCCTAAAAAATGGCATTCAGGCCAGGCTTCTATTTCTATATCAAACTATCCAATTTTTGAATGTTATTCAATATTTCACACCAGTTCAATGTTTCTTATTTTTCTAGAATTGCAGTATATTTCAGTTTACTTGTCGTAGAAAATCAAATACCGTCGTACACAATATTACATGGTGACATTTCGGTCATATCGCCTAGCCCTAGCTTGAGCAATTAATTTATGTTTTGTTTTTCTGTGGCCCTGACTAATTAGTCAGAATATCCAGTCTAGTGTACATTGATGTACTGCCCTGTTGATTACACTACTGCCCTGTTTACATATACAAACATATATGCATTACAACCACAGGGGAGGTCATACTAGCTTTCCGAAGTCTGCATTTTAAATGCAGGCCATGAATACTTCTGCACTTTGGCAAATTTCTCCTGCTTTTAAAACACTGATATTATTAATAGTTATTAATACATCAGATATGCAATTCAAGCAGAGTGCTAACATGGCAGTCAAACATTAAGCAAGTAATTGTTTCTGTCCACAGTGGATTTAACTTTGTTACTTCTCAACTGTCAAAAGTAGACCAAACCAGAAAATACATAATTGTGGCTATTCAGCTAGCTACTGGTACATTATATCTTTTGAATTCTACTTCCAACTTGCATTTCCAGTATCCGTTACTCAAGAATATAACACTTATAAACATTGACTAAACTAAGTCTAGATTGCTATCTCTAAACGTGAGTTTATGAACTAGCGAAGTTGTCACATCTTGCTAAGGTTAGATGGATGAGAGCCACACCCATCTCTTTGTTCATGCATTAATAGCTGATATGATAGTTATGAAATTAAAGGCCCACTCAATAATTTTGGTTGCTAAAAAAAAAAGCTTTTCGCTTACAAAATGCAAAAAGATGAAGATATGGTACTACTATAGAATAATAGAATAGTATAGAATCTCTGAATGTTCAGTCAAAACCGAAAAGCATGCCATTTTAAATTGCCCCATCAATCAACACTTGCTGTTGCCAAAGATACCACATTTTTGTACATTTTTTAGTTTGAAGAAAGTTAATGCGAGCCATGTCAATCATGCTGTTTCCCAGGTGATTATAATCTTGCTTAACAAAAAATGCTTACTGAAATTGCTTGAGGAATCATTTTAAGGTGCGTTTTGTCACAGCTGTTCAGCTGTTACTATTTTTGTCAGTTATTGAAATATAAACATGCCAATTGAAACTAATGTATTTTGATTGATATTGATCTTGCTTGCTGCTGTTGTGTTGTATACTGGCTCTTAATGGAGTGACACAGCCAAGCAACAGCGAGTCTGTTTGTTTGGTAATCTGCCCCTTCAGTGGATGCACTGCTTAACATTGAGATCCCGTACAGTATCGCACAATGTTCGCAGTCTTAATTCACGGTCATGCTGTGTATGGAATTTGTGCAGTGAAAGTAGCTCAAATGATAAAGGCTACCTCCCGCCAAAAACTGAAGATTTTGATGTACTTGCTCACAGGGCCGGCTCTGACCAATTGGCTGCCCTAGGCAGGATTTTATCTGGCGCCCCCTTGCATCACAGTTTATTCACTACCAATAACATGCACTCACACTTTTGTTTTCACATTTTTCTTTTACTGAAAATAACCCACAAAATCAAACAGTTAACATCAAAACTGAACAAGTGACATTATTATTATAGATATTTACAATATATTATCTTTAATATATATATTAAAGAAACCAGTAGCCTACCAGTAGCCTTACCATAAATAAAGTAAGGTAAAATATAGAAGAAGAGTGTATGACCATTGGGTGTTAGTCTATTAGTATTTTTTTTTTTTTTACAAGAATAAAGATGAAAAACTTAAAAAGATGCATGTCTGCTATACTGTACATTAGATGGGCATGCATACTAATGGACATTTAATTAAACATTATTGTCATTACAATGAAATGTAGATTTACATTTGCAGTCGAAAAAAAGCAGTAAACTGCAGTTTAATACTAATATAGCATAATGGGAAAGCTTATTTGGCATTAACATTAATGATATGCACTTTAAAACACTGATGTAACTCACTATATATACTAACTTTTGAGATTATGAACTGTAACACAACAAACCAAAGGCTTACTACAAGTTCATTATAAAGGAGATGAAAAGGAATAGCATTTTGATTACAGGGTAACCAGATGTCAATAAAAATGTAGCCTACAGTATGACACAGGACTAACACCTGCTGAATAGACCTAATTTCCCTGATGATGACTGGTACTACAGTTCTCTTATTTTTATACTTACTTTTATTTTATGTAGGCTACTGTTATGCACGCATAGTCTATGTATTTTTCAAGATGAGGCGACCATTCTCTTGCCGCTGTCCAGCTAGCTAGCAAGAAGGTGCAGAGTGACAGAGAGCTGATGTGTGAGTGACTAGTGACTAGCTAATGTAACGCTCGGCTCGGCTACAGTAATATTAGCTAGCTAACTTAAGTTATCTGGCACTATCCTCTTCAACACAAGCGCCCCCGGTACCGGGGCAGGATGCGCCTAAAGTCAGAGAGCACTAGACAATTAATTTCATCACATTAACCCTGTGTTCACACAGCGAGCAACTGGTCGCTGAGTCGGTCAATTCTACGAGGCTGGGGGCGGGGCAAGAGCTTCCCGTTGTGTCATCCAAGTCAGTTCGTGCAGCTACAATTATTTGATAAAGAGAAACAACGGCAGTAGCCTACGTATAACAAAGACATATTTGCGATGCATCCTATTCTTTATAGTTATGTCATGACACTGATAATGATGTGTTCTCGCTATCTAGCGATAGGCTAGCCTATATCTATCTTCGTCGCGAGCTACCGATCTTTATCTACTATCTACGCTAGATACATAGATAGATGTATGTATAAAACTCAACATGTATTTTTTTGGCTCAATGTGATATTGGTAGAACAGCTACACATATCCTTTAAGGTTATGTTATGACACTGATAATTATACAATGATAATATATAAATTATTTACTGTTGTTACCGCTGCTAACCCTATTTCGCCTAGCTTAGTTTGATAGGCAATATTACGTAGATTACGTTCATGAAATTATATTAAACTTCCAATTAGATTCTTTCTCTCCTTTATTTGAACGTTTTGGAGGGATATTTTTTACTATAAATTGAGTCTTCAGCTTCATGATTACCACTTTGGAAAATGAACCGGAAAAAAAAACTGCTAGCTGTCGCCCTAATTTATTTACGCCGGAGGAAGCGCCGGAGGCTCTGGGTGCATAGCACCGTACAACGCCGCCGGCAGCTCGGAGAATTTCACCGGCTGGTGCAGGAACTCCTGGACGGGGACCGCTTCCAGCGTTATTTTCGGCTGGATTGTGAGCAGTTCGACCAGCTGCTGGCAACAGTGGGACCCCTTTTCACGAAATGGTTTCGTATCGGTTTGAGAAATATGAAGCGCGGAATTCTGATTGTCGCTCAAAAGTTAAGTTTCGGGCAACATTTATCGGCCGATTTTGGTCGCTCAGTTTTCTATTCGCTCAGGTCGCTGACCGTCGCTCAACTTCATAGAGAATGAATGGACTTCCGGCGACTGGGCAACCGAAGTTGCTGGATGTGTGAACGCAGCGTAATTGCCTGGCTGGAGGGGGGCGGGGTGACATGAACTAAGAAATTATTATTATTTAATAGGCTATGCTATAGAGCTACGCTGGTTGTTGTGGGGTTATTTAATATTTCGAAATAACAGTGTTAACTAGTAGTATTAGTCAAAAATTATAAAAATAAAAATAAAAATTTAAAAAGCGAAACTTTTCCCCCCCTTTTTTCTCCCATTTGTTGCGCCCCCTCTGGGTGGTGGCGCCCTTAGCATTTGCCTATACTGCCTATGCCAAAAACCGGCTCTGCTTGCTCAGATGGTCATGAGTCTTATGCGTTGAAGTTAAGAGACTGCGCACAAATCCGAGCATTGCATTACTTTACATTACAGGCATTTAGCACTTATCCAGAGCGACTTGCAAAACGTTCAAATTTTTACATAGTATCCACAGCTCTGTGCTCAAAATTAACTTTTTTTAAATTTTTTACCTGGTAGCACTCGTGCTCCCGAACTCAGAAAGTTCGGAGCACCAGCAAAAATTTAGGAGCACCTACCAAAAATGAAGGAGCACCGGCCATTTTTATTGACAGTAGCCAAGGGTATGTCTGCTGAAAATGACATTCACAAATGTTGTGAATGATCCTCTTCCAGGTACACTTGGGTAGAAGTAATTATATAGTTTTATGCTATATAATGCTGGTTTTATGCTCGTTAATTAGCATTATGCTTCTGAATAACTTCTTCCAGGCCCATATTGAATATACTGTTTATTAGAAAAATAATTTAAAAATAATTATAGGTTTCACAAATCAACCAAGGGTTGTGAATGTGTTTCCATGGGGTCCTCTTTCAGATATAGTTGGACTAAGGTCATGTGTTTTGGTTAAGTCGCAAAATTACTTTAAATGGCATATCCCAACTCCATGTTGAGTTACAGAATATGAGCTGTATATTTTACTGAAGCAATTCAGGTTAAGCGCCTTGCTCAAGGGTACAACGGCAGTGTCTTACCTGGGAATGAAACCTGAAACCTTTACGTCACAAGCACTTATTGGCTTCCTGGATGGCCCCAGTGCAGATTATTGCCAGAAATCAGATCAGCTTGGGTGTATTCATAACTACAGGTCTTTTGGATCTGCATGAATGCTGAATAGCCTGTGAATGCTATGAGGAAGTCCCATTTTTATGTTCCACTCTCTTACGCAGCTGAATAAATACTGTATATAAATAAATATTAGATTTTTATTTTTACCAATGCAGAGACTTTTCTGATACTGAGGGTATGGCAACCATATTCGTATATCTGAACAAATTTCCATTTCCTTTATGAAAAGGAGGTCTCATTTCAAATCTCTAGATATTTTTGATAGTGCTATATGAGGATGTGTACATTTGCTATTGGATTGCTTCTCCTGATGTTCAGTGTATTTCACATAAACGAGAATGATATTGTATTGTGTGTATAAAATTGTGTAGAATAAACTTGTGGAATTTTTTCTTTGTGTTTAGTGCTATAGTGGTATACTTAGGGCTGTGCTGGTAACAAAATATGCATACTCTGTTAACCGCGGTAAACGGTTGAACCGCGCTGGGAAGGGATGAAACACACTTTTTTTTTTTGGCGTTTTCACTTGCTTCAATTGTTATTTGGAAAATTTTTGTACAAAGTGTGGCACGCCTCCATTACATTTTAATTACACATAGATTACTTTGCATTACTATCATTGTAAACAACAATGTTTTGCAAATTTGTCATACAGGTGATTAATAAAACTATAAAACAAAATAAAACCGCAGAGGTAAACGGTCAATAGAACAGCAGCCTCGAATAAACGTGTGTCCAAAAAACTTGCCAAACAGGCATTTGGTATAAATGTATTGAAATAATCTTGAGACGTGCCTCAGTCAAACAATCCTCAGTGCAAATCTCTAAAAGGCATATGCTCACATCATTTGCCATTACAATCGGTGTAAACAACAGTGGTGGACAAACTTGCTATACAGGCAATTAAAAAAAAAAAAAAATTTTTTTAAAAACAAGGCTGGGTATTTGTCACTGAAAATATTGACTAAAGTCACAGAGAAAACTGAAAAAAGCAGCAGAAATCACGGAGTGTTTTATAAAAAATTAATTTCTAAATTAATGAATAGCTTATTAAATGAATTAATCATACGAGTACAATGCATTTGTAGGCCGGTGCATTTTTTCATTTCTCCACATCGGGGAAAGACAGTGCATGCTTTTAAACAGAACGTTGTTGTAAACGGAGCTTGCTAAAATTGCATTACTAAAATAAAAAACGGGGTTACCGTGTGTCCGTTTTTATAACTTTAAAGTTTGTTTTGCTACAACGTGTTGTAGCCTACATTGCGAGGTTTGAGTCTTTGATCTGTTGTCACTGACAAGGTTAGCCTACCTAACGGGGGTAGGAGCGCTGGGCTAAGGCGACGACACTGCTGACGGGGGCCGTCAAACATGCGATTGCAACAACTGATGAGGACGAGAGTCTTTATCCCAGCGAATTCCGCAACATCCATATACATCGTCACACTTTGTTTCTCCCGGCATTTGGCAATATGGTTAAAAGCTTAGACATATACAAATCATACCGCAGTATATGTTAATTACTGTTGTTTAAACACCATGGCCATCAAAATATATGCTGATGTATGTTAAAAATAGACTATAATTGCTTGCTGTTGTTGCGGTAAAGGTGAAAGGTGGTATCATAAGAGAGTAACGCATCCAAACATCAGTCTGTTTGTTTGTTTATCTGCCTCTTTAATGGAAGCAGTGTTTAACACTGCAGTTCTCCACAATGTTTGCAGTGTAATTCACAGATGGGCTCTGAAAAAAAGCATTGAAACTGGTTGAATGATATACCACCCACTCAAACAAAAATATTTTCAACAAGCCTTACATAATTTGTTATATGTTGGCAGAAGTTACGCACTGACTCCAGAGTTCACTGCATTGGTTTTAGAGATGGCCCAGTTAATGCCAGAAGTCAAAAGCCCCAATATTCGTCTCCAATAATAATGAACTATATAAAATATTATAGTACATGTGGCTGGGAATTGTCTACTGTAAATCTTAAAACAATTTTGAATCAATCAATTAACTTACAATTGTCCTGTCAAAGCTTTGATTTCCGAGCACATTTCTGAACACGTATTCATAAGGACAATCAGTGTGAATTTGGGCACATTCTTCATTTGGAGAATAAGAGCTTTTTTGTGAAACTTGCAATGAGATTGCCTATTTTGGGCCAGTTAAATTGAGTTATGTGTAATGCGTGTTTTAAACTGCTTATTTTAGGCTTCTCACTTTGATTCATATTTGATTTGATTAGGCTGTTCATGTTTCCCTGTTTGTGTGGGACAATTTTTTTAAACATGGGACCCATCAAACCCTAGAATGGGACATTAACCGGGTGCACCACCAACAGTCTTATAATCTAATATTTCTGTCTCTCTACCATTTGTTGAACATGGTAGGCCTATATCATGTACTATACTTTATATTTATTCTGTATAGCCCATTTCAAAGGACCTACTCCGGGTGAATGCAACATGGCTACAATTTGAAAAGTGGGAATTCATTAGATAGGTGTGGTGCCTATGTGGCATTCTGTTGGTGGTTGTTGTCATCGTTCATAATGAAATGACACAAGGAATAGCACGCACAAAGGGGTTGAGTTCCTCCAGTGTTCCATCGATCTTGTATAGAATTTCCAATAATGACTTCATGGCCCCTGATTATTCTGTCAGCTATGGTTGTTTTTTTCATGTTGGTTTTAATTTCTTTTAAAATAATTGACACATTGCCCTGAGGTTACCTGCCATGAGCATCACGTTTAAAATTTCTTCTGAAAGATTAATTCATATTGGCTATAATCGAAATGGACTATTATGATTCATTTTTTACTATAATTTCAAAAAAGTCCTATTGGTTAGAATCTGTATTTATTATTCTGATATTACATTGGTGTTCTGGTGTTGGAAGAAATTCTTGTAATTTTTTGGGTTGCCATAGATTTAGCAGACCCAGATGTAAACTTGTCCTGAGCACTGGCTCTTTAAATGAGACACATTTTGGGTCCTGACTGCCAGATTGCTGGTATTCTTCCTTAATCTGCCCTGCCTGAGAGTGCCAGCCAACCCTAAGATTCTGCCTTTTTATAAGGAGTGAAGTAGAAAGTGCAGTTGGCTTAAAGTGTAGTGAACCAAACTGTTAAGTTCTCTGAATGAGTGGTTTTTATTCTACCTAGTCTGAAAGAGGAGAGGGAGAGGGAGAGGGAGAGGGAGAGGGAGAGGGAATTAATTTTATTTGCCAGTTTTTTCCCACTTCTGGATTTTGTTTAAATGTTCCTGGATTACTTTAGTAGCCTCCAAACTGCTAGCTAAACCTCCCAGTCCTCAGCAAATTTAACTAATGCACTTTTGATGTCCCTATCAAGATCGTTTATGTATGTAAGGAAGAGCTGAGGCCCCAACACCGATTCTTGTGGGACTCCACTTCCCACAGTACCCTGCACAGATAAGATCCCCCCCCCCTACTACTTTTTGTGTTCTACCCTATAGCCAGTTCTGGACCCATTCCGAAATGCTTCCTATAATTCCTACTGTCTTAATTTTGATAAGGAGTCTCATGTGGTATCTTATCAAATGCTTTTTGGTAATCTAGGTATATAATATCATAAGCCTTGTTACAATCAAAACACTTGGTGGCTTCCTCAAAGAATGCCAAAAGGTTTGTCTGGAATGACCTTCCCCTGCGAAAACCATGTTGGCTGTCTCTTAAGATGTCTTAAGATGTCCAATTAGTCTCTGATGATGTATTCCAGTAGCTCAGACCCTTAATGACCTAAAACCATTTAGCCAGCCATGTGTTCCATACTGTACCGGTGTAATTTATAGCTGAATCTAGTCTCACCCCCCAATTCATGATGTCTGGGCACTTTATGATTTGTAATTTTGAAGAGTTTTGCCTGTATGGCTGTTTAAAGTACAATGAAACAAGGGGGCTGAATACTTAAGGAACTGATTGTTTTCAGTTTTATATTTTTAAATAATTTGGAACTTGTAGATTTTGCTTTTCACATTGACATCGTAGAGTTGTTTGTGTTGAATACCAGCAAAAAAGCCTGATTAAATACATTTTTTTATGAAAGTTCATATGCAGCAAAATATGAAAAGGTCTAAAGGGGCGGAAGACTTTTTCAACCGACTGTGTGCGTGCGTGCGTGCGTGCGTGCGTGCGTGCGTGCGTGCGTGCAATTTTAAATGGGCACTTTCTGTGCTTGAAAACAGACTGGCCAAGTGCTCAGGCTGCTCAGAGGACATTGTTCTCTTTCGGCTGTGCAGGCAGAGACACCCCTGTCCCGCTGCAGCCTGGGCCTAGAGTCTCTCCGCTGCTGCCTTTGGGTCGCGCGCCATCAGCCTGTGCCAGCATCGGCCTCACAACACGGCAGCGGCACCAGGAGACCCTACGCACACGCGGTTAGTCATCGGCGCACGTCCGTTCCACGTGTGACAGGAAGTTCCACGTCGGCGCGAAGAGGCTGGAGCGTTGAAATAGCTGCTGGGTGGAGCGTCCCCTGGCCCATCTGCAGTTGCGCCTGCTCTGGAGCGGCGAGCCATGCAGAGTGTAGAAATGATGCTCTGCGGGCATGAGAGCTGAACATGGGCTCTGGACGTTCTGTACCAGCTGCTGGTGGGTGGTTACGGCTGTGCTGGTTCTTAATTTCCCACTGTACCCATTAGAGAGCAGTGTACAAAATTCTCCATTGTACCCCTTAGAGAACAGGGTTCAAAATGCACCAACTGTGCTCCTTAGAGTGTATAAAACTCCCCGATTCACTTAAACCATTAGAGAACAGTGTCCTCAGAGAACCGTGCATACGTTACTCCATTTTAACTTTAGAGACCTATGTATAAAACCTCTCCACTGTACCCTTTAGAGAACATTGTTGTAATAAAAAGAGGTTTGGGTCCAGATGCAAGTAGTACTACCACAGCAAAATAGGGTGGCTGTATGGTGTGGTGAGCTTGAAACTTGAAGGTTGTAGGTTTGACCCTCGGGTAGCCTCCTTTAGCCTTGAGTCTGGTGGTTTAAATGGACAATGGTTAAATGTGTGATATGTAGGTCACCTCGGATAAGCAAATTAATAACAGTAACAAATAAAAAGTAAATAAACTCCTGCAAAAAAGTCTTGCTTTCATTAGAATGGACCCACATGTAGAGCAGCGGCAAGGACCTGGCAGTGAGCCCTCTTCTGTCCCTTCCTGTTATTTTAAGACCTTTAATGAGAGGTATCAGTTCTGCCAGATCCAGATTTGTTTGGAAATTCATAAGCACATCGCATTACTAGAAGTCACTTGTTAACACAAACCTGAGTACGTTCAGATCTGTAATGCAACTTTTTTTCTTCTTCCTTTTTCTATTTTCTCAAACATACTCTGCAGTACTGGCAACCAGCTCTGTGTTTTATGAACCTAGATTCTGTTACCGTGGTAACAAACAGCTGAGTGCTGGCTGCAGGCAACGCCATGTGTCCTATTGGCTGCCTTTTGAGTCTGCGACACCAGTGTTGACAGCATTAGAGAGACTGACGAGGAGAGCCGGGTGGGGGGGGAAGTAGTGAGCCAGCACTCAACTGGGGAAAGCGAGTGAGTGAGAGAGCGTGTGAGTGAAAGCAAGTGTGAGGAGACAAGTAAATGTGTGAGAAAAAAGTGAATGAGTATAAGAAAGGGAGAGACTGAGTGTAATCGAGTGTGATTGTGAAAGCAAGCGAGAGGGTGCGCGAACATGTAATTAGTATGAAAGAAAAGTTGAGAGAAAAAAGAAAGGGAGAGGAGAAATGAGTGTTGCTTTAATAACTGCTTGTAATGTGAAATGTATTTTTGTGTGTATGCGCACTGGCAGCAGCGCATTAACTGTGCTGTTAAAGCCTATTTGAACTTGTGAGAGATTGTGTGTGTGTGTGTGTGTGTGTGTGTGTGTGTGTGTGTGTGTGTGTGTGTGGGTTTGGGTAGGTGGTGTGTGTTTGTTTACATTATATATGTGTGTTCGGGCATAGTGAAACCCTGAGGCTCACTGAAGTGGAATATGGACCTTTAAGAGAAAGTTAAAAAGAAGCTAGTGAGGGATGTTGGTTCAGAAAACATTTATGCAGTGGAACTCTCATTGCTGGCAACCTTCAACCAAAATAAACATACCCCGGGCCCACTGTGGTTGTGGTCGTGCGGCCTGGACTTCGAGCCCGTCCGAGGTGCACTCTGCCATTGCCTCCTGTCAGGCAATGCAGGATGATTGGATAAACCCACAACGTTTGCTCCAGAACCACCAACCGACCGCTCCTTCAAAGGGTTGTTTGAAGAAGACGTCAGTGGCTGAACTTTTGAAACCGCTGTCTAAAGACATCGTTGAGTGGTTTGGATGTGATGAGCTTGGAAGTACCCAGATAAAGATTTTCTTGATTAAATACAGTTAACTCCCAGCCCAGAACATGCTCAGTCATTAGTCCACGGTTTGCTGAGTTTGTTCGCAACCAATGGAGAATGCTCTGCACCGTGAAAGATTTAATGGTTTCTTAGTAGCGGAGAATGCTCTGTACTATGGACAATTTAATGGTTCCTTAGTTATGGAGAATGCTCTCCACTGTGAAAGATTTAATGGTTCTTTAGTAGCGGAGAATGCTCTGTACAATGGACAATTTAATGGTTTCTTAGTTATGGAGAATGCTCTCCACTGTGAAAGATTTAATGGTTCTTTAGTAGCGGAGAATGCTCTGTACTATGGACAATTTAATGGTTTCTTAGTTATGGAGAATGCTCTCTACTGTGAAAGATTTCTTAAAAGGTTTTCTTGTCTGTTGCTTTTCACTTGCCAAAACCCACTGTGCTCTTCTATTTTAAACAAACTTTACAGAGGAAGGGAATACAGGTTACAGCTCCCTGGGGGGGGATCAGAATCACATGATGTCTTGTATACAACAATTATCTTTTTGTAAGCAGTTTTACTAATGAGGGCAATACCTGAAATAGCACTGAATGTCACACACTGCCTATAGACTTCCTTGATTGAGGATGTTAAGCTTTTGAGGAAGTGCAGTGCTCCATATTTCTCACGCTTATGTGTCATCATACCTGAGTATCTTCATATGACAGTCATGATGACGAAGCATATCTCACTGTGCGGTTGTGCCATACTCTGTTAAATAAATGTATTCTTGTCGAGAGAACAGTGAAGTCAAAGCATTTAAA
Organism: Ilyophis sp. 1 JC-2022; assembly: GCA_022702515.1. Lineage (NCBI taxonomy): Eukaryota > Metazoa > Chordata > Actinopteri > Anguilliformes > Synaphobranchidae > Ilyophis > Ilyophis sp. 1 JC-2022. The sequence goes on from CM040403.1 coordinate 83,537,899, forward strand.
TGCGTTTCATTTGTTTATTTGTGTTATTAAATGCATTCAATATTTTCTTGTATTACACTTTTGCATTACAGTTTAAATGCTCAAGCATGATATTCTGTTCTGAATAATAAGGATATCATATCTGTTCATTATGTTTTTCATGTTTGCATTTGTGTTACATGAAAAGTAAAATCTCAGAGGAAACTGGGATTTAAATTTGCTTCACTGGCATTTAGAAAACGCTCTTATCCAGGGCAGCTTAGTGCAACAGAAGTGCAAAGATCAATGATTGATGTGCAGTAATTACCTGGAGGGGGAGAGTATAGTCCCAAGAGAGACTGCAAGTTCAGACTCAATTGACAACTTGTCAATTACTCTATTGAACATTAAACTAAGTTTTACAAACAAGATTTTTCCAAAAACGGCCAGCTATGCTTCCAAATGTATGTGCATCAATGGTCTGACTCGATAAAACTAGGACAATGATGATTTTTCTGTTGTTGTAAATCTTAATAAATTTTGATGGGGACAGTGATTGAGAGAGTAGCTAGTCTGTCTAAGTTTATAGCCTCTGTTATTCATATAATTCAGTAGCTAGATATCCATGATAACACACTGTAAGACCATTTTGCCATAAAACCAAACTGAATTTTAATATTGGGTAACGTGAGCAAGGGCATACCAAGCATAAAGTTGGCTTGCTATCTAACCTGGTTGAAAGAGGTTCTAGAAAGACACGTAAAGTGGTTGCTATAACTAGGGCTTGACATTTGCTGGAATACTTAAGTTAAGATTTCCATTGCAATAGAATCACACATTTCGTCACTCATGGTTTGATTTGAATTGTGCTACTTGATCAGCAGTTTTACTAATTTTCACTGTGTCAGTTTTTTAAACGCTAGCAAGCCAACTGTTACAATATAGTTGCACCAGTGTTAATGATCTCCAAATTATATCTTGCATTAGGGATGTGTCCAGCCACTGCCAACTCGAGCATAGTTAGCTTGATATTCATGAATGACTGTAGGGAGTCATAGTTTAGTTATAGAGCTAGGTTAGTTATAGCTTGACTATGTTTATAGTTTAGCCACTGTTTTGAATATAGTTGGCTGGTTGGCTATCCGTGATAACAAGCATGCTGTGCTCTGTTTAAGGCTTTACAATACAAACTTAGATTTGTTTATTTTCATATTTTAAGTAATAAATAAAGTGCCACAAATGCAAAGAAACTTTGGAAAAATGCAAAAAAAATAAAAACATTTTTTTAGTGTGCAACAAAATACTGAGAGCTATAGGTAAACAGGTGAAACGGGTAAATACATACATTTCCTAGATCATAAACTCCATGTCCACAAGTGCAAAATCTGAGGATTATATGCAGAACTACTAAAGGTCTATGTTGCAAAATATAGGCAGTGTACCCTGTTGTCCATTAGTGTCTCCAAATCTATCCAAATGGCTAAATTGTGCACTGCTCCAAATAAAAAATTTTTTAATTTAAAAAGATTTATTTGTTTAACTACAAATCAACAGTTTTGGCTCCTCAAACTCACTTTTGCATAATTTTCAAGTGGGGAATTACTATATTTTCATCAGTATAGGGGGTAGATATGAGTCCAAAACCCCTATTCAAAACATGTCATAAAATTAATAAAATGTGTTTTGTCCATTATAAAGCATATATATTTGCTCTTCCTGATGGTTTAAGATAAAAAAAACATTGATATCACAGTGTTACATACACCTAAATATGTAGCCTAATCATTCACTCTTGTTCCTCAATAAAACATCACTTTTTCCTGTACTCTACAGTCTGTATACTTTTGCCCGGGATAGCATTTTTCTGTAGTTTTTAAAATCGTTTTGTTCCTATTCATAATGACTCCAAGGATTTAAAATAAATAAATAAATAAATCTACCACATATCCACGCACAGTAAATTGGAATGAGCATTTGCCATGCCCGAAGTGACAAGTATATACGCCATAGCCTATAATATGTCAGATAACATGAAAATAAAATGGTATTCATGAAAATAAAATGGTATTCCACCATCTGCAAAATGCTGCCAAATCTTCAATGAAAATCGGTAGCTACATCAAAAATAAATGTTACGATTGCAGTTCAGTATGTGAAATGCACTGAAAATGCAAAAATAACAATAGGCCTATCAATCATATTGGTAAGACGGTGCTTGAGTGGAAAAACTAACGTACATATGTAGCCAGCAAGAGCAACCGCATTTTAGACACAAAAATACTTCGATATTGGGAAAGGGAATACACCCCTCCCTATTGCGTTTTCTATAGAGCTTGCGTAATACTAGACCGTTAAAACGAAAACTGCCGTTACGCTGACCTGTAATTAATTTTTCAAAGCACCCAATAAGACGTTGCATATACCGCTGCTAAGGTTATCATGCACTCTGTTGGATAAAAGAGCTGACAATGAAACAAGAATGATCTGTAATGAATGACAGGCTTGCAGGGCATGGAGGGTATTACGAGTCGACGTTTCAGATAGTGTAATGGCAGTATAAAGTGTTGTATATTTCTCAAACGGATTGTACCAGACAATAAATGACCACTGAATTTTGAATGGGACATCTCTGTCTGTAAAACCAATGGTAGGATTGTACACTGCTCAAATTAAGGGAACACTTAATCAACACAGTATAACACCGAGTCAATTAAACTTCTGGGATATTGATCTGTCCAGTTAGGAAGCATTAACAATTGTGAATCAATTTCACCTGCTTTGGTGCAAATGAAAGTGACAACAGATGGACAAGAGAGGCAACAGCAAGACAACCCCCAAAAAGTAAATGGTTTTGCAGGTGGTGGCCACAGACCATTTATCTCTCCTTATCCTTCCTGACTAATTTTTCTCTAGTTTTGCATTTTGCTAGTTCCCTTGTCACTACTGGTAGCATGAGGCAGTACCTGCAGCCCATTCAGGTTGCACAGGTAGTCCAGCTCCTCCAGGATGGCACATCCATATGTGCCGTCGCAAGAAGGTTTGCGGTGTCTCCCAGCATAGTCTCAAGAGCGTGGAGGAGATATTGGGAGACGGGCCATTACACGAGGAGAGCTGGACAGGGCCGTAGAAGGGCAACAGCCCAGCGGCAGGACCAGTATCTGCTCCTTTGTGTGAGGAGGAACAGGAGGAGCACTGCCAGAGCCATACAAAATGACCTCCAGCGGGCTACTCGTGTGCATGTTTCTGACCAAACTGTCAGAAACAGACTCCATGAGGGTGGCATGAGGGCCCGACGTTCTGTAGTGGAACCTGTGCTCACAGCCCAGCACCGTGCAGCTCGATTGGCATTTGCCAGAGAACACCAGAATTGGCAGGTTTGCTATTGGCGCCCCATTCTCTTCACAGATGAGAGCAGGTTCACACTGAGCACATGTGACAGACGTGAAAGAGTCTGGTGACGCCGTGGTGAATGTTATGCTGCCTGCAACATCATCCAGCATGACTGGTTTGGTTTAATTGACTTGGTGTTTTACTGTGATGATTAAGTGTTCCCTTCATTTTTTTGAGCAGTGTATATTTATTTTAGATTTAGTAGCAGATCTTCATAGTAGAATTCGTGGTACAATGAGACAATAATTTCACATGTTTATTTTGCATTTGAGTGAGCAGGGCTTTTCACTGCGTTTTTGGCATACGATCAGGCTATTGTTGGGTTTATCTTGTTGCTATGTCAGAATTCAAATTTTATATGATGAATAAATATATTTATGAACTCGCACATATTGTCCATTATGTCACGCATGGGTAGGTATAGACTGGGTGGGGGGGTGCTTGTTAAATGGACTTGCTACGGGAAAATGGTGACACTGAGAAACTCTGTAGAAATCATCACGATAAAATTAAAACACAGCGTTTGTGATTTCCACTAATAGTTTGGCTGCAGGAGCAACAAATGTCTCAGTTGAGCAAAATGATGCCACCACCGGCATCTTCGCAAAGGGGTTAAAGTGATCCATCCATTCAGTGGGGAAATTTGTCAGGAGAAACGACCCATAAAGTGATCCATCCATATCTACTGCATATCTGGCAGCAGAGTGATGGTTTGAGGCTCGTTTGATACCTCAGACCCTTGATGACTTACAGCCGTTTAGCCAACCATGGGTTTCATACTATTCCCAACTTTTTTGGAACGTGTTGCAGGCATCAAATTTGGAATTAGCATATATTTACGAAAATCAATAACGTGATAAGGTAAATAAGTTGATAAGGTAAAACATGAAATGTCTTTTTTTGTACTGTTCAATTAAATTTATGTAAAATTATTTATAAATCTCTGCTTTCATGTGCATTTTACACACTGTCCCAACTTTTTGATAATTGGGGTTTGTACAAAAATGTACAACTAATTAGGTGCTGTGATCAGGTGTTAGCTAAAAGTGCTTTAAGTGCAAAACACATGAGTGTGATTTGGCAGGTTGTATACCAGGTGAACAGCAGCATTCTGGATGAGCTGCAGGGGCCAGTGAAGAGAGTTGCAGTAGTCAAGGCAGAGGAAACCCTGAACCAAAAACACAGTTGAGGTGGTGAAGTGGTGAAGTGGTGGTGAGTGAGCAGTTAGACGGGGGCAAGACATTTCAGGGATGTATCCCATCTCTGTCTTTGCCAAGTTGAGCTTTAGGTAGTTATGTTTCCATCCATCTCAAGATGTCATTCCAGCGGGCTGAGCTGTCTGCAGCAACCAGTAGGTCAGATGGTGGGAAGGAACGAAAGCGATTGGTGTCATCGGCATAGTAATGATACAGAAAGCTGTGAGCAGCAATGACAGGACCGAGGGATTTGATGTACTGGGAGAAGAGAAGGGGTCTAAGGTCATAGCCTTAGGGACGCCTGTAGAGAGGCTATGGGGTGGTGATACTGTTGCACCCCAAACAAACTGGAAAGAATTCCCGTAGATATAGGATGCGGTCCAGGCAAGGGCCGTGCCACAGATCCCCATTGCGGACGCGTAAGACACGTGAATGTGATGGTAAACGGTGTGAAATGCAGAATCAGTAGTCGGTTCTTTTTTCGTCATCTACCAAGTACCCCTTCCTGGTCAAGCAGGCAACTTCAGTTTATCTGGACACGCTACTCATGTCTTGACTTGATATCTGCAAGTTTTAATAGGTGAACCGCTAAACGAAATGAACCCAGCTAGATATTGCATATACCTGGGGTAAGAGTATGTGCTTGTTTGTGCTTTCCCAAATTGACAGAAATCACACTGATGAATGCATAAAAACAAATTTGGAAGGAATTATGGATAAAAATGTAAATAAACCAGTTCATGAATTTTAATTGTGCAATTTATTCAACCGAAGGTGGTAACGTTTCTTCTCCATTTTGGTTACAGGGTCCGCAGCAGAGGGCGGGCGGCGGCTGATGATGATGATGATGACGACGATGACAGCACGGACGGAACGGAGGGGGCAGACGGCACTCTGGAGTCAGGCAAGTCCTCGTCTTCGTCACCCTCGCGCGATCTTCATCGCGACCTTCATCGCGACCGTCGTCGTCATCGTCACCGTCACCACTTTTCCTCTTCAGAGGCAGATCTGTGCGCATGGGGGGAAGGGAGGGTGATGAGTTTGTATTGTGCACCTCTTGCGCCTTGAATTGATGAGCTGTTTAGAGGCGGCTGTACGGCTCCTGTACTCTCCGTAATTGAAAACACTTTAACATCCCCGTGAAGCTGCCCTCGCCTCCCCGCCCCCCCCCCCTCATGAGATGGAGGGGAAGATGGCGATGTCAGATGACCTCTAAAAGCTTTTAAAAATCTTTTACTCTTCTTCCGCACCCTTCGACGAGCACGCTTTATTGTCAGAGTTTTTCACTTTTCTCAGCTTTTGGAAATGACCCCCCCTGCATTGCTCTGCTGTTGAAGTACTTTTTTTATTTTTATTTTTATTTTATTTTTTACACACCATGGCAGTGAACAAAAAGTAATATGACACTACATGCCACTGCCTTGGAAAACATCACCACTGGAGACAGGTTCACCATTTCCAAAGCATTGTACTGTCTGGATAATAGAGAAAATAGCATTTTAAGGCAAATCCCTAGGACTGGGAAATGGGAGTAAACCCAGACTAGGTTCACCTGATCCTCTATCACTTGTCACTGCAGTAAAAGTGATGCCTTACTTTGGTTTTGAAGGCACACTGTATCCAGGAAGTCTTTTTTCACATCCCGCCCCACACTGTCCAACCCCAGCCTTTGGACCCAGGTTCCAGGCCCCAGACAGTAACCTGGCCGCATGCCAAAACCGCATTATTAGTGTGTCTGAACACTAAAATCGTGGTTGCTCTGTTAGCTTGCTAAGACTGCAGAGCTGGTAAGGCAAAGCCTGCTAGCTGTCCGTTAGCATTAAATTACTTTATTTACTTAGCAGATGTCCAAAACGACTTGCGGTACAGGAGAAACATAAGTGCATTCACCGGAATAATTAGTGCAATAGTGCCACCCTTTCCAGACCAACTAGTTAAGATGCAATATCACTAAGAGATGAGCACGGGTGTAACATGAGACTGTAAACTAGAGTTGTGGCTGCATTCTGTATTGCCTACAGGGGTTAGTGCAAGCAGGGAGACCAGTGAGAAGGCAGTAGTTCAGGGCCTGGACTAAGAGCAGTAGCTGGAAGTTTACAGTGTGACACCTGGATTTGAACCCACAAGCTCATACTGGAGCGTTAACAATAGCTTTTCAGGGGCATGATGGATGGTTTCCCATTTCCAACACGTGAAGCGTCTGCAGAAAGCAGCTTGCCCCGATTAAGTCCTCCCTGAAAGTGTCTAAAGAAATGTCATCGCAGGAAGGCCAAGCTCTGAGAAATGAGGACCCGCGACCCGCGGCCTATTCTGGATGGATCTGCCTGTACTACTTACTCTTGTTTTTTGGAAGTGTGTCCAGAATCGTGTGGTCATTAATTTATGGTGTGAATCTGTGTTGATTCCAAAAAAAAATTTCCCCTCAGTTCTGACCGATAAATTCTGGTGTTTTTTTGTAATTGAGTTTATTTTTGCTGATGGCTGTCAGAGTTAAGGATGATTGTTGACTGAATTCAGATCTAAGAATTCTACTCGGACTCCTCTGGGAGTCGTGTTCTGTTTTGTTGTTGTCTGTGACCATTGTGCAGCGATGTAGACTGCTGAGGCAAATACACTTCTGGTTGAGCTCCAATCAAAGTTCATGTTTCGAAGCCTGCTACTGGGAAAGACAGAGACTCTTCCCACCACGCTCTGCGACATGGGAGTAAAAACCACTCTCGGGTCATGAATTCAGAGCTGCTAATTTGGTTTTTGTTGTGCAGTGAAGCGTGAGGAAACGAGTGATTTGTAAAAAGTACCAACGACCTACTGCTTACTAATACCCCTTTCACACCGAAGCAACGACCCGGGTAAAACTAGTGCTTGCCGTTGGTGTAAACAGGTTAACTCTGGTTATCTGACCTGGGACTTTAGCTTGGCGTGAATGGGTCAGACGCGGGTCGAACCCCTGTTTAATATCCAGAGTGAATGAGTTTTGTGTGTCAAATGGTCTGGAACCTTGCGGTTCAAGAACTTGTACGATACTCCACCCCTCCCTTTTATGGAGAAGAAAAAAAAACAACATTGGAGAGCTCTGCCCATGCTCAAGGCAGAGAAGCTATACAGTGTATTTTTGTAAGTTTTTTTTGTAGAGGGCACCATTGGGGAGCTATGGCCCTGTTTTAGAGCTATTGGAGAGGCTCATATTCCAGCCATGATGCTGTTTAGTAGTTGGGAGGGAGCAGGAAGCAACATCAGAGTAGAAAGGGAAACATGGCAAAGATTGTCAGTGTACATTACGGAATGAGTACCGTAAATTCCGGACTATTGAGCGCACCTGAATAAAAGCCGCACCAACGAAATTTAGAAGAAAAAAAAAATTTGTACATATATAGGCCGCACTTGTCTATAAGCCGCAGGTGTCCACGTTGTAACATGAGATATTTACGTACACAGAAAGATGATACACAGTAGGGATGTGCGCGTTTAGTCGACTTGACGATTCAACGTTGCTACCCTCGCTAGTCGGCACCAGAAATACTAGTCGGTTAAACTTATTATTTTATTAATGTACACATTTAAATGACATATTGACATAATTTGCACTGAAATGTCATGTTTTCCTGGTTAAATGTTGCTTTATAAAAAAAACGAGCATCCGTTACTATGTTAACAACGCAGGATTAAAAAAAAAAAAAAAACTTTTAAACGAAGGAAAAAAACAAAACGGATTAGCCTGTTCGCCCTGCAAGTTAAACCAGCGAGGTGGAAAAAGTAAGTAGCCCTATCGCGTTGTTGAATAGCCCAATAAAACGAATCTAATGTCGATCAGTAGGCCTACGTCATTGTTATTTTTTTGTGGGCCTATTATTGGTAGTTTTTCTGATGACCGATTATTATTTTTTACTGTATTTGCTATGCGATCGCGTTCACCCAATGCAAATACCGTTGTAATAATCAGGCACGTTTCCTAAAAATGTTTTGCAGCAGCTCTATCTCCTTCTTCGACAGCCAGATCGATTGCCTTTAACTTAAAAGCTGCATCATATGCATTTCTTCGTGTGTTTTCCATGATGAGGGTGTGTGCATGATGCGCAAAACGGCTGTTCAAAACACAATCAAACTAGCGTCTTCCTCGGCGCATTATCTCTGTCTGTCTCGCTCTTGCGCTTCCTGCTAGAGCGCCCCCCTGGAGGCCGTTAGCTCGTAAAAATCTATAGATTAGCCGCACCGTTGTATTGGCCGCAGGGTTCAAAGTGTGTGAAAAAAGTAGCGGCTTATAGTCCGGAAATTACGGTAATGTGCGTTGCCATGTCGGATATTCTAATTTTTTCATTTGCCAAGATGGAAGTATATTTGAAATTGCTACCTGTGATAAAGTGCAATGCTGCTGGGGTCTTCTTTCATTTTTAAAAATGTATTTAAGACAGGTAAAATGCATAACAACTTGAAATAAATTAATACATGTGTATGTATATGGTAATTCTCCCACCATCTGTTTCATCCTACGGCTACTGCCATGCATTAGCCTTTTTGTATTGAACATTGATCCTGTGTTCTGGCTGTGTCAGATTTTTTTTTGCTAATTGCTGTTTGGAATGACGTTGGTTTGTTCGTTCGGAAAGCTCTTTGCGGTAGTTAAAAACAAATGTGCTGTCTTCTTCCCCCCCCACACTTCAGCGAAAATGCTGTGTGGGCAACTTTGATATAAAGACCACAGAGCCGCATCTCTTAAAGGTCAAACGTAAAGGTCACATAATTTCCTTTTGTATCAGGTCCGTAGTTTACTTTTTTTTTTTTTCTGTGACAGTTAAAGCTTTTGTAATTTTGAGGGAGCCTGACTCCCTGTTCACGCCTTCTGCTCCGCAGAGCTGCCTCTGAGCTCTGACCCATCCTAAATCCCCAATTGTCGCCCACTGTGACTCTCCAGCTAGATTTTTATACAGAGAGGAAGTGGGGGGGAAAAGATCTACACTGCAGCCAAAAGGTCAGGCCCCTCCTACCTACAGGACTTGATCCAGCACTACGCTCCTGCTCGACCACTTCGCTCTGCTGGTGCAGGGCGACTTGCACTTCCCTCTCTCCGTGTTAACAAATATGCCAATGGAGATATATACATGGCATAACACAGGCAAACAATGACTGGGTGAACCCTAATTTGCTTCAGTGGTTTATACCTCTATGAATCCATAGTTTCTCTCAATTTACCGCAGCGTATAGAAAACACGAACAAGCCTCGTGGGTCGGGTTTCTGTGTATTCTGCTGTCCTGTGTTTAGCGGTAACTGGAGACGAGCAGCCCCTGACAGCGTACCCGCAAAATGCTCGGCTTCCCGATTAAATTGCACAAGCTGAATAGCATTATTTGGATTTTGTCCAATATGGTATTGTTCGTGGGCTCTATAGATACATTAGCCTCAAGTGGTCTGTCTTGGCATTGTTGAGAAATCCACAATTTCACCAGACCGAGAATGAAGTGAGACCTTTTTTTGTCAAAAGCGTTTTGTAATTAAATTACTGTACAGATGATCCAAAAGGATTTGTATGCTTCACCAGAAACAGCCCTCAATGGATGTAATGTGAGGCCCTGCTTGATATGTACATACTATGATCAGTATGGTTGCCTTTCAGTAATTATTTTCTGTCATCAATTTTTCTATGGAATCCAGGCTTAGTAGAAGGCTCCAGTTTGAATTCATATTTTAATATCAAAATTCAGCCACTATTCAAGGATTCCATAGCTATGCAACTGGCTCAAACTAAAGATTTAAAACATCATCTCTAAACAGAAAGTCATACATGCATGCATGTATGAGGATAAATATTCCATTAAAAATATCATATTTATCTTGTGTCCCTGGTTAGAAGAAAAAAAAAGGAACACCAGCATTTTCTTTTTATTTAACAATGCGCAGTAGCCTCGTATGTCTGCTGACAATTACAGTTACTAAAGTTGTGAATGTTAGCACAGGTTATCCAGGTACACTTAGATTGAATTCATTATAGAGTTTGGTTAATGAGCACTAGGCTTCTGAATAACTTCCTCCAGGCCCATATTGAATATACTGCTTACAATGAAAATAATTTGTAAAATAAGTATAGGTTTCACAAATCAGCCAATGGTTGTGAAAGTGTTTACATGGGGACTTCTTCCAGATACAGTTGGACGAATGTCATTGTGTTTTGATTAAGTAGCAACATTACTTTCAATAGCATATTACAAGTCCATGATGAGTTGCAGAATATAGTTTTAGAATTGTTTTAAATTAATTAAAGATTTCACAAAGCAGTCCTCTCTTTCCAGATGATTGAAGTCATTATTTCATATATGTTATCATAGAACCTGCTGTGTATGTAATAACTAGCCGATTAGAATGAATCCAGCATAGCTACTGTATCTGTATGTATCAGCGATACCTGCATGAAATTAAAGTAACTCTCCATAATTCCAAGTCACACGAGGTGAGCATCGGCTGGTTTGAGAGCCAATACATCAAAGCGCCAGTTTTGCCGCAATTGTACAACTAACCTTTAATTGATATTGAAAAAAAGATATAACATTTTTGCCCGGACGCAGTGCGTGCGGGCCTAAACGTTTCAATGTGGGTAACTGGCTGGCTAGCTGGTTGGCTGACTCACTGGCTGGTTGCCTGATCCCCTGATGTTGAAAGTGCACAAGTTATTTCCCACTTGGGAATTTCAGTTGTAGCCCCAGCAACAACAAAAAAGACAGAAGGTGGAGCAGACCCACAACACACAAACATATCAAGACATCCAACAGAATCATTACATCAATCAAGTGAATTAAGTGAATTAAAGTGCAATACAGCCATGATTAAAAATGGCCCCCGCTGTCCTGAGATGTCCAGTGTCACCAAGCAGTCCAACACACAAACTCCACAATTCGCCTCCATACACGCAGCGCCGCGGTCTCTGTACACCGCCAAAACGGAGCACCGAACTGCGTCAATCTTCCCAGTCGTCTCCTCACTCCTCTCCCGCATTAGGTTCTCCTTCTCTGGTTGCCTTTTGAAGATTGCCTGTACTCCTGGATCAGTCCCGACATCTTCAACTCCGGTGAAGAGCGATGGCAAACTTTGTTGCTGCAGTCTGCAGATCCCACGGACACTCCCGAGCATATTTTGCAAATGCGTTTCCGTGGTGACAACCACAAACAAAATTATATCAACTTGACAATTTGTCTATATTATCAAAACGAGCAGCAGGAGTGCCCTGAAAAATCTCCAGCCTGCTTCCCCGTCCCACTACAGACACACAGCGCATAAAAAAACAAAGACAAAAGCTAGAAACAACAAAACGCATTCAAATTGGAAACTCCGACCTAATTAGAAAACATATATTGCAGCTTCCTGTCACACCATCAACAATGTGCTGGTAAACTGTTCTGCTTAATTGTATTTCACAAAACTTTGGTTTGAAAAATCGTAATGCCTTTAGGCTTCAAGAAAAAATACTTTGAAACTTTCATACGGCTGTATACGATTTTTAAAAATTACTTCTGCTTTTCAGCACTCCGTCGCAAGTAGTTTGGCTCAGTTTGGCATTGTGAAACTTATTGTGTACTATTCTCTTGGCTTAGTACATTTGAGACAAAGGGGTTTTAAACTTGAATTCAGAGTTTTATGCAAAACCGTCGTCAATTGGGTGTATTTCTATGACTGATGGCACTAGGCCTATCTGGAGTGGCAATGGTCAGGATG